>JAPDSC010075593.1:103067-162088 GCA_026290005.1 Latrodectus geometricus | reverse complement strand
ATATATATATATATATATATATATATATATATATATATATATATATATATTTGAAATTTAATTATAATATAATTTAGTATACATGAATAATATGGGTAACAAAACCAAATGAACTAAAATGTTTTATTTGTTATTGAAGTAAATGAAAGTTACATTTTTCCTTTTTTGCTGGTTGACATCTTTTTTATTTTCCACAATACAATCCTTCATGCTTTTCATATTTTCTGCTATCTTAATAAGATGCTTTTGTAAAAAATCATGAGTCGAAATTTTTAATGTTGGAGTCTCATAAGAACCTAGAAATTTTGTCTCATTTTTTTATAAAAGAATTAATAAAGTTCAATTATAGTACACTACAGGGGGATAAAGTAAGAAAAGTAATTACAAAATATGCTCCAATACGGAAAAAAAAAATGAATCCAATGCGCATTCGAAAAGGAAGCTTTTTCTTTTCGTAAATTTTAATACAAGAAGTATATTTGATATTTAAACCATGTGTGAGAGATTTAAAAATTATTAAAAAACTGAGAAAAATAATGGTTTAAGGGAATCTATTACTCTGAATTATTGCTTTTAATGATATATTCGATCCTTTCTCAGGTTTATAACTCTAGGCATTGCCTAGGTCTAGTTAAAGATACATACAAAAAGAGAATGTTTGATTAAAAAAAAAAGCTTACGAACAGAAGGATTTGAAAAATAGTTATTGTGGAGGAAATATTTGTTTCCTTGAGGTTAGAGAAATAGGGATATTTGTCTTGCAACATTTGTGCGGGAAGTAATGGAGGCTTGCAACTGCATCCGAGCGAAATCATAAGATTTTCAAGAAAACTATTCCGGTTAAAAAGACGAATCACAATTCATTTATTACGGGCAAAGAATATCTCCGCATTTGATATGGACTACCAAATAACATAACATAAGTATAAAATAAGGATATGACAGAGCCTATACTCATTACCAAATTCAAAATTCGCAGCAAAAGTTCAAATGAAAAGTCTGAAATCATCCTAATTTGTGTATGACACCCCTAGTAACTTATCTTTATTTTCTAAAATTAAAGCAATTCTATATGTCCTGCTTGTCCTATATGTTTCCTTCTTGGAGAACTTTCTACTGATAGCATGCCGTGTTCACATCTTCGGGAATAATCTCAAGCACTCACTTAAACATCCGTATCCAGAAAACTGAAATATCATTGTTCTCTCCATTATCTACCCTTGAGCAGATGTTGCTATTTAATCCATACCGAAGAGCATGTTGTTACTGCTAGGTTATGATGATTAAAAAATATCTCTCGGGCAGTAAATTGAAATCCTCTTCCCGCATCATTGGGCTTAATATGCGTGTTTGTTGTTCAAAATTAATTTAAAATTATAAGTGCCATCATGTTCGCAACAATTAACTCAATTTTTAATTCCATTGAAATCTGTGACAAAATTTATATACTGAGGTCAAGAGAATGAGGAGCTTCGAATATAAAGGGTAGCAAATTTATAGAGTCGTTATTTATTCTCTTAATACTGTTATTAAATTAAAAATATTCTTCCATAAGATAAAAATATAAGATGATACATCTGTAGGACCACTTCCAACTAATCTTGGGCAACTTACAGGGCTTCAAGTAGCATCATGATTTTCAGAAAAAAAAAATCCGTGCAGATGAGTATTGTGTCAGTAATTTTATATGTGCAATGGCTCGATGCAGTAATACATTATTTTTATTACATGTATAATGTAACTGCATTGAACAAATAAAATTTATTTTTAAAATATTTTTTCTTGCTTATTTTTATTTAATTTAAATGATTTTTGTGTGGATCTACTTTTATTAAATATTTGAAGTAACAACGTACAAAATCAATTGCTAAGAGTAAGTAATTGTAATTGTTTTTATAATTTTTCATAAGAATTTTAAATAGTATTATCAATTACAGCCTTTTTCTTTTGATTTGGGATGATTAAAAATTAAACTTATTTTAACTGTTACACTTAAATATTTCTTTCATAATAAAACAGATAAAAATATATTCAAACGGAAGAGATTAAATGCAAATTCTTAGATACATATAGACAATTTTTGCACGACAAATATTTGCACATCTCTCTTAAAAGGAAATGATATTTCTTTTTCGACAAAATGTTACTTTGTATTCGCTTCCAAAGAGCCATGGACTATTTTTTTATGAATAGATTTTATTTTATTGGAAGACGATAAGAAAAAAATTGCAGACTGTTTTCGTTTCTTTTCGTGTGGCAAATGGAAATTAACCGTTAAAGCAAACGACTTAAAACGACTCTGGGATTACTTTAATAAGATTGAAACTGGCAATTGTGAAAGGGATATTTTCACATTTGTGAAAGGGGAATTAACTAATTGTAATACCTAGTTTTAATCGAGTTTTTGAGACATATTTGCTTATGCATTTTCTTTTGTGTGTACTGTTGTAGTTTCACATAACAGCAACAGAAAATGCTCAATCAATAATCTTATCAATAGAAATTATAAATTGGTAAATAACCGAATTCTGAAAAATTTGCATAAGCATAAATTGTATTGTGCATATGCTTACCAAAAATAGATTAACCGTACATTGAGTCTCTTTTTATAGATTTAAGTGCCAACGATTTTACTGCCTCTGAAAAAGAATATAAGTTTTGAGATTTTATTGTGAATACTCTGAGAGCCCAAAGTTGCCGCTACGCATATGAATATCCACTGTGCATTGTCTTTTGGGAAGGCTTTTTGTAGACAATGAGTCGTGTTTACATACCGTAAGGAAATTCAACAGGAAATCGCGGATGAAATTCAGATAATTCTCTAGTCCCTACGCTGATAAATGTGCTTGTAAAATTAAAAAATAATGTCAATATCTCGCTATTCAGTTGAACTTGGGATCTTCCATAGCCAAGCTAGTAATTCTACTACTTGTTCACAGTGAACTCTAAGTAGGCAAATTTGCCAGGGTGGTACCCTAGGGGTCCTAGATTCCTTCTACCCGGATGAATATGTGAAATATTACCTATTTTCATTGGATTGTTCAAAATAATGTCCCACTAAAATCATCAAAATTGTACATCAAAAATCAGGAACTTATTATAAAAATATTGTTAAGTTGATTTGGGGATCTTGGTGAGTGGTTTGAAATCCCTGCAATTTGATTATTAAATATGGTCCTGAATTCAATAATCTAACTATCAATTATAATTGTACTGTAGCGACAATGAAATCCATGGATTTGATCTTAGTCGGTATGGGTAAATGAAATCTGTTATTTCCTCCAGCTAATAAGATCATTGAACGTTAAATGAAGCGTTTAAATTTCTGCTTAGAATCCACAGAAGTTACATAATTGTTCTCATAAAATTACTATTTAAACTTTGTTGTCACATTCTTGAAACAAAAAGAGTAATAAATTTTCAAATGATGTTGAATAACGGGATCAAGCAAAAAGAGCTGCACTTTAATCCCAAGACTATTTTATTTTGTTGGAAAATTTTAATAATCTTCGTTTTTTACTCTCTCTCGACAAAAACTTTTTATTTTCTGTCATCCTCATTTAGAGATATTTGAAAAAGACTTTTTGATATCTCATATCGCTGCAGTTTCTTTTCTCGGAATTTTATTTGTGAAGCAGGAATCGAAATCAACTTTAATAAATTTGGTCCTTGCATCAAGCAGTCATTCAAAGATAAATTGCGTCTTATTTTGCAAGAGGTGTCAAAGACTTAAGGAGGTGAAATTTTACTTGAAAATCCCTCTGTACTGAAGATTATGGTCTGTACTTGTGTTTCATTTTAAATAAAACCTTTTTTATTCTATTCTTCAAAAATATCATCCAATCGTTTTTCATTAAAACGCGTTTCGTGATCACCGTCTTCAATCATTTACCCGCAATATTATTGTTACTGAAAAAATCATTTACATTTCTTATCCATACCAGATTAATTTGGTATCTATCAGTTTAGTTTGTTCTTACAATCCTAGAAATATGCTCAATGGCTAAGCATCACATTTTCTGAAGTTATTACGTAGAAATAAATAATCCCGATTGTTTCCAATTTTCGTAAATCAGTGACAGAACTATTTTGAATCAAGAACGAAATTGGGAAGAATCTAATGCAATTAAAAGTTTAATTTTTGCATAACAATCCAACTAAGGTAAGCTTTCAGGGCTACCAGAACACATTTTAATTGAATGTTTTTTTCGGCTTAGGTTTTCCGTGCATAATCACAGCTTCCTTCAGAAGTTCAATTGGTTGTGAGCGGTTACATACATCGGATATGTGGATTCCGTTATTACACAATTTTGCTATCCAGGGGTCTTCTTTCAGATTTGAAACACATTCGCATATAGCATATTATTCTAAAACTTGGATCACAAATACATTAATTTTCTTCATGAACAAATTGCTACTTTATGTTTTTTCTAGAGCTGGTTCTACCAAAAAACTACATGTGTCAAGGTTTCTCTTTTGTCACCTATTCCATTGCATTTATTATTTATTTGACATACTATCGTTGAGATCGGATATCAAATAATTCTCTTAGTTTTGCTCTTCCTACAAGGCTTCAATAATAGCTAAAAGTTTTTGCAACAAGACTTTTAGCTGGCTATGATTCGACAAAGTCGTGTTTTCTTCCACAGACATGTCCACAGTCAATGACTTATTAGTCTTGCTCAATTCTAAACATAATATACGCTAATGTCTTTTGCTACAAACAACACATATATTACTCCTGAGTTTTTCGAGCGATGTCCTTCCATCATACACAAAATACAAGGCTTATGTTTCTTTATTATTTACGGTAAATACAATTTTCGTGCTTAAAAACAATTTTCAGAATTATATTGGATTCTTGGTCAAAAAAATGCAATTGAATCTTTGAAGGTTGTAGAATAGATTTAGCCTCAGATGACTAATAATTTGCCGTAGTACAGTGGTAGATATTTTCAAAGTCTTTGATCCTTTTCAGATGAAAAAGGCAGAATGTTTAAAACGAGTTTTTGTTAAAGAAATATGATCTTCGCTTTCAACTTTAGCTCATTAAAATGTAAATATGTCGTTAATTTATCATCATAAGAATTTGTGACTTTTAGAGTTTTTGAGTCCTTTTGTACCCATTAAATCATTTCGTAGGCAAGCTCTTCACGATTTCAAAGTTATATAATTCTTCAAGAGTAATTAATAGTGCAGCATAGTCATCTTTTGAAACATCAACATAAGCCAACTCGCAGATATGGCCCGACTTTATTCAGTAGCATAATGCTCACCATTGTTTTTGTATTCATTGAACTTATCACCCTTAAAGTTAGTAATTCTTTTACATAGTATTTGACAATAAGTTCTTTACATGTAAATCTCATTTTCAAATTTTCTTTTAATTTGATCTAAAATCAGCAGACACCGATTTTCATTGCTCTACTGACAATAATCGTACACTGAATGAGATACTGCGAACGCAAATTCTGACGTTAATATTACAAAATAATAGAAGTTAGTAAAATTTAATTATAATTGCTGAAATCAGAATGTTTTATGCGTGTAATAAATCAACGTAATTTATTAATTTTCAAATTTATTTTTAGTATCATTAATGAATGTCTAGTTACTCCATTGTCATAATTGCATCCATTTTATTTCTCAATTTACACAATGACAACTTTTTTCTAAGATCACTCACAAAAAAGTGCTGTTAATATGCACTTCAAAGGAATGACGTCATCAACAATCATATTATGTTCTTTTCGGCTTACGTAATATGATTGCTCACCGGGAAAGACCTCACGTCATATACTGTGACAACAGTAATTTAATTGGATACGAAAATCTACTTCGAGCATTAGATCAAAAGTAACTGAAACATGTTTCAAAATTAAATGGAAATTTATTCCACCGTCTGCTCCCTGATGGGGTGTCTTTTGGGAAGATTGGGGAAAATGGTTAAAAATCTGAAGCTGAATAAATCAGGTATATTTATTATAAACAAAATACATTGTAGTGTTAAGGGGTATAATCTGAATATTATAAGATGGTTTCAACATTGTAGAAAAGAAAAGACGAATATTTTATTTAAAATGGATGCAATATTATGTATGTATTCTGATTTACCAGAACCACTCCTCAACCTAGATGAACTACTTATTTTGTTTTCTTTTAGCATGCACTGAAAATCATTTTGGTGAAAAAAGTGCCATCTATAGTATTTTCTTATTTAACTATTTGTAATAGTAAAATCAAAATAAAATTTATTGGAAATAATCCAAGAGTGGCTTTAGCCTGTTCTAATAAGGGTCACTTTAATGCTAGTTCTCATGGACTATCAAAATCAAGTAGTATTGCCAATTTTCACTTCCGGAGAGATTACTTGTTTTTGTAAGTCCTATTCTTATCTTCGGATTGGAGAAATCGTATAAGATATTGCTTGATAATCCTTGATCCAATCAATGACAACTCCGCACGCACGCACCTCAGGTTCTTTATAAATTAAATATCTTCATAACCTAACGAATATATTGAAGAAATAATGGCAGGCATTGATCGTGTTCCTTTATCTAAATTAAAAATTACAAGGTATTTATTGTTGTTTGGTCTTAATTCGTAAAGAATGAATACGTCTCCTCGTCATATTATAAATGTATTATTAATCCTTACCCTAAAATATTGAATTTCAAAATTTATTGAAAAGGCCTCTAGAATCTTTTAAATAATTCTAGTGACTTTTTCTTTATAATGATTTAAATCCATTAAGAAATTCAAGATGAAATAGTATTTAAATTAATTTTGGATATATTTCTATTTGTGTAGAAGCAGAATGATTTTGAAAGCAGTGATTAATTAACAAATATAATGTTAAGTTAGGTGATACTTTATTTTTCAGACTCAAGCCAAATTTTAACTCCCATTGAAAATATTTGTTTGAAATGCAATAACAATGGTAAATATTTTCATTCATTATTATTTTGTTTTTAACTTTCATAACCTTTTAACATTTTTATAGTAATTTTAAACATTTTCTATTTTTATAGCATAAATTCTGGATGATAATAACATTAAAAATCAAGAAATAATATATGACCATTATTACAGGCATGGATATTTTAAAACAATTCTGTATAATTAAATAATATGAAAATTTTTTGTGTATACACTTATGACAAGGTTTTTAAATGTTAGGGCTGTTCATTCATTTCCAAATATAGATTTAATAATATAGTAAATTCTCAATAAATCTGCTAAATATCTGCAGGCAAATGTAATTATTATTTAGGCAAATATTTGTATGCTTTAAATATTAGCATTAATAAGGATTATATTTACCTGAAAATATTTAATAGATTTATTGAGAAAAAATTTATTGTTAAAATATATATTTTAATAAATGCACCCCGACATTTTTTATCCTTATATAAAAGCTAAACTCTGCTGCACTCCCAAGGATACAGAACCCATATCTGCTTTTATAACCTAAGAGCCTAAAGTGCGAAATGGGGTAGGAATGCATTTAGGCGGTCAGCCTAATATGAAAGCTCCAGTGTTTAATTCTCAAGCATTTTTAGTTCTCCGTTTTATCGACCCACTGAAGATATGAAAAAATGAATCAACTTTGCCCAGTAAAAGGATCGAACCTCGGACCCGTGAGTTTGGAGCGCCACCGGGCTTTGATCCTTCTATTGATGGAAAATTTTCTTGTGGCCTTGGCAAAATAAGGCATTTTTCATAAGAACTTCTTTGAATATCAAATGTAATATTCTAAAATGGTATTGCATTTTAAAAATGAACTAACCATTAAACTTATCACGATAGTCCTAGAAATCTAAAACCAAAAATTAAAGGGAATTAAAATATATTGCAGGTAAATTATTTTTTAGTAATAGAATGAAAATCGAGAAATTGTGAAATTGTTTTTATAAGTAGTCATTGCATACACATCAAATTCGATTTGAAATATAGACAATATGTAAAAGAGAGTACGTGCATTGTCATGCATCTTAGTTTGGCAATAAAGCTAAAATTTTTTTAAAACTTTATTTGCTTTTTATTTAATAAACCTACATTGACTTAAAACTCACAAAGAATTAATATCATGGAGTAAAGAAAATCATGCAGTGTGATTGAGTAGAATGGATTAAAAGACAAATAATTATGGAACATGCATGAGAATTTCACATACCATAAATGGGGCTTATAACTGCTATAAAAAGCCTTTAAGAAAGCAGAAGCAGCCTACACCCAATGATTCATGAAAATTATTGCTTGAAATACTTTGTTTTGTGCAAAATCTTGTTATTACTTGCATGAGAACTGTTGAACAGACAATTCTAGCGACATTAAATATTTTTATCTAAGGTTGTGTCACTCAAAAGATGGAATAAAATTGAAATATGATTCAAAATCTAAGTTCTTTTTTTATACTTTACCACATTGGGGAACATTTTAACCGCATAAGCGATTACCTTATCTTCCGAAGTGTTTTTTCCTACCAGAAATAAATTTTTGGACAGAACTGATAGTAGAGAATAAAGGAAAACACAATGTGCACATACAGTAAGCTATTAAACATCCGCTATGACGTTTCATTGTGACAAATAAATCATGATAAATTATGACATCCGACGTTCTGTGTGGGAAGATTATACGGAGAAAATAAAAGATTCGATAAATGCATGATGAAACAGGCTTTGAAACAAGGTAACGATTAAAACCTTGCTATTATATGCTCCATTTTAGCAAAAAGTGCTAAATGTTGATTTTATCTAGAATGAAACCGGATTAGCTATAAGGAAGATTTGTGGGAATAATAAACTCTGTTCTTAATGCGTATAGATTTTGTCTATGCATTTATAAATATTAGTACATAGGTAGGAAAAAGAATATTTACCAACCCATAATCGTCTTAAAGACGTAGGTTTGTTCTAGTTTGTGATTGCACCATTCTTGTTTGAATTTCTCGTAAGTGGTAGCATATAGCAATAAACTGCAAAATTTTTGGTTGAGTTACAAGATGATTGGACATCTACACCGGGATATTTTTTTATTAACCTTATTACTTCTGTTGACAAGCTTTGTAAATCCTCAGTGAATCCTATTAAAACTAAATTTTTCTTTCTAGATACCTATCTCATTTTTTTTTTACTTTTATTCATGCTAAAATCTATTTTTTGAAATAAATACACCTGGAATTCGTTCATTTCTTGCTTTGGCATTTTTATTTATAAGCCCATATTCTCACATCTTAGAAATGTTATGAAAATGATTCGAACCAATAAAAAGTGCTAGTACATTTCAACTTCCTCACGTCCTGCCATATTTAAGAACTAAGAAATAACAGAAACTTTTCACAATTAAATTCCATCCAAGACAAACCACCATTTTACGCTTTATTTTCAATTCTAAGCAATTGTAAATTACATCACATTCGGTCATACATTTCAGTTCTTGTTTGTTCACTTTCTTACCAATTGATTCATTTTTCAGTGAATCAACTTTTCTGATTTATTTAAATTCATAATTAGAGAATCCTTTGTGATATATATTATATCACTATTAATAGTTTTAAAAAGTGCAAAATATGTGAAGTTGCTTGGAAAAATATCTGCAGAAAAGTGTAAGTCCAGAATCATCGAAATAGATGATGACATTTGAATGAAACAGACAGCTCTAATAAAATATTCGATTTTTCAGTTTTCTTAGATTTTAAATAAGTATTTAAATGAAACGTGAGTATCTTTAATTTTCTTCAATTTATCGAAACTTAAGAATATGAAATCTATAAAAAAGTAAAGGAACTAAAAAAAAAAATCATAAAGGGGTTTTAATATTGTTAAAACAATAAAAACTAATAAAACATGTATGTGAATCACAAACTATCTTTATTTATCATATCAGAATCAAAATTCGAGGTAAAAATTTGGTGTTTATTCATAAAAGCTGATGTTCGAATCTCTAAAGCAACAGTTGATTAAGATCCTTAGTTTATTGAGAATGCTTGTTTGAGAAGGATCGGTTGCCAGATTGTTCTAATTCATAAAAAGAAAGAAATTAACTTAAATGAATAAAACGATGATCATAAATAATAATTAACTGTGAATTATTTGACGCCAGGGAAAACTGAGACGCAGGATATCGTTGTCATAGCAACAACTAATAACCGCTCTGCTTCTAAGAATGATGTTACAGTAGATGCATACGGATGAAGATGAGACGGTGGCGTTTGCAAAATGTATTTTATGATATTTTTCATTTAGTGAATATAATAAGACGACGGTGTTTTATCACATTAGCTTCATGAAAGTTTCACACTAAATAATATTTATATATTTTGTACAAATAATTGGAAACTTGAATATTTTAAAACTTTTTACGGAAAAAAATCTTTTATGTAGATCAATATACGCACAAATTGAAATGGAAGTAATCTAAGGATGGTAATCATAAGAGTTATTTTTTTAAAGAGTTATTTAATAACTTATGGAAGTAAGAGCGTTTTAACAAGTGATTTTATGATAGCAGAAAACCTGTTGCGAAAGTTGGAAAAGCTATGATCTTAAATTATAGCGTTGTTATTTAATTTCAACATAGAAACTGCAATAGCCTGGTATGGCATTGTTTTTAAGCTTACAAAATATGGGGAATTTGACTCACAATAAATAAAAGTGTGTTCAGAGTTATACATTCCTGTGAGAAAAGTTAACATACATAAATGTGGAAAGATTAATGTGTTATCTATCCGTAAATCTACTAAGGCTCACATTCTGTAAAAAAGTGTTCAGAGTTATGTAAACTATTTATATATTCCTGTGATAAGTTAACATGTATAAATATGGAAATATTAATATGTTATCCAGTTAAAAATCTACAATGGCTTAGTAGTAAGAATATGCATTGGAAAATCTTGGGATCAATTCTAGACATTGTTCAACAACTCGAAATGGGAGTTAAATTTCTATTTCTTGACGCACATCTGTTGAAAAAAGTACTTGGGAATTTTCCAAGATGTTTTCGTTGTGACATTTGAATATAGGTCATTGCTTATGAAGAGTCTTCCGAAAATGTGTTTCACAGCAGATGCTTAAAAGTAATTTAAAAATAGCTTTTAGTTTTTAGTCTGTCTATTGTTTTGTGCAGACGGGTATCAAGATAATCTTCCACAACTGGCTTCATATGGAAATTTAAAGAGAAAGGCTCTTAAAATGTAAATTATATTATTGAAACATATCAAAAGATTTGCAAATGTGTATTAAAAGTTGTGTTGATTATATTTTGTTAATTAATATTTATACTGCGAAAATACACAATGTGTACCTAAAATTAACAAAGTTATTTTGTTGGCTCATCAAAGGATTCTGTTTGTGAAATACTATTGTTTGCTTCAAAGTTAACTTACTTTATTCGCTGGAGAGGAGTCTCATCTAAAGATGGAAACAAACCAAAACAATAGTAGAGAACGACGAAGATGTGACCACAGAGGCTGACAGAAAGTCTCAAAAGAAACTTGGAGTGATATGACGACGTTTTCTAATTTCTCTGCATTGTTGAAGAAGTTTAAAATGCTACTGGGGTCATTATCTACTTGTATGCATTACCATTTCTTTTCAATAGCTTATGCGAATCTGCATTGTGGTAACTGAACTCGTGCATGATAAAATGATACAACTGTACACAGAAACACGTACATTGACAATTATTCATTGGATTAGAAGAATTTTACACAAGGTATTGAAAATAAATATTAATGCAAGCCATCATTTGAGTTGGAAAAGAATATTGTTTATCCATCGTTCCTAGATTGTTGAAATACTTATTCTTATAGTCATAATTCGAAGTAGGCATTTTTCAAACCTCATGTATATGCGTACATGTGATAAAATTGTTAGTTTTCAACTCGAATTATAAGAAGAAAAAGTGAAAGCACAAGTAGCTTTCCTCCCTTGGTTTTATTATTTTACTGTTGTCGACCAATGAGAACCCAAAAATAAATATCAAGTTATCACGGAGTTTTGTAATTATATTTTGGATATTCATTTCCTAAATTAACAGTACTTTATTTGTCAACATAAATATTTCTTTTTAAATGATGCATACATATTATAATTTACATTTGTATAATAAGATGATTTAAAGGATTAGATTACATTTTTTAAAAATTAGGCTTTTCTCTCATCTTTCGAGACGTTAATTCGTTTTTGTAGAGTACAGAGGAAAATATGCTTTCACTGTTTATTCCTTTTATAATTAAATTGTAATAAATTCTCTAATAATTCGGTACATATTATTTTCCCAATGAAAATACTAAGATCCAGTTGCTCAGTAACTTCGCTTCTCTCTTTCCGTTATGATCTGCAAAATGAAGCCTTATTTACCGCTGGCAGTGTTACATTCAGTTGGGAGAGAGACTACATTCATGCTCAGTAGGTGGATGGAGATATGGGAGTTTGGAACGTGTCTATGTTATTATGAGATGTCCAAAGTCCTTCTAGTGGCGTGGAAGCGAAGAGGAAATTGCAAGCTCATGTGTGATCTTGTCAAAGGACCATAATCCATAATTACTAGATGTTTGGTGATAGGAGAGTATTCTACACCCGTTAACCTTATGGTATAGTCAGGGTCTAGTCTGCACAGCTATGTATGTAACAGAAAGATTGATTGAGATTATGGAATTATACTTTAGTTGCGCATGTGTTGAGTATCTAATTATTTTCTTAACGATTTCACCAATAAGAAGCAATGAGACTTGAAGCTCTGATGTACTTGTAGAAGATGGTTGATAAACAGCAACTCGTTGGTCGTCCATGTCGCACACAGGCTCTTTCAGATTCGAATCAGGTGGAAACGCTGTTTGTTAGAAGTGGTTGACATCATCAGATTAAAGGCACCCGATTACGATGTTTGCATGTTGATTTGGTTTGCTTGTCTCTCAATGATCATTTTTTGTACAACAATTCTAATTAGACAATGACCTAAGTAAGTATTTATCACTTCAAACATTTAAATCCTTGAATTCAAACTTACGAAATGTTGAATCAAAGGCCAAAGCGCTAACCGTTCAGCTGGTAGTTCGGCTGTTTGCAAAGTGAGGATGGTCGTTGTCAATCATAAACACATGTTCTGCAATCATAGTTCATTTAATGAAATAACATGCTATTTCATTCTGATGTTGAACATGATTTGATAAATATGGATTACAACGGTTCTAATTTAAACAATTGTATCAATTTTTGAACAAAAAACAGCTGCCCCATGAACAAGCAGCCCTGTACCTTTATAATATGATACTCAGTGATGTTTTTTTAGCACTAACGAAAATTCCTGATGTTCTTCATATGAAGGTTTAATAACAATCTGACTGAGGTTAAACCTGGATTTGTTGTAAAACATTATATACGCCCACAATGTGGGTCCATTTAAATTTATTTCTATGGCATTTTATATTTTCAGTTTTCCATTTGTGCATGTAATTTGCAATGACTATTCTAAAAATTAAATAAGTAAATTAATTAATCTTTGCTGTTATGTTTAAAAATTTTTGAAATTATCGATTAAAATAAAATAAGTATATGACTCAAAACATATTTATTTCTGCAGTTACATTACAAAAAAGTTTAATTAAAAACTTGGATTGACAAATTGAGACTGATAATTAGAGGATTAAAATAAATTTATTAAAATTAAGGTCATCTTAAAATTATGAATAAGATATACTTTAGTTGATACCTTAAAAGAATACTATGAATCTTTGGATAGAGACGAACATTCTTTTTATGGGTAAACATTATATTTATAAAATGCGAAGGTAGTAAAAACTAATTTTATTTGTGAAAGCCTAAAAAAAAATCTCAATTTTTTTTTATAAACAATTAAGTTAATTTATCATGAACTACCCCACAGCTGTCAACAACTTAATTCATTAAAATTATGATCAAATTTAAAATGATAAAAGAAAAATTGTTTCCTTTCGAAGAAAAATAAATAATAAGTGACTTTTGGACACACATTCGGGAAATTTGTTTGAGTCATTAAAAAAATCATCTTCCAATCCATTTCCAATAAAATTGAGTTTTAGCTGATTGATGAGGGAAGTGTTGTCTGAAGATTTTTCCTTCCGGAAAAATTGATAAAACAAAGGGTAGCATGAGTGGGGAGTTAGCGTGGAGTAAAGATGTCGCGACTGAGGGTTTTCGAGTGGCACCAGCAGCCGATCGATTGCTCAACTCTCACTTGCCACCCCCCGTCTTTTTACGTGGAATATCGAGGCTCCACTGCGAATCTTCACGTCCTCCCCTAAGTAGGTACTTTCACCTGTTCGGAGGGTTGGTGGAAGAGGTCCGCGCCTTTCAGGCGCTAAATAATGTATTCTATACCGATTCTCATGATTTGAATCTCGAATTCGATTTTGACTTATCTGCGTTCTTAGAATGGAACAGATTTCAGAAAGATTATGTCTCTTTAAAATTCATGCATCTTTCTTTTAAAATTTATTCTTTTTGAAAAATGTTATTTATTTTAATTTTATAAGGGATTATTTGTTTTATTTAAGTATCAAATGTAACTCGTAAGATTTTACAGTTTAAATATGAAAAATATGAACATGATTTCTTTTTTATTTCACTTTTAATTCGTAATTTTCCTAAAATTGTCGATTTAATTATCCTCAAAAGTGAAAGAAAAACTCAGAACTGTGAACAGTATTATAAATGTATTCCCTAATAAATATTTTATACCTCTTTCTCGAAAAAAAATTTCTTTTTTTTTAATATGAAAAAATGACACGTAAATTTCGGAAATTATTTTTGTCATTTATAAATACATTCATTGTAGATTTCTCTTATAGTTTCTATGAATACTTCTATAATTCTACAAATTTACATACATATGCAGCGGTCCCCGGATTTCATCTTAAGGTTGGCAGGTCTGGAATATTAGCCTGTCATCAAGCTTAATTTTGAGCTACTGGTGAGGAGGTCACACCTGAGTTGGCATCCACCTCACTGGATTCACGCCACAGCACCGGAAGAACTTTAGACGTCTCAAATTAACTTGGATTCTTCTTTAACCTCTACGAATTTGCAGCCATAAACTGAATGCTAGCTAATGTACGGTTTTCACCTTTTACGTTTTTGTTTCAAATGTTTAAACTTTAGAATTCTCTTTTATATTTTTAATGATTTCTTGTATTTGCATATTGTTTTTGCTAAAATAATTCCGAAACATTCGTCAGAATATTTTTGATTAATTATAAAACATGATGAGGTTGATTAGATGTCCTTATAATAAATACAGGTTGATATCAAATTTTTGCAATTAAAGTTAATGAATTGATTTGCGTAAGTTAATCATTAGATTAATTGCTATAAAAGTATCTGAATTGATTTCCATAAAAAGCAATTAGAAATGTTAAAACAATGACTAAGAGGTATAAACTAAGCATTCTTGATGATACAAAAGTGTGAGAGTATTCAAAAATCATCTTTGTCGTTAATGAAAAATCGATTTATAAATTTGTAAATGTTGTATAATATGCTGAATGCCGTGTTTTAAAATTAATGAACTTCATCATGAAACGCAAATTAAAAGGTAATTCAAAATAAGTGAGCATTGTGAAGTAACCAATTCATTGTAAATCTATATTCCGTTGAAGCCATAAAAACGGATATCCATCAAAAATGTTTTAATTTTTACTGTCGCAGTATATTTTTCATCTTCTACTCAGCTTAATTTATATTTAAAATAAAATATTTTAAATATAAATTAATCTGAATAGATTTTTTAATTTAATTAGTTTACTATTCCACAATTTGGTTTCCATAAAAGTTACTTATCGGTTTTTGATCAAATACATATTGCAAAGAATAAAAAATGATTATGTAAAATAATAAGTTAATAAGACTTTAAAAAAATTAGATTAATAATTTTTTTTAACGTCAAAAATTTTGTTAAGTAACAAAGAAAAATTAAAAATAAATGAATACCATGAACTACTATAATGAGAAATCTATAATGAGAAAACTATTGTTCTTTTTCTACAAGTATGTGAGATTAATTCCTCATATATTTACCTGAACAATTTAAATTCAGCTACAGGATGAAAATAGTTTTCTTTTTTTTATCCTCAATCACTTAACTAGATTCAATTTCAACAGTGTTTATTGTACTATCAAAATTGCATAAGTTTTTTGCAGTGGTGTTATACGTATTTTAAAGTTTTATATGACAAAAACTAATTATTTTATTAGTAAATGGCATCCATCCATTAATGGGCTTCTCTTAATTTTTCTGTTTCCACCTGAAATTTGCATACATTGTTCTTTAATTTTAAATAATACTATTTATGTAACTTTAATAGAAAATGCCGAGCAGGCTGCTGCATCATTTCCGCTGTTGACTTCATCTCATTTGTTCGTAGGTTCAATTTCTACCGAGGCCTGAATATTTGTAGTGGCTCAGAATTTATTTTAAACTGCAGGTCCCGTTCTAGTTAATCCTCGTGTGTAATAAATGACTGTTGTGTGACAAATAAACTAGCCAACCCTACTGGATATTCACAGGTAATGGTGTGGTAATATATGTATGAAATCACAAATCGTGCCTTAATTGCCGATTGACTCTGTCAATCAGGAGTACAAATGATTTTGAAATCTAGGGCCTGAATATGGAGAGAGCTATACTGTCCATTGTAAATCACGGGTTGTAATAAGCAATCATGTACAAGCAGTTATGTAAATTGAAATACAAAAATTATGTTCCTTATATTTCATTTGTTTCATTTAATTCAATCGTACTTTTAACAAAAGCTTTTCGAAAGATTCACAAAACTACCAACCTACAAACTAGCTAAATATTTACGGAGCTAAATTAAAAAAGAAAATGTTTAAAAGAACATTCAAAAGAAATAGAATATTCGATAATTTGATGCAGAAAAAAGTTGAAGACGAGTTGCAAGAAACAAACAGGTTAAAATGTTGAGTTACATTAAAAAATTCATTGACATACAAAATTCATGTTTGCTAATAATTTATGAATTAAATTTTTTCAAGCATTTGTACGTTGGGCTCACCATGGCTTTGGTAAAAAACCGTTTCTAAGAACAAAAGGTCCTATGTTCGGTTCCAGAAGCTGTTGAACAATGGGAAATTGATATTGGTTTCCTGTTTTCTGCATGCATTTTTGTCTGGTTAGTGCTTGGGAGTTTTCCAGGCTTCGTTCCTTGCAACACCGAAGCAAAAGTACAAGCGGAAAATAATTATGCGGTGAACCTTAAGATGCATTACAACATGTCAAGGCCGTTAGGAAGTCCACAGCTTAGTGTCAAAATATTTGTACAAATAATTTGCTTTTTTATAGTAGTATGTATATAATCGATTACATATGAATTTCAGCCGAATTAGGGAAGCAAGTCCAAAATAAATAAGGTTTTATGATAATCTCATTTTTAAGTTTATATTTTCATTTTGCATCACATGGAAACTCTGTATATTATAATTTTTATCTTTCAGATTCCATTAGTACTATATGGTAGCATACTTTGGGATCTGGCATTAAAAGCACTCGCTCTCTAAATATGTGAGCCGAATTACTTTCTAGGATATAGGAATACATGATTTAGTGACTATAATT
Source organism: Latrodectus geometricus (assembly GCA_026290005.1). NCBI lineage: Eukaryota > Metazoa > Arthropoda > Arachnida > Araneae > Theridiidae > Latrodectus > Latrodectus geometricus. The sequence goes on along the minus strand of JAPDSC010075593.1, from coordinate 144,472 downwards.
GGTCTTATCTCTTTACATGTAAAATATATATTAAACATTTAAATTTAATTTTCCCAACAATCGTTTTCAAATAAAGCCAAATTTTAAGAATCAGTAAATCGATTTTTTTAGAATAGCTTATTCGTTTGTCACACGTTTCTTGCTGGCTATTACATCCGACCGAAGTGTCACTAAATACAGTTAATCATATCGTAATTTTAAGCCACTGTCAAGTGACGTAATCGACACCTGAGATAGCCCCTTCCTCTCTAAGCCTCACCTCACCAATTAAAGAATATTACGACTGTGTGACATATTTTACATCCCCCGTCACCTTTATGACGGATCTTTGACTGAGTCAGGTATAGAACTTATCACCTCTCGGTCTTGAGAACGACGCCTATCTCAATCACATAATAAAAGGTAACATTAAGCACTGTAAGGTTTGAATACAGAAAGAAAGTTTTCGTACGGAGTTAGCACCATTTCTCGCTTATTGTGACTTTTGCTAATAGTCTTTCATAAATTTTATCTCATGAAAATTTAACATTATTTCATTTTATGTAGTTCTGTTTATTAGATGAATAAAGATTTTTATTGCGTTCCTGTCACATTTGATATCAATTAAATACATAGTGAGAAAAAGAGAGAGAGAGAGATTTTTATAGCACTTCGTACTTATTCTTTGAAAGTATAAATACTGTAATTTACGAATCACGACAAACTATATCTTCAGCTTGTATTTGGATACATTTTTCTTTAATCATGAAGCAATATTCACTTGTCTTACATCTGATTATAAACCTTAACTTTAGTTCATATATTTATCAATTTAGTTGATTAAGATCATCACGCAAGAGCATGAGGTTAATATCTTAACAAACGTTTAAGACATAATTAACCACATATTTGCGTTGCCCAGCTGGTAGCAGAATGGTTAGCGCTCTTGCCTTCAGTTCAACACTTCATAGGTTCGCAACTCCATCTTGGGCTTGGATGTTTATAGTGGTTTGGAATCCACTTTAAAGCACAGGTCTCGTTCTAATTAGCCTTTGTGTGCAAAACACGATCGTTGAGCGACAAACAAACCAAATCAATACATTCGTAGTATAGTAGTTATGTTACTATACATCTATAAAATAATTATTTCTTGAAAATATTTGTTTCAAACGCTTGTGAAATCTGGTGAAATTAATGTTTCATAGGTTTTAGAGTGTTCATCTTTGCGAATGAAAGTGACCCAGTATCTATGAAGATACTTTCTGGAAGGCAATGGATAGTGGATGCTCAAATGCTTTCCAACAACATTCTGTTCTTTGTCCATTCGTTACAAGGTCTCAGTATAGCTTAAATTAGTTCCTGATTGGTAGAAATGTAAGGCGTTGTTAAAATTTGCACCAATCATTAAGTTCAATAATGTTCTTGATTTGTGCTTCAATTAAAGAATATTATTGCACTTAAAAGCATCAAGCACAATTAAAGAGTATTATAACATTTCATGGATACTGGAACACATAAATGTGACTCACTATTTATGAAGAAATTTTCTGGGAGGCAACACGAAGTGGATGTTGAAATAACTTCCAACAGCATTCAGTTTTTAGTCCATTTATTACAAGGTCTCAGTATAGCTTAAATTGGTTCCTGATTGAAACACATCTGAAATTTCCCTCAGTTGAAGCACAAATAGTTTAAATAAAACTTCAGTTAAAGCACAAAGGTTTTATTTAAACTATTCGTGATTCTATCGAAGAACAATATTGCATTTAAGAGACACCTTTAAAGTGTATTATAGTACTTCATAAATACTGGGGCATATAAATGTGACTCAGTATTTATCAAGAAACTTTTTAGAAGACAATATGAAGTAGATGTTGAAATGCCATCTAACAACATTCAGTTCTTAGTCCATTCGTTACACGGTCTCAGTACAGCTAAGATTAGTTCCTAATTGGTACAAGCATAAAGTTTTATATAAGATATTTGTGCTCCAATTAAAGAGTATTATAACATGTAAAACTCTCTAAATTCATTTGATAATATGTTACACCTTTTTAATTCTTCCTTGCGCCAAAATATGATTTTTGTTTCTTAAAAATACTTTGAAATTAAATTGGTTTTATATTCTTCAAAGAGAATTAGTTTTAAGGAAATTAACTAGACACTAACTTTATGTTTGTTTCATTATTTTATTCAAAGAAATTATAAACGATAAATATAAAGTGAAATGTTACAAAAAATAAAACGGAAATTAAGTAATTTGTCAGCTTGTATAACAAATGTTGCTATGTTGAATTAATTTCAAGTTATGTATATAACATGTAGTTTTACACAATTTGCGTATATAAATTGGTCTAGTAGCCATTTTTAAAAGTTTTTGTTTATCAAAACAAAATTATTTAGATAATAATAGCATTTTATATGAAGCTTTAATAATTATTATAAAAATCAATGTATTCCTAATATAAATTTTGAAGCTTAAATTAAAAAGAAATTAACCAGATATAGGAGCAAGACATACAGAAGCAAATTAAAATCAAGAAAAAAAAATATAAAGTCAATGTATTTGTAAAGAAAAATAAAATAAGATTGATGCATTTTGTTTCAATACTGTAATGTCCTATTTTAACAAGTATTTTAGCACAGTGATAAACACAATTTTATGTCACACTGATGTATAATAGTTTTCCAACCAAATAATTCCTTAAATATGAAATTAAAAATTATATTTTAAGCTATTTACAATACATATATTTTGTAAATATAAATTTATTCTGTTTTGCATTAAGTGTTTAAAATGTATTAAATTTGTAAATTTTAAATTTTTTAGAAGAGTGGTATTCAAGAAATATGTGAATATGCTGAAATTCAAATCTTATAGTTTTGAAATAATTTTCAGCAAAATCTTTTTGCTAATTCAATAATTTAACCATAATAAGATAATTTATGTAGAAAAAATATTACTATATTTTTATGCTTATAAAACCTTCTTCTTCATTTTTACTATGTAAGTTGCGAAACACTTTTTATAGAATAAAAATTAAAAATATATTTACATCAATCCTTAAGTATTATTTTTTTTAGATCTTTTGATATATTTTGCATTATAAATCTCTAATTTGGCACCCAAATCAATCTTTTGTAAGTGAATACGCATGATATTTATTTAAATTTAGTGACTTTTTAAGTGTTTTTATTAAATCTTCCTACAATAGATAAATAACACTTAAATAAATTTTTTCATTTTCTTCAGTTCATAAATCAAACATAATGTACTGAATATTTATAATTAAACATTTATTAAATAATTTCTGTATTTATTATAAATAATTGATCATTCACAAATATAAATTTGAATACCACATAAAATTAATCCATATAATTTGGATATTACTAATATTAATTACAGACCATACTTAGCATTTAGTATTAATTGACATGAATTAACAAATGATACATAAATTACTTTTACATTGTGACAAAAATAATATACATTAAACTTTATATTAATAAACGAATGAAATTTTTGCATAGTTTTCCATTTGAATTTGCCATTGAAACTATTTTTTTACCAATACAAACCATACAATATAATATAATCAAATTACATTTAGAACTGATAGGAATCATAGAACAATACAATCTAAAATACTTTAAATACACATAGATTACAAAGTGATAAAAGTTTTACACATTCTTAAGTAAACATCAATATAATAAAGGGTTAAAGAGACATCACTTAGGCAACTATCGCATCAATTACTAATTATTAAAAAAATACGTGTATAGTATGTATATTCAGTTATTTAACATTTTTCTTTTCCGTAAAATCTATCATGCCAATTTTGCATGACGTTCTTTTGAATACTTCAATGGCGAGATAGAAAGCAAACGATAATATAGCCTGTCTATTTATATTCTCAAAGTACTTTTGGCAGCAGGAGGGAAGTTAATATTTTTTGTCTTTATTGTTCGTCGACCAAAGCTCTGTGACACTTCTCGTAACATTCACGCGTACCATTTTAAGCATTACCGATTTCGTCGAGGTTTTAATTTTTGGAGTCTAAAAGTCACAGCACAAGAATTTTGAGATATCCACTCCTGCTGCAATTACTTCTGACAGAATGGCAACAATTTTAACACGGATTATTCTAAACACCAAGCAACCTAAACATAAACGATTATATACATTCTAAGCGTTTTTCTGTTTGCGGAAGCAGCTTTATTTATACGTATGATCCCGTTTCCCCTCAGAATTAGCTTATTTAAATTTATTTCAATTTTTTTTTGTGATTACTTGAACTTCTGGGAAAGATTAGCTTTTAATTATGCTTGACTGTTAGTTCGAATGTGAGATTTACCATGTTTACTGAATCATGTCGCTATAATTTCAGTACTTAATCCCTAGAGTGTGATCAGTATTCGAAAAATGAAATTATATTCCCTCATTAAATCCGCCATTTTCTAGCGATTAAATTGGTAATCTTATTTTTTGTGATATTATATTTTAATAACGTGTTTAATAATTGTATGAAAAATATTGAACATTTAAGTAATGATTTTTAGCACGTAATTTCTTGAAATATGTTATTCTTAAGGCAAAATTCTGAATTTATATACATTAATTGTACTCCTTAAATTCAATGTTTATAGTAATCACTTCATTTTAATTAAATGTTTAGTAAACACAACGAGAAATGATTGAAAATTTATGTAATTTTGAAAAGATAATTTAATTTTTAAAGCTAAATTATTGATATTATTTTTCTTTGATTTTTTCCTAAGTTTAAATTATCTGGAAATGAAAAACTACGCATGTAATTCAATGCTTGTCAAACAAACATGTTACTGAGATTTTGAGGTCAAATTTGCGCAACCATTTTATGAATGCAAGCAGTTTGAAAATTGATTGATTTTCCAGTCTGATTGCTTAAACAAGGCTCATTTGCTAATATTTGAATACATTGCAAGTAACCATCTCTAGTTGTATGTATCCGATACATATCAGCTCGTGCCTAGGTTGCTCGATTAAAAACTTGATGCGTGCAGGTAAAATTTTTAAAAATGCTGAATATATGAATTTTCGATTTGATTCTTTTTTTAATGTATAGAATAAAAAGTATGCGATCTTAAGAATCAAAGACACTGCGGGACTTGTATATGTTGTAAGGATATTTGCAGAAATTCAAGTACTTACATAATGTATTCATCATGTAACAGTAAGTAATGAGCGTTAAATAACAGGCAGAATAATTTTTCAAAAATGCACAGATATTACTGATTATAAAAGAATACGTTAATTCCTTTAATAACATTGCTTTTAAGCTTATATTTGTAAAATCTGTTTTATATTTTATAAAATTTAAGGTGACTTATTTTTTAGGAAACGTCTACAGGTCACTAGTTTAGAAAATGTAATGATTAATCTCGTCCAATTTTAAATACCTGGCAACCTTAGCTATATATAGAATTTTTATACTAAATTCTTTTAAGTGTTTAAATGGTAAAATCATGATAGCGAGAGGTAAAAAAAGTCTTGAAAATAATAAGATATTTAGAACAGATCAAGATGACAAAAATTGATTTTCGTTTCTACATAGAATTGGTGATAAAATGCATTAATATTAGAAACAACGATTATGTCAACATGTAATAATGTGGTTTAAATTAATAAATTCTCATATCATTTATGTTCTGTTAATTTATTTTTAAAGGAAAAGCAGTGCTAAAACAAGCACATCATTATTATGATATTCCATGCATTATATAATAGAAGAATTCAAATATGCTCGCGCCATCTGGTAATGAAGTTTGTACTGAAACATGTAAGTTTGACAAGCATTCTGTTACATGTATAGATTTCTTATAATTACTTTTCTTTTCAAGTACTTATTTTGCATCGTTTTTGAAACATCAAAGAAAAAAATGCAAAATCTATTTGCAATAATATATTCATTGCCGATTATTTTCGACGTAGTTTTAAATATTAATAGAAATTTTACTTATTTTTATTTATTATTTTTACATAAGATAAATAATGTACGAATCTTACGGTAAATTTATGGAGACATTGTATATTTGTGAAACCGGAAATTAAATTTTGTAATAAAATTCACAAAAGCAATTTAGTGTTATTGACCACGTTGCACGTTGAAATCAATTTAAAATTAATAATTCAATTAATTTTAAATAAAATAAAATTTAATTAGTTTTAAATTAAATTAAATTAATTTTAATAAATTAATTGATTAAAATTAATAATTAATAATAATTCGTTATTAATTTTTTTTAAATAAGGTCTTACGTTATCTTTTATACTTTAAATTTCATTAATATAAGATATTCAACAAATGTATAATGAAAATGATTATTGTCAAATTGCAATGAAACAAATTTTCTTTATTATTTTTTTGTTTACCTTGTACATTTGATTAATATTTAATTTAATTTATTTAAATAACAAACTAAAAATGGAATAAATGTGACAGCTTTAAAAGTTTTAGCAATATTTAAGATAATTAAATTATAATGAATTAATTAGTAATTCACTTAATATAACTTTAAAGTAGTTTTGTAATGTTTTCTTTATACATCTGCAAGAATGATTTTTCATGCATATTTGAATTTTATAAAGAATTTTTTAGAAGTTTGTATTTGCTATACAATATGCTCTTAGTAACATAGGAATACGAATTTCTAATCATGTAAAATGTTTATTAAAATTAGAAATAATTTGAAAAATATAATAGAATTAAATGTAAATTGTTTATTTTAATTAGATATTATGTGAAATATTTTGAATATTAGGAAAACACGTTAATTTTCATATAGTTTGAATATATAGGTAAAACCGTGAATATAAAAGTTTTTAAACATTTTTACAATTTGATTATTTGTATTGTATCAAGTGGAATAATTAACAGCTTTCAAAACACTTTTCTAAGATTTAAAAATTACATTAATTTTTATTAAGGAAATTAATTGAATTTATTCCTTCTAATTTCTAATTTAATAAAATTATTTGAAATTATTTTTCATTCATATATGAAATTATTAATTTTTATTCAATTCATTATATCAAATAATGTTTTCATATTTTTAAAGAGAACAATATTACTTTTTTCTCTATATTCTACACTCTGTAGAAAATGGAAGTATGAAAGATCTAAAACAAAAGGTTTATATTTACGAAATTTCTTTAATATAGTAACATCATACCAAACAGTTTGACTTTATTTGAAATGTCATTAATAAACATCATTTTAAAGGTCTTCCTACTTTTAAATCTGCGTTAAAAATGATCCAAGGAATAATTTCTATTTCTGAATCGCATTGGTTTTGCTACTTTAGAAAGCAGTATTAGTCAATCCTTTCGCAACGATTACGATGTTGGTTATCGATGGATGCTGAATCGATAGAAGCAGCCTTTTCCGATAAATAAGGTAGGTCATAAATTCAAATAATGGGTATGTGCTGTGACTTTATAGTCATGTGTTTTTAAACCTCTACGACTCGGTAAAAAGAATTCTTCTTTATAACATCGTTTCTCAAGAAATTGGTGCGCGTGACATTTCATTCATTTTTATGAACGTGCTTCTACGTTGCTTTGTCTACCGCTACGAGAAGTGCAGCAGAAGTCTTTGGCCAACGGTTCTTTTGGCCGTTTCAAACCAAATTTAGGGTAGGTCATTTTGGCATTTCTTGAATTTTGGAGTCTTCCGTTTTTATGTCTACTTTTGGGCGGACGAACTGAACGTCGCCTACTGGGCGCAACCATGTCATCAGCATCCATCGAAACGAATATCATAGTGGAAACGTACACTACCTTAATTTGGGAACTAATTCTATTAAGGCTTATTTACTTAATTACCATTCTCTTTGTTTCATTAAACTAAGAATATGGTTATTTTAAATTTATGGTCTTTGAACTGCTACCTGAAACTTATAAACCTATAGTTTGTTTGATTTATTGACAGAGCTTGTTTTTTCTTCATGAAAATTTTATGTGGGGAAGGGTACAGTCATAAGCTACATTATACTTTAATGCTATGATGCTCAGAGATAAGCTTAACATTCAATATGTTTGAGAAAACTAGGTCTTAATAAGCGAGATTAAAAAATATATGTCCTTTGTATCTGATACAACCTAAAAAAACTGCACACAGTGCATGGGAATCGGCCATATTCATGGTATTTTCAGCCATATATAGAAACTTCAATAGAAATATTAACCAGTAGAATTGGTACTCTTGACCGTAACTTCAGCTGTGGAAATAGCACAATAGTTTTTAAATGGTAAATGCATTGCCTTTTTTTTATTCAGTTAATTGATGAGATTCAGCATATGAAAAACTTATAGTTATAAATGACTTAGAAACAATTAAAAATCTATCTGCGTTACAAACCAGAGAGGAGTTTTTATATTTATGCAAATGAGAAATTAGTATTTAAATAAATAATACCATGTGTACATATAACTTATTCACTATAAATCTGAACTTTATATTTCACTTACTTTTCTTGATAACAATGAAATTAAATTTAAAAATTACTTTCTGTACAATTTTGTAATTTTCATTAAATAATAAAGGAGACACAAAAGAGTTTTACATACGCATCACACAGCATTTGTAATATGATGTAAATGCATTTCCAATATAACAATTCTTCACGCAAAAATATATCTTTGGCCCCTTGGTTCTATAGACATAAGCAAAACACTTTATTGTTGTCGAATGAAAGAATCGAAACTCAAAAGGAAAGGAAATTGTCAGCAAATATACACGCTTCGGTTGATCAACACTTTAACAATACTGTAAGATACACACAAAAAAAGAAATGCTGAAGTTTTATTCTGGAATCTGGCATCAATGAGAGTAATGCATTATTCATGGTAAATCCTTAAGTGCCCCGCCCATTGACGATAGAATAAAAGAGTAGATTGGAACTCTGCGATAATAAGCTCAACGTTCATCGTCTACTGCATTTTTCATGGATTGGGAATGAATGTATTTATTTTGTGAGAGCAGGTTTCAAAGATTCACAATCTCAAGAAGAAATGTAACCCACTACCCCTGATACAGTTCCTCTTTTCAGACCTCTTTCTCTCTCTCTCTGCAAATGGGGATGATTTAAAGTAACCACAAGAGATTAAAGACCTAAATCACCTAAAGATGTTTTGAAAAGTACTTACGCATTTGCTCACAAAGAGGAAACGATAGCTATTTGTATTTGAAACGAATAGAAATTACATTGGAGTAATATTAGATCTTTTTAAAAAGTATATTCCTGCAATTATTTTACTCTAAGAAAATAAAACGATAGTATTGCAAATATGAACTATCGGAATCATAAATGAATTTAACATTAAACAGAACTCTGAACTTAAATCTTGTGATTTTCACACCTAGAAGCATCTCCCCATTATAAAATGTGAACATTTTTATATGATGTTATTACATTGCAGCTTTTAAAGTTTATGTTGAAATCAGAAGTACAAAATCATTTAAATAATAATCACGTATGATATGATTAGAAATATATGTGCGCAAAATACTTTCTGAAAATTATTTATTGGATGCTCTTTAAATATCATTAACTGAAAGGCTATGACTAAAGCATTCAAAGGTTAAAAAAAAAAAAAAAAAAAAAAAAAAAAAAAAAAAAAAAAAAAAAAAGGAATTAATTTTCAAATTACCATTGTAAGAAGAGAGAAAAATCTATAAATTCATAAAAATACATTCATATTTCAATTTTTCATTTCATTTAATATTGTTTTTCACTTCTATAAGGAATCAATGATGGTCAACAATTAAACTAATTTGGATTTAATGTTATATATATATATATATATAATAGCTTAATATAATATTTTAAAATAATTTTAAATTTGTTAATTAAAGAACTGTTTTGTTACTTAGCTGGTACATGGTAATTCTAGCACTTAATGGTTAACATAACTATTACAGTGATCTGATCATTAATGGGGATATTTTTTACATAGTTAAAATTTAAATTATTTAGTAAAAAAAGGCGAAAGAAGTTTTATGAAGTCAAAGAGAATATTTATTTGCATGTGTTAAGTTGTAATGATCATAAGTCTTAATATTTATTCATGCAAAAGTGACAATTAATTATTAACTGTTATTTTTTTATCAAAGAAATTATAATTGCAGTTATTTTATTTCAACTTTAATAAGGCATAAATCAGTTTATAGTTAAACTAAAATTGCTATTTTAAACACGAGTGTAAACAGTTGTTAAGAATCGGACATAAGCAATTAACTCTTTTCCAAAAATCATTTATAAAAGGATGTACTATAACCTGTATAAAGGAAAATAGAAAAGCGGCAGGTGGGAGTTAATAAAAATTAAGATATAATTTTCAAAATTCAGTATCCATTTATTGGTTACATGAAAAAAATGAAATATTTTTTTTCTCTGGAGGGAAAGATAATGAGAAAAAGAAAATTTGTTTTTTTTCCCTGTTTTGAGGTTAAAAGAATTAAGCAGAGAAATTAATTTGAATAATAGAATATAAAGAAAGAGCGAATTCACATTTAGTTACGTGAAAGGTAACGGAAAATTGTTTGAATGAAGAAAAATCCAAACTAATACATCGCATCTAAAAGTTAACTTTAGATAATTTAAATTATTTTTAAATTAGCGGGTAAACATAAATGGATGTTTAAATTACTTTAAATAGAGAATTTTATTTATTTGCATATTTAGTTGAGAGAGAGAGAGAGAGAATAAAATAACGTATTCTATTTATAAATTTTATTCAAATTTATTCAGTTATGAAACAGAAAATTTCTCTAATTATAAAAAACTTTAAATCACTTGCTACTTTGCCAAAAAATATATTATAATCAACTTGAATTATTTTTATTAACCTTTTTGAGGAAATAACTTGATGCAATAATTTAAAAAATTTCAAACTCTTCAAAGTCTCTTATCGTATTTGCACCCATTTCCAAAACAAAAAATGGCAATTATTTATATATATGAAAATTATTATAGTCAGCAATATTGTATAATGTATTATTGAACATTTACTTACCAACTGTTTTTTCTCATTAACAGGAAGCTAATAAATTTGACACTAATACGACAATGTTACAAAATAGGCAATCATAAAAGTCAGTAAATAATTAGTTCACAACCAGTGTTATAAACAGAAAATCAAATACATGTCCTTTTTTTTTGACCAACAATAAAATAAATGTGAAAAAAACGAGAAGATTGTTGAGACTCAAAATTGCCTTATTACCCTGTTGATAAAAATTAATTTTGAAAACAAACTTTTGATTACTACTCATGGCTAAACTTTTTCTTATGGGTTAAAATAAAATGTATCCCAAATATATATGATTCTCTATTGATAAATCTATACACTGAAGAAGATGCAGCCGTCGAGTGCGCCAAGAAGCGGTGAGTGTGTGTGTGATCCCGCTGCGTGTAAATCAGACTGGACGATGTCTCGAGAAAGCAGATGACTGCAAGAAAGGACTTTGGCACCAGAAGAGGAAGAAGTCACGTGAGGCCTCTGTGGTGGTGGAATGTGGCTATGGCGACCTCAGACATCATCATGTCAATGGGCTCCCGTGTGTCATAGAGGGTGGGGGCATGCAGAATGATGCCGCACGTGCCGACCAGAACGGCCACGGAGAAGATCCACAGGAAAAGTCGGTCCAGGACCATTGCCACGTATTTCCAGTCCTCTTTCACCTGCTCAAGGATCGAAAAGCAAAACAAATCTCACACAACAGAAGTTCTGACATTGCATTCACTGCCAGCTTAATATTAAAAAGTAATTTTAATTAAAAAAAATTTTTTCTACGAATCATTCAAACAAATAAGATTTTCAGTACTAGAAGACACTATATTTGACAATTAGATATAGTATAAGAAATATACAATAAATAAAATATATTGGTAAGATACTATAAACCCAAACTTAGAAATTGATTTTCAGATATTCTATTGATAGTAGTCTTGTTACAAATATAGTATATTTAACCAAAAATTTTGATTCATTTTTAAATAAAAATTTAAAGTGACAGCATTAACACAAGAAGACTGACTTTATTCATCAAAGTAGCCTTATTATTTTTAACAATCTTTTTGCAGCATAATAAAAGTTTGCGTATTATACTACAAGTTCATGTATCTTCACATATGTTTTTAGCAGTAAAAATATATATAATCCTTTCAAACTACATAATCATCTAATACGCATGCGATTATCCAGAATGTGAGTAAAGAAATTATTGGAAAATAAAATTATTTTCAAAAACGTTAAAAAAAAGTTGTATTAATTATATTCTTGAAATATCTTGCAAGAAAAAAAATAATTGGAAATTCTTCTAAGTGAAAATTTTTTTTAATTTAGTAATTTTGTACTTCGTGGAAAATTGAAGTGTTTCCACACAACAATTGAAAATTGTAGTGTGGAAATAGAGCTTTAATAATATGTGCTCTTGTGGAAGGAACACGTGGTTAAAAAGTTCAACCAATAATCACTGGGCATGAAGTTTTAGTTTCTTTAAGCAGAATGATAACTTTACAATCTAAGAAATCTTATCTACTATAGTTAATCTGAAGCTATAGTACTGGGTCTAATTTTTCCTATCAGTCTTCCAATGCTATTGAAAAAGTTCCTTTTTCTGATAAGCAGTGATAAACACATAAACTAAATCCTAAAACTCTTTGTGAGGAACCATTCTTAGTTTTTATACTTGTCTACATTTATGTAATGAATAAGCAATCATGGGAAATTACACCAGGAACATTAAAATTTATAACTTTGTGACATAATTAGAATTTTTTTTCAATTACGTTTTTTAAATCACTGTTTATTTAAGACTGTTGATAATAATGATTGTGGTTTATTTTTTGATGCTCAATCATTGGAAAGGTATTACTATTTATCCAATGGTATATATTATGGTAATAGATAATGGTATGCTTACGCTTTTGCATTTATAGTAATGAATAGAAAACGTGCTGTCCATTCGAAAGCTTCTATTTTGTTGATTGTATTGTTCAAAAGGGCTTCAATCAAAATGGAAGTATACTGAGAATAAAGCATGTGCATCTTACAATTAATCATTATACTTTGCATGTGATTTCAAAATGATTCAATTTCATAAAACTGCTTATTGCATTTTACATAATAGATAATTAAGCATATGCTATTATAAAATACTTTTAATTTTAAAAATATTTCTCTTATCTTTCATTCTTATCATCATTATATATTTCTTATCTTTCTGTCTGTATTTCAAACAGATGAATATTAAAAGCATTTTACTAATGTGAGTTACAATTACAGTTAATTAACTGTGACTGTGAAACAAGGCTACCACAGAAATGTAGGAATATTTTTTACCTTGAATGTATAATCATATAATTCAGTTTTTAAAACTATAATTTTGTAAGAGAAGTTTGATTATGTATGAAAATGTTATCAATTTGTTTCGTTATCTACATTGTTAAAAATGCTTTTCTCAAAAATTAAGGAATATCTCAAGTTTTCTTTTATTAGATTTGAAAATCTTGTACCAGTGTAAGTGAATTAGAAGACAGGCTTAATTCGATCTTGCTAACTTTATCTAGAACACAGAAAGGAAGTACTTGTTTTGAGTAAGCTCTTCCCCGTCCGGTGGGTGCTATTCAACCGCAGAACAAGAGATTAAAGTTTCTTGGAGATGGCTTATTTTTAATAATCCTCTTCCCCAAACTCAGCTTTGTTCCGAGGCAATAAATAAAGGAAGAAGGATTTTGCATCTGCACTTATTTACATGCACATTATGAATGAGAATCCATAATTTTCTTCAGAGGCCTTTTATATTTATGACAGCAAAAATGGTTGCCTGGTGATCATTAATCTCATATTTTGTTTGAGGAAGATAGTGATTTTGTAATTATGCATTATCCATAATTCAAGAATAATAATTACAAATATTGCCGATTAACTTTGTATGTCACTTGATGAAACTACAGACTTTAAACTAATTAAATCGATATATCTAGGTATTTTCTGTCAATTCAAACACAAGAAACTTAATTAAAGAAATATTCAATTATTTTATTAATTACATTTTATAAACATACATCGTTATTAGCATCCAACAAAATCACTTAATAAATATTTTTAAAGCTTAATAGTTCAAGATCTGAATTTAATTTATTATAGCCAGTTAGGAAATGTTATTTTTCAATACTAAAATACTTTTGCTAGTACTATGCAACTTTACGGAGTACTCAAAGCACTTTGAAATTTAATTTTAGTTTATTAAAGCTAATAAGTAATCAATGTTTACATTTTCCTCAAAATTTCTAAAATCATTTAAGACATGATTACAATTTTTATTTTATCTGTAAATGAAGATTATGTGAACTCAAAATTACAATATTTCTCAATATTTTCAATTCAAAAAAATGAACACCTTATATTTGATTTAATATTTTTCTGTCTCTTTTAATAAATATTGAAAGTATTCTCTAACGCTGCATCCTATCTTTTGTTCTATATTTAATATAATTTTTAAGTCATTCAAATCTTTAATGAACTCAAATTGAATTGCTTGATGATATTATCAAATAAAAATAGAAAATTAGCACAGATGATATCATTTTTAAGTTATAAGAATATAAAGTTAAAAAAAAAACTGTTATAAAATATTATAAGAAAAATTCAAAATGATTATTTTTAAGAAATTCGACAAAAAATCTCCTTTGAGTGTTGACACAAATTTCATTTCTAATGCTGCAACTGTATTCCACGGTGAAATATTTCATGCATTGATTTTTCAACTAAAAATTTTTAATTGAATTAGTTCCATCCATTGCAAACTGCAACCGCTATTGTTTCCTCACAGGAAGGCGATTCAATTTTCTTTGAAGAGTTATCCGACCATGTGTTCGAGAAATTTCTAATAATTCTTTTCGGAATTTCACTTTGCTTTTGATTAAATAAGGAAGTCAATTTTTCCCTCTGACTTTTGCTTCAAGAGATGGGAAAAGAACTCGAGTTCCTTTTGTTGTGCGAGGAACAAAAAGAAAAATAACTTCATGAAGAAAGCATTTCTTTCCTTCAACATGGCTGCCAGTTTCAAAGATAAAGGAATGATAATAGATTTTGTCTGCTTTTTATGACAAAACAGTGCTGTTTATTAGATTGGTAACTACATGTGCATTCGCTTTGTCTGCAGGGATCCAATAAGTTTATGTGTCATCGATTTGTATTTATTGATTTCAAACAACATTTAATTTTATTTAGTTCATTTAGTTTTGATTTAGAATGGTACCTCACCGATGCCTTCTGTCAAGTTTTAATTTATGTTAGACAACTTTCTGAAAAGTCAATTGTAATATTACAATAAATAGTCCACATATTAATTTGATTTTTCAAAAGAAAGACTGAATTTTTATCTGCATATTAAGACTGAAATAGAAGCGTATTGATTAATTGAATATTTTAATTAATTGATTGATTGATTAGTTATTATCGAGTGCTTTTTCAGATTAGTAACAAATAAAATATTTGTCAAATTTTGAATATTGTCCTGAAGTATGTCAAATTTATGAAGTTTTGAGAGTTTACCTGAAATAATTACGCGCACATAACTTCATCTAGAAATCATAAATAAAATGTAAATATTAAAGTAATATTCACATAAAAAACTATTAATTGTCATTTTGAATGATTGTTAATTAATGATGTTATATAATCTTGCTAAGTGTATTTACATAAAATATTTTCAAAATTTTATTACAAAAATTATTGTTTAACAAAAGCAATTATTTTTTATTTACAGTTCTTTTACTAATTATTTTTTTATTTTCACTTAAAGTTTTCAAGTTGGATTAAATATAAAATAGAATTATTTGGTTTTTTGATTTCAATAAAGCTGAACATTATAAATCTGATGAAAAATCATACATCATGGAACACATTTTTTTTCAAATTATTTGCGAAATTTAAGGAACAAAATAAACTAATGTATTATTTCCTTTTTCATAATAAGCTCAAATGTTTTTCTTAAAAAAAATTTGTTTAAAATGCCAAATCATTAGTAGTATATGCATTGATATGGAGTTTCATAATGGAAAACTTGAGAAATTTAACAACTTTTTCTATGTCTCCAAACTTGTTTTAAAATTTCGGATTTTTTTCTACATTTTTTCATCAAAACATCTCAATTTGAATGAAATTTAGTTCCTTGTTTAGTTTATACATCTAAATGGGACAAAAAATAATGTTTTGCATTTCTTATTTTTGATGAAATTTTCTCTAAAATGAAACAAAAAGAAAATGATAAAGTTTAGTAGAATATCTTGATGAAAATGAAATTATAAAAAATTAATATTTATTAATATGAATAAAAAGTATTTTAAGAAATTGAGTTTTAATTTTTTGCATAATCAATGTTCTGGACTCAGAAGAAAATAAATGTTACTATAGCCTTCCAATTATAAAAAGAGTGTTATTAGTGATTTATTAAGCATTTCTTGATGGTGATTTTATAGTTGTAAAATGAAGTATAATTGCAATTGGAATCCAATTTGAAAAAAATATTATACAATTGTCATCTAAGGATTACAAACTGTGGTATCATTATATTTAAGGAAATTTACTAATATAAAGAGAATAAAAAATATATAAATTTTATGCAGAAAATAAAATTTCAACTTTCATGAAAAAAAAAATTGTGTTAAATATAAAGTAAAGATGTAATGAAAGTTTTCAAAAAATAAATGCCTTTATTAAGTTTAAACTGTTTCATGATTTACTTCAATAATGTTAATTTATAGCATTAACCTTTTTTCCTATGGCAAATTTTGTTCCTTTTATGTTTTTGTTTCATATTCAGTAACAAAGTTTTTTTTTTTAATTGGAGGATTTTTATTATATTTTTCAATACTACAGTAAGCTTTTTGGGAGCATTCATTTTCCACGATTACTATTGACGCCACTGTTTTTCTTGGTAAAAACCAATTGACAAATTCCGCAGTCAATATTTTTATAGAATGTTAGCGTTGTTATCATCATCGCAGTAATCAACAATATCTTCTTCTTCAAGAATTTATAAATTTATGCTCGTAGTTTTGATATACTCGTATTTCAAGAGTCCAAAATCCAATATGCATTCTTGTTACACTTGATTGTTTGATTTCTTCAAATCAAGTTACACCACATCAACTACTAGAAATATTAGACAAGTCTCTAATAGGATTTTACTAAAATGACGCTATTCTATTATCTATGGTGTACTTCATATAGAATCGTTTATATTCCACGGGCTGACCAGTTCTGTTTGATACAAGTTTTAAAAATCATCAAAATCTCAACCCGATGCTTATTCATCAGTCTTTTTATATCTAAATTCTCTAAAAATTCTAGTTTATTTAATAGATTGTAATTTTTGCTCTGGATTAATCATTATAGTTTCGTTCAGTTGCTTTTCTTGAACGTTTATTTTTTGAAACAAAAGAAAGTTTATCTGAATAGTTTTTAACTTTGGGGATCTTTCCTGATTTTAGATGTTCAAATGGAAACTTTGTACTAAAACAGGAAAGGAATTAAATAAGAGCACGAGTTGAAAAAAGTGCTTACTTGAAAAAGTATAATAATTCACTAAAGTTTGAATTCATGGATCATATAAATGTATTAACAGGTAGCACACATTTTCACATTTTAATGGATATATATGTATGCATATGAACAGATACATATCCTCTTTAAAATAAAATAATATGGAAAATATAGTATCATATAGTGAAAATTTATATAAATTTGTTGTAAGAATTTTTTTCTATTCATTAAAATGGTTTTCATTCTTATTATATTCATTAAGTTGAATTATATTTAGGAATATTTTATAACAACTAACAATTATAATTCTAAAAGCAACTAATGATTTGTTGTAAATTAAATAATCATTGAATTCACAATAGTGAAACAATTGTTTTAAATAATAAAATAAATAATTGTTCTGTAATAAATTTAATTTTATCAGTTTAAAAATGTTGGATAATCATATTATTTATGAGGTACACATAGGAAATATAATATCGTAGTTATTCCAAAATATCAGGATGGAATTTAAAGCAGATGTATTTTATTGCGCTCATAACTATATGTGTGTATTCTTAAGTGAGGAAATGTATGATTCGGCCAAATAGTCGCCAAGAGTACGTAAGAGAGATAGTGGCGACAATATGCCTTTTTATGTACTTATTGAGAGAAGAGACTGAAACGTTAAATCGAGAGACTGATAAGACTCTTATAAAATATTGAACTTCTTTTATTCCTCCTCAAACGAATCGAGTTTTATATCTCCGTTTTAGGAAGAAAAAAGAAAAGAAAGATGGCACACATTTTCCTCTTATATCTAAAATTGGATCCTATAAAATACTTTTTTCTTACCTTGCAAGAACTTTGTGAGTTTTCTGATAAATTCTATGGATCCATTTCTTAAGTTCTTTGATTTTATGAAAAGGATTATGTAATGGTTAAAATACGTACGTGTGAGACTAAAATATATATGTTATAGATACGAGTGCGTATATTATATTTGTGTGATTTGCTGCGTACATTAAATGTATCGAATTTAAAGCATAAAACACTTATGAAATTGGCAATGAAATTTCAAATTTAATTGGTAGTAAATATAAGAAAGTAAAATGAAAAAAATTCCGTAAGAAATAAATATTGTATACTAAATTTTATTTGGGTGATAGGCACTCTAGTTATGTTAAAAATGCTAATTAATAGGTGCTAAAAATAATCTTATTAGTTGCTAAAAATAAAAGTTAAATGATAAAAATAATCTTATTTCTGAAATTGCATGTATTGATTTAAATACATTACATACATAATTATAGTAGAATATTGATGAAATTGTGTTCTTTCATTAAGAATTTTTAATAAGCACTTGCATATATATGATACGAGGGTTACTCTGAAATTTTTGAGATACACGCAGACAAGAATTCACAAAATAAAAATAACGGTTTAATTTTAAAATACAAAGTAATTTAATACAGAAGACGATTTTTTACGGACTTACTTCAACTTGTTTAGCAAAGAATAAATTTTAAACAGAAGAGAAAATGGAGTTGACGCGAGAACATTTTCGCGCTATGATTTTCTACGATTTTAAAACAGGATTAAATCAAGAAGAATGCGTTCAACAGTTGCAATTAGCATTTGGTGATGAATCTCCAGCTCGTGCTACTGTATTCAGATGGTTTAGAGAATTTAGAAGTTGTCGCAATTTTCTTCAGGATGAAGAACACACAGGAAGGCCGCCGTCAGCAGTAATCCCGGATAATGTGTCTCCCATACGAGAAATGTTAATGGATGATAATCGCTGTACCTATCAAATGATACAGAAGGAACTTAACATTGGATCCGCAGCCATACACAAAACCATTCATGAAGAATTACATATGTAAAAAGTAGTTTGCCGTTGGGTTCCCCATAATCCAACTGAGAACCAAAAAGAGGAGCGTGTCAAAATCAGTAAAAAAACTCTTAAATTGCTAAATGATGGTGACCACCACATCATTTCTAAAATTGTAACAGGTAATGAAACGTGCATACCGTTTTTTGATGTTCCAACACGTCAAGAAAGCAAAGTAGGAGTCTTTGAAGGTGATCCCACGCCAACAATGGTGAAAAATCAACGAACTCTGAAAAAAGAGATGTATGACGTTTTCTTCAGAAAAATGGGATTGGTCAAAGCCATCAAGTTGGAAGGACAGAAGACAGTAACAGCAAACTGGTGTAGCACTAAATGTCTTCCAGAAATTCTACAAGAACTGAATGTTAGAGGACTAATGCTTCACCATGACAATGCATCTTCACATACAGCCGGATTAACAGTTGAGTTTTTTAAACAAAAACAAATTAAAGTGATCGAACATCCATCATATTCACCTGACCTATGTGCGACTTTTGGTTATTCTTTAATCTAAAAAAGAACTCACGTGGACGTCGTTTTCATTCAGTAGAAGAGATTGATGTGGCTATAAATGCATTTTTTCATCTATTCCAAAAAATGAATGGCTTGAGACATTTAATCTGTGGAAAATTCGTCTACATAAGTGCATTGATGCTGGAAGAGACTACTTTGAACACACTTAAAATTTTGTAAGTATATATTTAAAAACCTAGTTGTATCTCAAAAATTTCAGAGTGACCCTCGTATATGTATTTATAAATAATTCGAAAGAAAGTTTATGCTTACATATAAATAAATAATTTTTAATTACATAATACCATTTGTAAAAGAAATATCTTATACCAATTTAAATTTATTTTTGTAATTATTGGATAAAATGATTCAGAAATGAATATAATTTATTACATAGATAAATTGTAAGAGCATAAAAAATTACAGGATATATATAAGGAATATTGAAAACAGTGTTCGATTAAATCACTACAGACTTTAATAAATGATTTTTACTACAAAGCTCATACAAAACACTTGAAAAAGGACAATCTAGAATTGCTACCATCTTAATCTAAATTGTTTTCTATAAAACCTGCCTCACACTAAGCGAAAAGTATATGACACCTTTAATAGGAGATGTATAACACTTTTGAATGACTTATTAAAAAATATCTTTACTAAATTTGTTGTTAACAAGAATTGAATGTTCATAGCTATGAGTTGAACGTGGATGATCCAATACAAATACTTGAATAGGTTCAGGATTAAAAGAGTAAGCCCACATGTGAAAGCCACAGAAATCACAACTTCCTTGATATATTCACTATTATGTATTCATAGCTTCAACCAGATGGCATTACTCATGGTATTCAATAGAACCATAGACCATCATGCCGAGAATTTGTTTTAGCATTCACTTGTTTGACATCCAGAGGAAATATTGTACACTGAATAAAAGCAGATTCACTGGAAAATTTGTTTTTTCTGTCAATCGATATAAACTTAAAGTCAATCAAATAGCTCATCATAGCCTCAGAAGAAGATATTAATTTGCTTAAGATTATGCGAATTAAAAATTTTAATTCGTTTATTTAATTAAAATAAACAGCTATTTTACATAAGTTTCAATTTATATCACATAGTTATCATTATAATATTACATAGGTATTAAGTTTCAAAACTTGTCTTTAAGATAATGACACTTATTCTATTTCATAAAAAATTTCTCATTTTCGATAATTTTTTTATTGATTTTTAATTTTCATCAAAAAACAAATTGAAGAATTAACTTTATTCTTACATTAGATTGTTTATAATCTAATGAAATATTTTGTGAAATGGTTAGTTTTTTCAGTTGTTTGTATGAAGACTTATGTACAGGAAAATATCATTACGAAAAACTCAGTTTGAAAAATTTATTTAAAAAAAATGTTAAGACTCTATTATATATTTCTCAACAGAAGTTATAAAATGCCTTCGAAATATATTCATATATTTATATATTTTTTATATTCAATATATTTCTTGTATTTTTAATTGCTTCTTACCTGTATTTGCAGTTTCGGTAGTTTTTAAAACCTATTTATTTTTAAAAATACTTTTGAAATATTTATAATATAATATATTTTAATAAGTAAGTCTATAATTTGAAATTAGGATTCTAATAATCAGCTGTTATTTTTACAACTAAAAAGAAGAATAATTCTAAATTTAAATCGTATAAAATAATTTTATTCACATATCGTGTCATGTGTACTTAAAAAAATGGACAGTGTATTCAGTTATAGTCCTCCACAAGAGTGACAAAAAAAGTAGCGTAGAAGTGCAGCTTCAAGAACGGGTGTGAGTTAGGCTATATATTATGTAGAATACTTTGCAGAATATTCCAATCTACACATGAAGCATGTCAAGCGAGAAATCCATAGTCCAACAGAAGGAATATTCTCACGAAATAAATTCCCTTTATTGGTTTCAGAATAATCTTAGCTGTCTCCTCCAGTGAAATAGTTTCGAGCTCAGCAAACTTTCGATAGCGAAGGAGGCTTTTTTCTTATCGCCCTGCAGTGTCAATCGATCCGACTCTGCAAGGCTTTGATTCCTTCCCTTTTTTAGGGGAAAAATTTCCCTAAAATGATAAATGCGTTTGTCGTGTTGCGAGTCATAAATTTCCTTGAAATATTTAGGGTTCTTTGCCCGAAAACTTATTTATTGTTCTTCGATGCCGACATTTTTTTTGTTTCCCCTTCAAAGAACCGGGAGTTCAATTCTCAAAAATTATTGAACGTTACTTTTTTGTTTTGTTAGTCAATTTTTTGACACGTTCTGACAATCAAAGTGATGTTTATGCAAAACTAATAATTTGCAATAATTTTTTTTTATAAAATCTATATTCTGAGGTAATATTCTAATTTTTTTAATTTTCATCCAAGCAGTTATTATTTTTGATAGAATGGAGATTTACTTAAAGAGTAAAAACATCTCTAAAATTAAAATTTTTATTTACTTGTAAGATTTTAAGCAAGGGAAAATCCAAAAATATTTCAAATTTGATTTTTAGAGTTAATATTTGAATCTTGCATTTAAAAAATCATTTAATAAAATTGTAAAAAGGTTTTAATTTTAAATGAATGGAGGAATTATTTTGATTTACTTAATCGAAAAATTATGAGTAAAGATTTTTTAAACTTATTTTTAATTAAGTTACGAATCAGTTTAACTTATATTAAAACAACTAGATACTTTTTAAATTTTCATTCACTATCACTTTTGAGCTAATAATATATTTATCACTTAAGTTTAATTATGTTGTAAAGCTTATGAACTCTTGTGCCATTATTATTATTAAATACTCAACAATATCAATATTATTACATGATAGGAAACATGATTGATTTGTGAATCGTTGTAGCAATGGCGGGACTATCATTATACTTACACTCATTTGGTCTTCGTACCGCCTTGTGTGGTCAGCTATGTAGTGAACGGATTCCATAGCCCTCTGCAGGTCAGGGCAGAAATGCAGTCGACGCAGGGGCTCGTTTATCTGCGTATTGGCCACGTCCTCCTCCTTTGGACCGTGGACACGACAGCCGCTGTAGTGGGGCAGTTCGTCGTAGCTGGGACACCGACCACCTCCAGCCACGTAATCTTGCGGTTGCAGTTCAGTACCATTGCAGGTGCGAACCATTACCTGGAAAATTGATGAATATGAATTTTGGCTCTTGTTGTGATAAAATTCCAATTCACATCTTGTAAACAGAAGCGTTATCGTCAATTATGTGTTTGAAGTTCATTCATGGGTGTGGCCAGGGAGTTCGTATACAAAAAGAGTAACTCAGATTATAACAGCTCAGAAAGACACGGCAGTAGTATGTTTAGAACCAGTTTGGTCAACCAAAAAGGTAACTGTTAACTTAAACACACATGCACAATTTTCTGTGCTTGAGGTTACCCAATAAATAGCTGAGGTTAAACAAATAATCAAGTACCGATTTATCTATCGTACAACTTTCCCCTATCATTTAATAAAAATGTAACTATATAACTTGTTGGATTTTATTGGTATTTGAGAATAATATATAAATTATATAATTTTATTTTATCTTGACCAAGTTGTCCTTATTTTAAGATATTAACACAATATGGATATATATCAATTTTGAAATATAATTTAGTCCAGTGGTACCTTTTAGTAATACTTGTAGATAAAAATAATTCAATTTATCTCTGGATTGCAAGAAAACTTGCCAATTAACAATTATTTTGGGTTGTAATTTATAATAATATTTATTGCTGAGCAGAACTTTGTGATTACTGTTCTTAATAATCATGGAAATTGCAAAATTAGAAAACTTACATATTAAATATTCTTTTAGTTAGGAAAGGCTGAGACAACCAATTTTAAGTCTGAAAAATAAATTTTGAATGTTTTGCAACCGTTCATACATTACTGATTACATTGTATACACGCAATAGTTTTATAAAGAATATAATTTTTTAAGAGCCATTCTCTTTTGCATATGATAGTTTGTTATGTATATACTATAAAAGTGATTAAATATTTCTGATTTAAAAAAGATACAACCTCGCTATTAAATACCTATCTTTATTGATAACGGAGTTTGATGTATTTGCAGCTTTATGGTAATTTTTTTTCAATAAGAGGGCTAACTGGATCACGATCATTGATTTAAAATGGGTTTCGAACCAAAACTATCCATGTTTGAACTAGATGTCAATCTCTGATGAACATTGAACTTAAGATGAGAGGATTCACTGTTCAACTGTTTGCTCAGCTTTTTTATGATGTTTTCAAGAATTCTAAATAAAACATAACAAGAGTTTTCCTAATAATCAAACTACAATTTTTTTTCAAATATCTGACAGCAGATGTTAATTATTTATCAAGAATATATTATGTATTAGGAATAATAGATATAAAAAATGAAGTATTTCATAAATACTAATAAAAAGAAAATCACTTAAAATTTTCTTCTGTCATTTAAGCATTTCAGATATAAGATAAAATCTACAATGAAAAATAGATATTTAAGTATTTATTCCTCAGGAATTAGTATAAAATACAAAAACCATTAAATATATGCAAATCCGTTTACGTGATTTAAAATATATTTACGGCATAAGGTACGGAATAAAATTACAAAATATTTATTCGCACATTTACCTTTCCCAGCATTTGGACAACCTACATGTCAGAAAGAGTTTGGGTACTTGCATTTTATTTTCTCTTATTCAAATATTTGAAGGTTTTTTAATTAAAGGTCTCGCCATTTCAAGCTTTTCCACTGAATTACACCGGGTTTCGAGATAAGAGAGGCGACAAAATTTTCCATCGCCAAAGGGGACATAAAATAAGATTGTCCCAGTGTATAAACGCTTCTCAGAATAAAGTATTTCATATTGCCCACAACCGTAACCCTGCCAGCGTTACGGCAGGAGGGCTTTTAATTTACCATTTTTTCTTCATCCACTTCTCTTTATAAATTAGGGTATGGAGATAACGAAAGTTGCCACCTCCTAAGTAATTAAAGTTTGAAATCTAATTAAAAGCTCACCTTTTTTTTTCTTTCTATGTGGGTGGATAAGAGAGGGAAGTAGTTATATATTT
Organism: Latrodectus geometricus; assembly: GCA_026290005.1. Lineage (NCBI taxonomy): Eukaryota > Metazoa > Arthropoda > Arachnida > Araneae > Theridiidae > Latrodectus > Latrodectus geometricus. The sequence continues at coordinate 119,395 of JAPDSC010075593.1, read as the reverse complement.
TGTATTATCATCTTTTTTTAATTCGATAAAGTACTTGAAATTTACCTTTTTTTTTTATAAAAATTGTGGTTTAAATTGAAAAATACTTGGATAAAATTTTGATATGGTACTATAATTAGATTTGATAAGAAATGAGTCTTAATTGAACTTGTATCGATAAGAAAAATGATTTTTGCAAAATGGTCTAAAATATGATGCTTACTTTTTTTTGAAATTTTTAAATCAGATACAGATACAAAAACTCAAATAAGATTAATATCTTTATTCTTTTTAACAAATGTAAAACCGAATCGAATTCTAAATTAAAAATCATTATTAAAATTTTTAAAGATACAATTAGAAATATAGAAGTTCACTTTTCCAGTCCTCTGATGTACTTTTAAGTTTTACATATAACTAGAATTATTTCCTTTGGTTGTTATTTTCTTTCTCTACTAGTCTAATATTATTCCTATACTGTTCAGAGAAAGAATAATATTCAGGCTTATGGTTAAAAGTACACTGGAGTACAAAACGTTTTACATTGTAAGCAAACAATGTAAATTTTAAGAAGATAATACAGAAATTGCAAAAATGGGAATTTAGCAATCAAGTGTAATAAGCACGATATTTAGAAATGTAATATGCATTCAAATGTCAGGAACAAAATGTCAAAATCAAAATGAGAGTATGCAAAATGGGTGTAGTCAGTTGCAGCTTGCAAATGATTAGGAATGAACAAATTTCATCGATGTGTGCAATGATGGTGCTCGAGCAATATCTAGTCAATACGGAGGCCTAAAGGCGCTGCTTTGTGGAACAGCCTTGGATTGTTTGTGGACTCATTGCATCATTTGCCGATGGTGTAATAAACATAGTAAATTACATAAAATTATGCCACTTAAAGCCATATTTTTCAAAAACCTATGTGTTAGGATTTGTGGTTCCCATATCTATTACTGCAACTCGCATTTGTTTTTAAGTGGCATTGTACTATCCCAAAATTTTGAACTTCGACAAGAAATTTACAATTTTTTGAAAAGAAAACATTAATTGTGATAACAATTTAGGGGATCCCAACTTCCTGCTTTCATATTTGTGAGATATATTTAAAATACTAAAAGCTTTAAATGTTTCTCTTCAGGGCTGTAACATTCATATAAGAGAAGATTTCAGAAGAAGAAACTGCAGATTTGGAAAAGAAAATGAATGAAAATGGATTATTTGCCTGTATTGCAGCCTTACATGGCCTGTAGTGAAAAAAAAATTTCTGATAGTATACCGAGACACTCTTTTCACGAAGAATTTATCACAATTAGCTGACAAGGTAATTAAAGTACTTCCCAGAAAACTAAACCAAGAAGCTCGAGTGGATTAAAGAACCATTCCATGTTGCAGTTTCATAAGAATTCACTTCTCAACAAGAAAAAAATCTAATTAAGTTATCAAGTGACAAAAGCCTGAAAGCAAAATTTACTTGTTTGGAGTTGTCGAGTTTTGGATAGCTTTAAAAATGTGCATCCCATTCTAAGGGCAAAAGCGATGATTCTTCGTATTCTCTTCTTATTCCAACATATCTCTGGATTTTCAGCAATTGCTATTATAAAGAGCAAATATCATTCGAAAACTAATGTTTAAAGGGAAATGAGAGAAGCTGTATCAAGTTTTATTCCACGATTTGAACAATTGTGTAGTAAACAGAAGTCTCACTCGTCATACTAAAACAAAACATATAAGAGCATTTGTAAAGTCTTTTACTATTAATCAAATTTCATATGTTTTCCAGTGAATTATAATTGAAGTACTTGCATGGTGTTTAAATTGTTTAAAAACCATTAAGTTGTATTATAATTATGTTTATTCCTTTACCATTTCTTTCATTTTTCGTCACCGTCGTAGAAATATGAAATGTTTGCATTCCTATTTGTACGACTGTGACCGTTTTTGCTGTTGTTTCTTATCTCCAGTCTGGTCTGACAGAGTCAGACTGGATTAATGAAATCATTGACATTTAGGAGGTCCAATGCAAGAAGTGGACAATTAGATAGTCCAGTCCAAGGCAGTTCAAGATGTACTGAGATGATATCTACCATTTTTGTACATATTATATATATGTAATATGTATTACATGCACAGAAACAAATTTGAGAATGTAATATGTATTACATAGTAATACTACAGGATTATATAACGACAGTGCTGTGAGACAATTTTAATTCTATTGAAGGTGCTCTGACTTGAATGAGTTTGAGAACCCCTGCACTAGTATATATGTGAATATATTTCCATAATCACTATAAAAGTACACACTTGAGCTGAAAATTGAATTAAAGAATTATTAAATTGAAATTCAGTGTATTGCTGATACAAATTGTAAATTTGAATATCATTAAAATGAGAAAAATAAGAATTAATTAAAAAATTATTTTAGTTTTTCTTAAAAATTAATGAAAAAAAAATTGAGTTATCATATCTAAAGAATAAATAATAAAGAAATCAAATTTACAGAGTAATTATTTTTATATTTCAAACAAGTTTTTAAAATTAGATAATCAAGTGTGGCGTTAGTGCTGAATTCATTATTTATTTCAAGGAAAATAAAGAGCAAAATTTGAATATATTGAAGATTATAGACTATCTGCGTATGATATTATGATCAGATAAAAAGGTTAATTTTGGGCTCAGCTCTCGATAGGAAAAAGTAAATGCATTTGGATCATTGATGATTGGGGATAAAGAAGGATTAAGTCTGAGCATTAGGATTAAATCTGCACTACGAACAGTATAATCTTCGACTTATCGGATCGTAAAGAGGGCTTAAATCTTTTCTGCAACAAAATAAAAGGGAGAAGCAATTTTCTTGTCACACAATTTACGATCTTATCTACAGATAATGATCTTTGAGTTTTTGTTGGGTAATTTTAACTTAATTAGCTTAAACCGGCATTTACATTGATATGTGATTTATGCGCATATATTTATGGTTGAAAACTCATTGGATTAGAAAGAAAAATTTTGATTTTTTAACAAATAGATGCTTTCTTTTCTGAATTTTTTTCGCTTTAATAAAGTTCAAATTTTATTTACAGATATCTTAATTACTAATTTAAAATGAACACAATTAAAAAATGTTCAGTTTATTAGTTAAATAAAATTTAAACATTTAGTTTGTAAAACTGGTTAAATATAAGATGCGAAATTCCTTTTCAAACATTATAATCTATCAAGAGGAAATTTACAAGTATATTAAAATATTTTAATAAAACCATTTTTTTTAAATAAGGAATGTTAATTGTTTTGATTAGCCAGTTTGTTTTGTCTAAAACTAGATGTGTTTTTCTTTCTCAACTTTAATTATTATTGCATGACAGGATTTAAATTTCTGTTTTCCCTGAGCATCACAAACATAATTTTTATATTGATGAAAATAATATATAGGAACATATTCAGATACTGTTATATCCACAAAATATGCTTCATGTTATCTATAGTCTAAAACTATCCATTGATTTCAAGTTTCGAAATTGCAACCTATATATTTTTCTTTAATGTTTATAAATCTCTAACTTATAATACTTGACATCAAAATGCTTTAAGACGAATAAAATATTTTAACAAAGCATCAGAGTTTTTCAAACAATATTAGTAAAACACACAATTTTGGCAAGCCCATTGTGACCATTAAATACCATCTTAAAAAAATTCAGAAAAACAGTTCCAACTAAATCAAGAAAATATTTACACCATGATCAAGCATGAAATAATACATGCATTGTTTAAAACATAGAAGAAAGCTCAAGAAAAAAACTTTATAAAAAAATCTACATTCATTAAATCGAAAAGAAAATGGGAATAAGTGTAGAAATTTCTTTTCTTTATTGATTTAATTATGAAATTTAACTATAGGATTTAAGAACTGTCTCAATAATGTAATGTACTGGAATTCATTGGCATATTATTTTGAGATAAGAATCCAGTCAAACACTAGAAAGAATAGCTGATATTAATGGAGTGATAAAATTTATGATCTTATGATATAAAAAGTTATTCCAAAATACAGAAAAAAGTTTTTCCAGGGTTAGCTTTTCCATGTGCTATTTTATTAAGCGATATGTTAACATCCTGTAAGGGCAGAACACGTAACTTCTGCATTTCAAAAGCCGTTCAGTTTTAACAAAAGAACAAAGAATCTAAAACCAAACAAATCTATAATAATATAAAAATCATTAAATAAGTTTCTTCGTGATGATTCCTATGCACTTAGGTTAATGGTATTAACACGTAAACCTTATGACATGTTGCAAACGAAAAATGTTAGCTACTAAACATTGGGGATCGAATGTATATGATTCGTTTGGAATATGAAACATGCTTTGACATGCTTTGGAATATGCTTTGACATGAAGAAAAAGGAGAAATTGAATAATTACATATTAATTTGGGTAAAATCACATTCCAGATAATTTATGTCGCTGATTGAGATTTGAATTATTATTGGTAGACGTACCTACTAGCCTGCATATCATTTGGAAAGGTAATTTAAAGATCATAAGATATGTACACATAAGATAGTGATAGCTCATATTGGAGTTAACAAAGTATAATCCTCGATAGTTACAAGCTTAAAATGCATAATAATAACAAACTATATATAACCTAATTTGGGGAAAAAATGCTAGAAGCTGAAAAAAAAAATAAGAGGGAGATCAGCTTATTTCTTGATTTGAATCCACAAAAGTATGCTTAAATCATACTCTTACATAATTCATTATTTTTACTATTGAAGACATAGAGATTGTACCCTATTAAAACAGTAATCCCTGAATTTTTATCTATAATCCCATTGAATCCATGCAAAAAACACATTTAGCTGAATGAGAAGACTGCAAGAATTCATTCAGTATTTAATCACAGTTCTATGCAGTAAATGTTTTCCATTTACATTTAATTAAATTAATGCTCTGTTTTTGTGTTACTTCTGTCACTGCAATGGATTAAAACTACAATGCTAGTTTTTGCGTATTTTTTGTTACACTTATGTTTAAACTCTCATGATTTTCACGCAGAAGTGTTTTGCACAGTTTTTGACCATCCTTATTTTTCAGTAGAATCCTTCCTTTATTAAAAAGTTTAGCAACATTTTTTTACCACTAAAATTTATCATCTCCTCACAACGCAAAGCATGTATATAATTTAATAATTGAATATCCTGAATTATATACCTCATATTTGGATTTTTATCATTATGCAAATTATATTTTAATTTATTCAGTGAAGTATTTGGTGATGTTGAGTAAGACAGAATGTGGGAAGTTTTAACATTCAACATTTAAATATCAGTTTCAATACCCCTGAATGTTAATAACAAATTAAAATGTGGTTATTGTAATGATTTGCAATATATTTGTTTATTATTTAATCAGCTCTTTAAATTGAAATTGCCGAAGCATTTTGATTTATACACCTATAATGTAAAAAAAGATATAGAATTCTCTCTCTTATATACATATATTAAAAAATATTTTTTCTGATTTTTATATTTATAACAACATTATTGTAGTTACTTTTATTACTTGGTAGACATAATTTATAATAAAAAGCAAACTAAAAATGAAGGTATAGTTTAAAATAAAACCAAAAAATCGAACAACCTGACAATAATATTATTGTGAAATTGTTATGCGTTACACGAAAAAAAAAATTTTTAAAACAAATTATTTTAAATAAATTAAATAATGTATTTTGTTTTAAGAACCCAAATAAACCAAATGCTTTTACTTTCAGTATCTAATAATATCTCTATTTTTGTATTTAAACTAAATTAATTTATTTTAGTGTTTTAAGAAAGTATTAAACATAAAATACAAATTTTTATACACATTTATTCAGAATTAATTAAAAATATAAGTAAAGGCATTACATTTTTTTTCACAAAAGCAATGCAAAATTTCATTGCAGTTTAAAAAACGTCTTTAATATTATGAAAAACAAGAAACATAAATGTTAAAAATAAATAAATTTTTAAAAAATATGTTTTGATTTCCCGAGAGATACTAGAAATATTATTTTAAAGAAAAAAATATTTTATAACATATCATTTGGGAACATTTGATATTTAATGGATTTAAAATCCATCGTTTGAATACTTTTTATTTTTATAAATCTCTAATTTATATGTATTCCGTTGTATACAATATATGTTTTTGTTTTGCACATATATTTTCCATTTTTGAATCAGTGAATAATTCAGTGATATAGCAATTTTTTTAAAATTGTTCTTATTTTAAACTGCTAAAAGACTCGAATTATTTTATATAAGACATATTCTGTGGCTTAGCATACGCATTTATATTTTTTTCTTTATATAAACTTTAAATATTAATTAAAAAATAATCATCAAATAAAAAAAATTTGTGTTAATTATGTTATTAATAAATATATTTTTATATTAATCTCTCTCTGTATATATATATATATATATATATATATATATATATATATATATATATATATATATATATAATATGTCTAAAAACGTTTTATTTTTAATAGTAATATTAAATAACGAATATTTTACTTTTTAAAATATAAATGACGTATTTTTTCGATGAAATTTATATAAAAATTGTCTTTGGTTCACAAGTATTGTAACTGAATTACGTTTATCCTTTTTTGTCTCAAGAGACATTGAGCGATAAAAGAAACAAATAAGGAAGGCACTTACAGTAAAATATGACATTTTTGTGGAGTCCTTAATAGAATTAAGGAAAACAATTTGATGCACTAATTATGAGCTGAAAAAACATTTCAGGTAATGCATTTAATTTTCTGCTCTGTTGAGAAAAGAGGCAAATACACAATAAAAAAAATATATATAAATTATTTCATTAATAAGAGAATTTTTATTATCATTTTTATTCATTAAAGTCAAAAATATTAGATCATAAAAACTTTACCATATAGGCATGTTCATTATACATTTCCTGCTGTTTTACTGTTGTTAATGATTCAAAATTACATGTTATTCCTTCTTAATTGATTTGATAGTTTTTATATTATGGTAGAGTTTCTCTCAATTCAACAATCAGGGGCCATTTTCCTGAATTCCATCTCAATTCTAGATTTTCATTCAGTTTAACTTTAAAACCAATACGCAAACTATGCACATAATTATTAAGAAAATAAAAAGGTTACAATATAACATTTCTAAAAGGATTCTGGAATTTAATGTCCAACTGCAAACAATGAAATTTTGATAAGTTTTAAAAATTAAATTTTTACTATATTTAGGAATATTGAAAACCCATTTCTAACTATAACTGGTCAAATTTACTAGTTCGCTCTCTTAAAATACTTTGAATAAATTGCAACATATAATGTTGGTAACCCAGCTTTAAAAATGCCATTGTTTCAAAATAATCTCTTAAATGGGAGTCGGTAGGAAAAAAAAAATACTCTCATAGTGTCTAGACTGATCCAGGTTTCTGTTTCTTATAGGTCCTTAACATATTTATTCTTTTGAAGAATAAAGGATTTAAAGCAAAGTAAATTGCATTTCTTTAGAAAGTAGTTTAGAAACACAAAAATTGTATTAGATTTCTAGCCTTGAAGAAAATGCAAGTATCTTATATCTGTAACTTATGCAGGCGTCTGTTGGAAATATCGATGAATATTTACACCAGCTGCAGGAACTGGTTACTATGTAACTTAAATATATTTTTGCCTGTATACGATCTCAAGGAAGCATCATTAACTTAAAGAAGCCTCTCTCAGAATTTTTCCATTGTTGTTTAAGAAATATGCCAAAGTCTTGCAAATTGAAAAAATTCTCTGCAATAAAGGCATTGCTTCGAAAAACTCCAAACACAGAAGCTCAATAGGTTTAGATCTGATGATGTAGGTGACTCTGAAATATTCATAATCATAAGTATTGTTCATGAGGACCTCTATCCAACTCGGAACAAATTTCATTCAGTGATATGGAAAAACAACATTTAATTTTAATAGATGATGCTCTAAGAACTTATTGTTTATAACACCGAAAACAGTATTCATCAGAAGTAATCTGAAATGTAGCCTACAACGCCAGTTTTGCGTATAAACAGCTTTTATTGCGCGTGATAATGTTAAGTGAATTAAATTGTATCAAAGGAAAAATTATTCACACCATTACAAAATATTTTTGTCAGAGAACAGTTTTTTTATGATAATAGTCTTTAAATTTAGAAATATTTTATGTTTTTGTCAGAGGGCTTCAACTTATGTAATAATGAAAAGAGCATTTATCGTTGTATGAAACTTTCAGTAATTTATTTTGCAAAATATTAATTTCTTCCGCATCTGTATATGAACTCAAAATAGGACGATCTTTCATTTGGTAGGGTATAATTTCTCATAAATTGAGGAGAAATGATTTTTGGCTAACGAGGATGTTGGTAAAATCAACAGAAAGTTTCTATCATTGTAAAATAAATATAGAAAATTCATATGTAAGTAAATACATATATATCATTGATATAGATTGATAGATATCAACTTCAATATTGGTCGATCCTTTTAAAGCCAACTGATAATTACATGCGCAAAATGGTGAAAAGAAAATTAAAATTTCAAAATACAGTTACATAAATAAAAAAATAGCTTTGATGCTTATAGACTAATTATATTAATACGCTCAAACTATCAAGAAGAGAATAAAGTGACAGAAGAAACATTAACGATAAATTAATCAGTCTAGATAGTGTAAAATTAAGAAAATGCTCCAACCATGATGATAAAAAACTAAAAATTGATGGGTTGAATGAACTGACTTTATAATATTCTGTTTATTGTATTTTCGAGTGGGAATTCTCATCAATCTATACATTCGAGAGAATTTAAATGCAGAAACTGTCTTATTAGCATACTTTCCCTTTATTTACCCTTGTTTAATATGTAGAATATTTTCTTTAAAGGAGACCAATTTTAGGGAAGCAAATAAAAATCTGAATTTCTCTTATGCTCGAAAACCAATTTAATTTATTATTACCTCATTTAAAAACCCCAATAAGAATGAATGTGTTTTAAGCTAATTTGATAATTAGTTTTTGGTATGATTAGGCTCACAATATTGAAGAGATTACAAGTTTCTTTCTGATGATTATTTTAGCATCCTTTATATGCTGTGCATGTTTATCTCCTAGAATATATTTTGTGTATTTGTGAATAATGTCCCTGAGATTTCCTATTCTGAAAAGAAATCTCTAAATAAAATGAATTTAATTTGTCAGTGTTTGTGTAAAGAATACTTGTTACGACGTCAATGTAAATAATTCTCGTTTCCTTCCCAACTTTTTCAAAAGAACAAACATCAACATTAATCTTCTTCAGCAGAAAAATTTCAAAGAATACTTTGTAAATAAGTATTTTTTCAGTTTACGAGAGAAGTTATCACTGTTAATTATTTATAAAAATAATTTAATAAAAAGAATATATCGATAGGTATCATTTAAATATAAGTTAATCAAGAGATCTGATTTGTTTCTAGTAGTTCACAGTTAATTCAACAATAGATAACTTATATGGAAGGTAATTTGCAGTTTCCATAAAATTTTATTAAGTTTTTTTAGTTAAAAATAAAGAATTCTTAAGATAAAACAATAAATTAGATTATTCGAATGTAAATTAAAAATATTAATATATAAATGTTTATTTAAATGAAGTATTATCAAGTGCATTATGTATATCAATCATTAACATCTACTCACATGTGTATATATTACATATGACGCGAATAATAAAATTTCTTATAACATTTTAATTATTTATAAATTTAATGAAGAATTTTGTAAAATGATATAAAATAGAATCGACATTACTTTCGCACAAATGACTATTTAATTATCAATAAAACTATTGGTGTGTTCTTAAAAAATAATAAATATTGTATATAATTCTTACTTTACTGTTACGGCTAAAATCATTTAAATGGTTAAAGGGCAAAAACTAAATTGGCGAATAAGAAACTTTAGCTTACGATATGAATATTTTTAACAAAAACTTACATTTAATCTATCTATCTATCTATCTATCTATCTATCTATCTATCTATCTATCTATCTATATATATATATATATATATATATATATATATATGCGTGTAATTAACCTCTTCTATTTATTTATGTAAAATAAAATGTATAATGTTTCAAGGAGTCTTTCGTAAATACCTAAGGAAAGCACAATGATAAAGACATAATCACATCACACACTTTCTATTTAGAGAACCACTAAAAGTTCCATTCAATTTGCTAACGAGAATTTTACTTAAAATCTGATTATTTTCCAGAATTAGATCTCAGTCAAACGTACATCTCTACTTCAAGATTTTGGAATACAAGGATCGGAGATAATTACGGGGGCCATCTCCCTTAACTTCCCAGAGGCACGTGAGGACATCTTTACGACCATCATTCCCCTCCAATCACGCAAAATGACGTGCAGCCCCCGTGTCTGAACTGTAATGTAGGTGTAATGGAAAGATTAAGGAATGAAGGGTGGGCCTAATGAAGAGTATGTATTCCAACGCTATTGCTTTGCTGTTCGGAACAGAATTAATTTTATTTTCTGGGTAGAAAAGGTGAATCCGGTGGCATTCTTATGGAACTGATATATGTTTACCAATTTGAATTTTTCTATGAACTATCAATTTTTATGAACTATCAATTTATCAAACGATTTTTAAAGATTCATTTGTAATAGTAAAGTAAATTAATAGTTATAAAATTCCATTCATTTGTGATTGTAATTCTTTTCATAAGCTTTCAGCTATTTATGAAGGATCTTTTTTACACCCCATAGTGTACAGCTTTAGGCTATTGATAAATATTTCAATATCCACAGCTAATAAATTGCCTTTATGGAGGATTTGTCAGAGAGGGACGTATTTCCGTGTCACATTACAAAAAACTTCCAAGCACCCACTCTAAATAGATAAAACAGAAGAGCAAGATCAATCTCCAATGGTGACAGGAATCGTTATATTGGATCAGTAATGACTTTTGTATTGATATTCTGATATTGATTAGTGATATCATAAAGGTGTTTTGGTATTTCATGCATAATGAACAATTGTCGTCAAGAGAATGCAAGAGATGTCTAAAGAATAATTCAATTATCATTTTTTATTTAAGAAATATCAAAATAGTTTCTTCTTTCGCACAAAAGTTCTGAGACTCATAAAAAATATCCCATATTTGTGTATGTGTTGAATGATAGATATAATCAAAATTATATAACTAAGATGAAACAATATGATTTTAAGCACAAAATAAATATTTTTATTTTTACGTATGATCTCAGCGTATGATGCAGATACAACAGTAACTTGCAGTCATGAAATTAGAGTCTCGGAGGCATTGTTGAAGTTTCATTATTGAAATCATATTTGATAATTGAATAAGTCCATTGTATTCTGTGCAAAACTGCGAAATTAAAAGATTAATTAAGATACCACACTTAAATACAAAGTGCGGTATTTAACCGTTTTGGCAACAGCTTGGGTTTGTATACACATGCAGAAATGAAAATAAAGTTGTTGACAGGAAACATCAGAGCTATCTTATGTATATTGATCTATTAACTTTACAATAAAAAGCGATGCATGTCTAGAATTATTTATTTTTCTATTAAAAAATAAGAATTTTTGTTATATTCTCAAATATTATAGTTTTTACATTAAGTAATTAATTTTTTATATCTTAAGGTTAATTAAGTTCAAAATATTAATGGAAATAGTGCAAATTTGGCATACCAATATTGATCAGGGTGCATCTTCGAATTTCTTTTCGAGATGAAATTGATTAATTGAATTTTTCACATGGTGTAGTATTTTTGTAATGTAGGTTATTCACATCAATAAACTTTAGAATGAAGAAAAAATATCCATTAACGTTCACGGTATCATTTATCAATGAAAGCAGCTTCATAATCAATAAGTGCTCAAGCAATGCCATTGAGAACTGGGCAGCTATACTTTGAAAATATCCTCCGATATTTAACACGGATTGCCATTAAACATTTTGAAAGCATCATTTTTCTTATAATTATTCGGGAAATAATTTTTTCTTCCCTTCCTATAAATACTTTAATATTACTGAGAAGACATTACTCAAGGAAAAGTTTCTACTGATTTTAAAACATAATTTTTATCCTTGGAGTGCAAGTAATATGTAAATTGTTGAATTTAATTTTAAATTATTAGCAAGGATTACTCAGAGTCTAGTTTGAACTTCAAGAAAATGACTTTCTTCAGTATTCAAAATTAAATTGTATTTATAAACTGGAATACCTACGTCTGAGCAAAGCTGTGTCTTTCTCAATATTAATGGTTCCCATCAATATTTTAAATTTCGACCCTTCACATGCATTGCTGCCACATTGCATACTTACAATACAACAACATGAGATGAACTTTCATTTCCAAATGTTAATTATAGATGTTGAATGTAGTCATTTTTATATAATAACACTTTTAAATATTGCTGGATATTGTTCTTATATCAAATGCATTTTTAGTTTTGATATCTAAACTATTTATAATTGGCTTATAAAAACCATCTGGTAGAATATAATACTTCATATTTTTAAATTTAAGCAATAATTTTTTTTGCATGATTGCAAGCGTTTTAGAAATTTTAAAGTGATATTTTTATTAATCTTTAGAGAAAATATATTATTCATAAATTTGAAAAACACATCTTTGCAAAAATTATCTAGTTATTAAACAAAATGAGAAATATATTAAAGTCACTTCCAAATATTTCTCATTCTGATTACTTTTTTTTCTATATTCTAAAAAGTTAACCTATTATGAGTATTTACATGTTGAATGGGGCTGGTAGTACAGCAAAGGAATTCTTTGTTCTGCTTGGTACATTATTTGAAACGATATCGAAGACGATTCGAAAGATACCGAACACATACAATTTCATTTCGTGTATTTTTTACAGAGCACGATTTAATTCTTTCAAGGTTTATAACTATGAGAAATAGTGGTTGCAAACTATTACGCATGGTGATTTACATACTGCAGAAATATCTCACACTAAATTACATAATTTTATTTAAGAAACATTTACATAAAAAGTGTAAATTATTGATAATTTTTTGTATAAGAAAACTAAATAATTTAGGTAGAGGATTTAATTAATGAATAATTAATCATCACCTTTGGGCTGTCGTCTGGATAAGCAGGACGTCGCATGAGTAGTAAGCGTGGGAGTAGATGTAGAAATACTCTTTTCACCCAAGGTGCCATTTTATGTGTTGAAGGCGTCCTGGAAAATGTAAATATTCCTTCAGTATAAAAAATAAATTATTAACTTCAGGTTATATTTCACAAAAAATATTGTTAATATAAAATATAAGGCCGTCACTAATGTATTTTCTCATACTTTAACTTTAGATCGCTAAAACTATGGTCATAAAATGCCAATGAAGGTTAATCATTATATGATAATGCATCACAAAGTAAGCTTTCAGCACCGCTAAAGCAAAAAATCTGAAATTAACGGTATTACGATTGTAATTAAATAATTTAGGTGAAATGGAAATTGCAAAGCTAGCAGCAATGGTTTCATACCAAATAATATATTAAGCACTCAGAAATGCGAATACTTTTTCGAGTAAAATGCGCATTAGTTTGCTCATGAATTCCAGAATATTATTAAATGCACAGAATGAAGCAACTAATGTATACTAGGATAAATTATTGTAGGAGTTCAATCTGTTCTCCCTTAGTTATCATGCATAGCTATATTTTCCAAGTTTTATCCTTTTGAGGCGTGGCAAATCATCTCGTCATTAGTATTTTTCTATACATCCATCTTATTTTTTAAAATTTTGCAATATATATATATATATATATAAATTGGTTATTTATGTGTGCATGAATCATTTTAATATTTAACTTCAATAAATTATTTATAACTGATTTCTGATTGTACATATGATTGGTATGCAATACGAATGAAAACATATTGGGAAGGAGAAAATCTTTACAGCTCAACGACTTACTTTAAAAAATAATCTTCTCAATAATTAATTTTAGGAAAAAACAAACGAAATGTAATACAAAATATTATACACAAGATATTAAATAAACCTAGTTTTGAACCTAGAATAAACTTAGTTGAAGAATGTAATTATATTACCATTAGTAAATCTGACCAAAATAAGATATACTATCACTCAATCAAACAATAAAATAAATAAATAAAAAAGTTTCATGACTAATTTACGAAGATTATAATAGTTAGCTCCTTGATTTAGAATTTTTAAAACTCAATTAATGTTTTTGCATTTCATTTCGAGAGAAATACTCATGAATATAAATACTTGTTTACAATTGAGATTCATGGGTGAAATCATTAAACATTTGAATCTTCATTTTTTAAAGAAGAAAATTCCAACAATTTTAATAAGATTTATGACACTAACATTTTTTATGCAGATCATAATTGATGTAGTGATCATACTCTTAATGCTTAAGCCATTTCCTATTAATTCTTGCTGGAGAGTCTCGTTTTTGTCCAAGTTTACTAAATACATTTATCTTTGTCATTAAAGTTCGAAATTGAACAAGATTTTGGCTTTGTCCTACTTAAGCTATCAGCTTAGGACATTTATCACTTCCAGACGACATTCCTGAAGCAAATTTAAACCCCTAACATTCTAAAATAATCCTATAAGGGTTAACATAAACGAAACAGTTTCCCACTTTATATATAGAAAATATCCTCATTCCCTTATTTCAAATTAAAGTGCTCCATTAAATTCCCTTAAAATTCACGTTTAGTGATACAATTAAAAAAAAAAACAAGTTTTTGAAGTAAAACATTTTTATACAGTAAGTTTTATAATTAAATTTTACCGACTCAACAACTAACTAAGCAGATTTTATGTGAATTTAATTAATATATTGCATTATTTATTGAAATATTATCCTAATTATATAAAAAAAGTAACCAAAACATAATTATTTTAATAGTATTTTATAATTTTTAAGAGTAGAAACCATTATAAAATGTCTTAATATGGTCTATGGAGCATTTTCTAAAGCAATATTAAACTAAGAAGTAGAGAAGACATTGAGAAAAACATTCAGCTTTAAATTGCAAAATGCTAAAATAGTTGAAAATTTACTTATACCTTTTTGTTTGTAGATATTAGGTTAAAATTTTATATCCAAACAATGCATTAAACATAACATGATATTATCCAGTTGAAGTTAAATACAAATGTATTTAACATCAACTGGATAAGGATTATTTATGTATAAAATGGGAGAAAAAAAGGAGAATTGCATGTGATAATATTCCTATTACAGAAATATTTTCTACATACGACGCTAATTTCATTTGTCGGACCACTTTGATACTTCATGAGTAATTTTACTGCCTTCTCCGGTTGATTTTATTTTATTGATTTTTATATCAATCAACGTCCAAACCCATTCTTAATTTCAGTTAGCTGTTTTTAGAATCATAAATATTTACATAATATTTCTAAAATCATTGCTTCAATTAATACAATAAATAAAACTTAAGCATTTATAATCCTTTGCAGCTTTAAAAAGTCTTAGAATATTAATTTCATTTGGAAATATGCATATTGTATATATAATTATACATGCAATGGTAACTCGAAACTGTATACAATAAGTTTTATAATAAATTTCTGTGTTCAGCATTTCAAAACAAGTCCATTTAGTTGAAGATTTCAATCAGTAAGCAATCAATTAGTATAGTGAATGTGTTGTAGAACATACTTAATCGAAGAGTATATGGGCTGGCAAACACGGCCATGCTTTGTAATCACTTCTGTCGCAGGATTGAGCCTTTGACAAACAATTTACTTCCCCAAGAATTGAATGTCTTCATTTACCTCGATGCCTTGTCCAGAGGAGCTCCATTCTCTGTTCATTATGGGTAATGTAGGCTCATCTATATACATTTCAGCTCTTCCATTCACGGAACAATATTACTTTTCCACTCAAGTTTCGCAATATTTCTCTAATCATAATGAAACAGTTACCATAGGATATTACATTAAAATTTGGTCACCAGGAATTCGGGCTACTATATACAGAAATATTCTGATTTCAGTTATCTCAATTGCGAATTAATCAAAAAAATACTAATAATATAATTTTCGGACATAGTAATTCTTTTAATTAAGATAAGTGAAAAGTAATAAAAATTATTATGATTAAAATAATAATATGAATAATATAACAACGAAAATTGTTATTAATAAATATTTCATAAAAAATTAACAATTCATAATAATGATTAATTTCAATAAATGTT
>JAPDSC010075593.1:90349-103057 GCA_026290005.1 Latrodectus geometricus | reverse complement strand
TAATGTATAACATGAAAAAACAATGTTTAATGGATCTTACTGTTATAAATATGTTTCTTAAAATATACGCTATTTTCTGGCCCATTTTGTTTTGAAAATGAAATGTATATAGAAACTTTTATCACAAAAATTTGGATTTAATCGTATGAAATTGTCAATAATTTATCAACAATTTATTGAATTCATTAAATGATCAAGCTGAAATTTTTGTCTTGTTTTAAATTGTAAGAATATATAGAGAGTTCCCTATAATTAGATTTTTAACGATATTTTTTTAATATTTGAAGTAAGGCAAAGTGTACTTTCAGAGTTACAATTGTAAATGTCAAATTATCAAACACATGCAATTTTTTTCCCACACATTTAATATTTAAATATTATTAAATAAAGTTATTTATTCTCATATTCTAAGAATCCATATAGAATAATTTTATATAACTTAAAAGGAATTCATAGAAAAATTGTATAAAGGAATAGTATTCCTTACAGTAAAGTTTATCAAGCGCATGTGTATTTCTCAACTTACGTAATTACAGTAATGTACAATCTGTAATGGGCACAGATGGGATTATTGTAGATTTAAGAACAACGTTATTCAATTAAGTTTTAATTTCATTATTTTTTTTATTTATATAAATTCATAATCAAAATCTCATGATTATCATTTGAAAACAAATGATTACAAACTCCAAATTCTTTTCCATAACTATATTATAGAAAAACAACCAACTCTCTCTCGATATTTTCAATATCCAAAAATAAATTGCTTGACAAATATGAAAAATTTTCTTTCGAGATTAAATGAAAATCAATATCCAACAAAGTACTGAAATATTATGATTAAATTGTCTTGAAGAAAGCCATAAAGTTTGGGTACATATTCAAAGAATAAAAGGTACTGTTAAGAGTAGCTTTCAGCCATAAAATGTTGCATATATTCAAGTTTTATAGGACAGTTCTCTGTTGCCATGCAATGAATATTAAAATCTGACGATCTAGTCCCGAAATTCTTCGTCAGAATTCCCCCCCCCCCGGAACGCCTTCAGGAATCAGAGAAGATAGCAGACGATTTTTTTGTTCGAAAACAAAGAATTCGAAATGAGGTCTTTTGTGATGCCAGATGCGAATATTAAAAGAACAACGAAAATCCACCGCAGTATGTAAGTGATACAAAAGCTTTCGAATGAAATTTTGGTTTCAAAGAAGAAAACTTCTGAATTTATTTTTATCAACAAAGTTATTTCCGATTCTCTTAAAATACAAGAAGACTTTCTAGAAGAATAATGCATGAAAATATGTTGAGATGATTTATTTTAGAAATTTTTTTGCCTTGTGATACCGTCAAGCGCGAAATTGTGTTCCTGAAAGCAGGAAATGGCTACAAATTGAGGGAACTGAGCTAAATGGATTTGCAGGAATTACTGCCAGAAGCTTGAAAGCTATTCGATCAGAGATCAAAAGGGAATTTGATGTATTGTAGAAAAGAATTATTATTCCTTGCAACGATGAATATTATTGTCAAAGTACAGCTTTCAGTTTCAAGATATCAAACATTTAATGAAAATGGTTAATACTTCATATTCATTTTCGTTTAAATATTTGTTTCCTCACAATTATTAAGTTCATTTTACATTAAAAATTTCTGTATATTAAATATCATGCTTATAATATTTTAATGTTAGGAGAAAATAATATTTAAACGTTCTTCTAATAATAGTATTTTATGCATACTGAAATAATTGTTTGAAGGTCATTTATATTTATTTGGCTGTTTCAACACAAAAAAGTCACAAGATTTGGAAGAAAATAAAAATTAAATCTTTTTTCAGTTTTCTATTCTTTGTTTTAAAGCATGAATTTTTTAATTACAAAATTACAAGTATTCTAAAATAATGTGATACAATAAACGAAGGGCCATTTTTCACGAAATAATAATAAATGCTGTAAGAAAATTTCTAACAAATTTTTAACTTTAAAAAGCAGGTATAGTTATAAAACTATGAATATACAGATATATTTTACTTTCGTGAAAGAATGCAAATATATAATTAAAAACTCAAGTAAGACTCAAACAAGACTCTTAAGTAAGATTTATTTTGCTTTGTTCTCTTATTACGGCTTACAAAATTATAAAACACAGACAAGAAAGGAAATTTCTAGAAAGGTGAATTGATTTACTGTTGTCTTATAAATTAAAAGAAGTGCAAAGTGGAAATGTAATGGAATTATTTTATCAAATTTCTCATGACAGTAAAAATTGAATGAAAGAAATCGAGCTGCTAAAATAACAATTGTGAATCCAATTCCTGTAAGCAAGAAATGATACACTGAAATGCTACATACCTGACTAACTGTTACACTTCGTTGTTATATATAATTTTTCTTCTGTTGTGCTATATTCTGATGGGTGCATAATAAATTAATTTCCTGAATTAACAAGCGTTATTTTTATTCCAAGAATGGTTGCAAAGTGAAATATTTCTAAATTATTCTAATTTACTATATTCATAAAATATACTAGAGGCATTCATCAATCACTTATTTGGAACTCTTTTACAATTTTATGCATTCTCATATGAAAATATGATCGCATATTTTTGAAAATAATTCCACAAATTAATATGTTTATGTGACCAATTACTTTAAAGTATATGTTAGAATTTTCATAAGAAATTTCATTTTCATATCAAAATAAAAAAGGGTTAATTTGTATACTTTAATTTTTTTCATTACAAGAAAAAATTTTCCATTTTCTTTCCAACCTAAAAATATTTCTCATTATATTGAAGAAATGCTCAATTTTGAAAAAATCATTAAACTGATTAAGCAGAAAATCTTAGAAAGCAATATTCTTCTTCAAGTATGATCTATAATATGTATTCAATAAAAATAAACAGAGATAAAAGAATAATTCATTAAAAAAACGATATTATAAAATAGAGAATAATTTATCATCCGAAATGACCTGGTATAGAATTTGTACCAAATGACCTGAATTCTAAACATCGATATGCTCAATACATTGAATCATTATGCATAGATGGCTTTTCAACGATGTTCTTGGCAGTGATGGATTACAGCTGACTTTATGCTTCGGGTATAAAAATGGCGGAATTGAGATTCTTTTGCATTTCTACATTCTTCTTAACCTGTTAATTCCATTCACAAAGCTATCTCTTTCTGCAGTAAGAAGTAAAAGTGAATAACGACTTAAATATTATTTTTTTAAATACGACAGGTAATCCTACCAAGAGAAGATAAATAATCCCAAATGCGATTTTAACTATTTTATTCTTTTTTTCTTAATCTATTAATCACACTAAGAAATAAAAGGACATTATAGTTAAGTTATATTCTTTTCGTTCCTAATTTCCTTTCTTAATCTCTTTTTAGAGATTGGTCACAAGAATTATTCTATAGAAATATCTCTAGGAATTATTTGTGTTGAAACCAATTTTTAATATAACCTAACTGGTGTTCTGATTGGAAAAATATATAAATAAATAAGGAAAAATTATTATTGAACATTTGAATAATTTAGATAAGGGAAATGCAGCATGACTTCTTGAAGGTCAATGAAACTTTAAAAGGAGTTTATAATATTTAGTTGCAAATTAGGAATCAATGATATATTTAATGAATAATACAAAAATGGTATATAGATACAGATATAATGATAAATAAAGCTGGAGAGTTATTTTTTTCATTCGGAATATATTTTTTCTTTTTTAGAAAATCCTTATGCAGAATATAACTACTATTCGTCGATTAAGGCTCATTCGGAATATATCTTATGTTTGGATCAAGCGTTTATTTTGGAATCATCATTCATGATTGAGAATTATGCGTCGATACATTATTTCAGCTGGAGATTAGAAAACGAGTTGAGAAGTCCAGAAGTCCAGTTATCTTACAAATTGTAGCTGGCATAACAGAGCTTGAACTTTGAACAAAATTTATAGATTCCTTAATACCGAGTTCGCACAGAGTAACGGTACCGGAAAACTATTCATTCCCTGACAGCTGACAATAAGATTAATGCTTTATATGAAAATTTGAAATGTTCTCAGATTTATCTAACTTAAAGTGGGACGTTATTAATTTGACGGGGAGGTGAATGGCTCATACGCAAGACAGACACATTAATTACTTTTGTTATTGCTTTCGCAGGAAATAACTGAATTAGAACAACTTCTGAGTTATGTTATAGTACGAATGAAATATTTAATACATTGATCTTATTGAAGAAGTGTACATAATGCAGAATAAAACATGAATATGGGCACAAAGAATTACATTCTTTTTTCATTTAATGGTTTGAAATAAGAAAAATAGGAATTAGTATTATTTGTATATTAATGTCCTAATATTTTTCGAAGTTATAAGAATAAGAATAATTATTGATAAGAACAGAAAAAGTGTTTTAATTGATAAGCACTGGGATTCGAATTAAGGGAAAAAAGAAATTAAAACTAATTCCCTCAATTATTTGCAGTATACATTTTATTTACCCTAAATTGTAGGTATTTACCCTAAAAATAATTACATAAGATGATTGTTAGAAATGAGTAAATTTCTCACTCATATAAAATTAAATTTGCATCATTAAATGATTAGAATTCACATGAAATCTTGAATCATCTATTCAAATCTTAATCCTTTGATCCATAAAAAAAGAAAAATTTGTTAAAAAATGAACAAGTAAAGGAAAAACTGTGAAAACAACTTTAAGTAAAAAAGCGTGTTTTCATTCGAAAAAAATAGTTAAAAAAATATCTGAAAAAAACTGCAACTGAATTTAGAGCTGTTTAATTGATAAAATTAACGTAATAATTCCCCTTTTTGGGAAAAACGTAATTAATTTTTAATTTTGCCTTTCTATTATTTTACAGTTAGTTTTTGCATACGAGGATTCATTAGACAGGGATTTTTAGTTTTAAAGAAGTATATAAACATTTCAACTAAAACAAAAGAGCCATACATACAAATTTTTCAAAAGAAAACCATTATTATTGGTTTTCCAAAGAAATCCAGTGAATCTTTTATCTTACCTAGAATTAGTCGTGTTTCATCGATTTTCATACTGTGAATTTATTACAGGAAAGGTCAAACTACATCTGTTGTTAGCTTTGCTTGTTTTTATTTGTCACATTATAGTTATTTTTGTATAAGATAGTTAATTTGGCTAGAATCTAGAATTAAATATGAATTTTAAACCACTACAAATATTCATTGTGCTTTCGTTTGGTAAGTTTGTCGTTCTAAAATTGTTTTGTTAAGTAAGAATGTTCATTTGATAAATAGTCTTAAAATAAATTCTGCGTCAAAACCAAGCCTAAAATGGGAATTAAAACCTTGAATTATTGATCTGAAGAACGGTTCTCTGGTGAAGGCCGGTGTGGTTTTGGTTAGATCTCTTACTATCGCAAAGTAATGAATCCGATTTCTTACTTAACGGAAAATCCATCGTGTTTAATAAAAACAGCTAGGTCACGTTATGTTCATTGTGGTTACAACGTTCTCCAAATGAAATGGTGCCTTTGTATACAGCAATTTAAGTCTTGGGTGTCTTTTGCTTGAACAATGTTTCTAAATTATGAAGATTCAATCACTTTTAAATATTTCCCATGAAGGAATCGATTCTTAAAAGTTTCTTCATTTATAAATATGAGTTATAAGCATTTAAGTAGAAGATAGCTCCGAAATATTGATCCCCGTTATCTACCTAATTAGCTCTGGTTTTCAGCTTCTTAAGAGCTATTTCAGTCTCACTTAAATTTAAATGAATAATTTTATGTTCCAAAAGCTTAAATCAACTGCAATATGACAATAGTCAAATGTTTAATAATGTAAATGAAGAACTGTTAATAATATCATAAAAATAGTATTTTTAAGTGGTGACGTTTGAAAATACATTACTGGTCATTAAAATTGCTACACCAAGAAGGCGACATGCTACAGACGTGGAATTTATAAGAAAGGAAGAAGGTGCTGTGATATGCAAATGATTAGCTTTTCAGCGCATTCAGACAAAGCAGGCGGCAGTAGCGATACCTACATTGTGTTTAAATAAGGAAATTGTTCAGCCGGTTCCTCATACACAAATTGCATTTGAACGTTGTTGCCTGGTGAAAAGTTGTTGTGATGCCTCGTGTAAGAAGGAGAAATGCGTACCAGCACGTTTCTGACTTTGATAAAGGTCGAATTGTAGCGTACTGGGATTACGGTTTATCTTATCGCAGTATTGCTGCTCGCGTCGGTCGAGATCCAATGACTGTTAGCAGAATATGGAATCGATGGGTTCAGGATGGTAATACGGAACGCGGGATCTCAACGCCCACCTATCACTAGCAGCCGAGAAGACACGCATATTATCCGCATGGCCGTAATGGATCGTACAAGCACGCCACGAGCCGTGAGTCAAGAAACGGGGTCGTTTGGAAGACAACAAGTGTCTGCACGAACAGTTCGACGACGTTTGCAGCAGCATGGACTCTCTGCTCTGAGACCATGGCTGCTGCTTCCCTTGTCTCTGCGTCATAGACAAGAGCGCCTTCAATGGTATGATCAACGACGAACCTGGGCTCACGAATGGCGAGACGTCATCTTTTCAGATGAATCAAGGCTCTGTGTACAGCATCATGATGGTCGCATCCGTGTTTGGCGCCATCGTGGTGAACTCACACTGGCAGCGAGCATTCGTCATCGTCATACTGGCCCATCACCTGGCGTGATGGTATGGGGTGCCATTGGATACACGTCTCCGTCACCACTTGTTCGGATTGACGGTGCTTTGAACAGTGCACGTTACATTTCTGGTGTGTTACGACCCGTGGCTCTACCCTTTATTCGAGCCCTGCGAAACCCTACGTTTCAGCAGGATAATGCCCGACCGCATGTTGCCGGTATTGTACGGACCTTCCTTGATACGGAACATGTTCAGCTGTTGCCTTGGCCAGCACGTTCTCCAGATCTTTCACCAATGGAAAACGTCCGGTTGCCGAGCGACTGGCTCGTCACCAAACGCCAGTTACTATGGTTGATGAACTGTGGCATCGTGTTGAAGCTGCATGGGCATCTGTACCTGTACATGCAATCCAATCTCTGTTTGACTCAATGCCCAAGCGTATAACTGCTGTTATTACTGCCAAAGGTGGTTGTTCTGGGTACTGATTTCTCAGGATCTATCCAGCCAAAGTTTTTGAAAATTTAATCACTTGTTATTTCTAGTATAATATATTTGTCCAATAAAATATCATTTTGTTATCTGCATTTCTTCCTGGTGTAGCAATTTTAATTGATAGTAGTGTATTAGCACTATATTTTTAATAAAAAGGTTATTGTTAACATCCTTTTTTATGATGAGTTTTGACAACAAAATATTAATTAATGTCACGTAGTCCATAATCTAACAATTAAGGCTGCTTTTTAACATTTACTACGTAATGATGCCTAGAAGAATTCTTTATTTATGGTTTGTTCTATTCATGTGCTGCAAAATCAGTGAACTACCCTCTACCCATCTAAACAGATTTGCATACAGAAAGAAAAGGCGCAACACCCGTTTTCATTGTTCAACAGTTGTTAGAATCTTGACTCCTATTTTGAACAGCGCTCACGTGGAGGCCACAAATTTTGCTTTGAAAATTCAAAACAAATATTACACTTATGTATTTCAAAACAATTAAAAAACATATAATTACATTAATTAAACACAATACGTAGACAACTTTCAGTTATGTGAAGGTTTGATTGTTTGTCGCGCAAACCTCATTTTTTGCACATAACTAACTAGACAGAGACCTACAGTTTCAAGTTGATACCAAACCACTACAAACATCCATGCGAAAGAAGGGATTCAAGTCGACAAATTGTTGAACGGAAGTTACGAGTGCTAACTATTTGACTGACAGATCGGCTGTAATTAAATAAAATGATCTATTATTCATTCTACATATTATCATAAAATTGTTTTCACGATATTTTATTAACATTTTGTCATTTTATCATATTTTGTGTGTTTGTAAGATAGCTAATAAGTCATACATTACTTATTTATTTCTTAAGTCCCTCTAATGAAAAGAGTTCGATTTGAAAGAAGAATTAGAAACTTTTTATGAAAAATAAAAATTACCCCTCAATATGATGAGAGTGAAAACTTTGCAGTTTGAAAGAAAGGAATTCGAAGTTTGTTTGCATACGTTTTTTTTTATTTGATTAAGGGTTTTTAGACACCTTTTATTCATGATAATAATTCATAAACAAAATTTTTTAAGTTGTGTCATTTTAAAAATATATTGCTATATAACATTGAAGTAAATTTACATTCTTGGCTTCCTATTTGATTCCAAAGTTACCAGACAAAATGTGTTAGTAGGCTGTGAAAACAGAATGTAACCTTTTTTGGGGGTTCCAATTATTTTTCCTTAACTTTCAAGAAAACTTATGGTTATTAATGAGTAAAATGATGCTTTGTTTTTAAAAAATTATTCCTCTGGAGGAATAATTATTTTTTTTTCATTATCATCCTTTTCTAATCTCAGGCAAGGTTTAATTAGAAAAAAATAATGAAGGAATAAAAAAATGAAGACACGTTGTTATTAAATTTTAAAAGGAGATTTCTATTTGGTTGTTTTTATAACAGCTATTTTATATATATGTGTGTATGTGTATACATGCCATGATAAACGCTTTCTTGTTTACATAGAAATATTTTATATTTATAAATATATATGTACACACGTTATTGTATTAAATTATGACTTATAATATATATATATATATATATATATATATATATATATATCAACCTAAGCTAAGTATTTACTTTGACCCTAGAAGTTTCCAAAATATTTCTAAAGTAAGCCCATGCTAACTAGGCTCCTATTTGTCTTATCGATTCGAAACTGCAAAAACACCATTTTTATCACTAAATGCCAATATGCCATCTCTAAATGTCACAAATTTATTTCTCAGCACTAAAAACCATATTTTCACAGAATAAACGTCCTTTAGAGAATAAATTGACATATTACACTAAAATGAATCACTAATACAAGTAATTAAGAAGAAAAAGAAGATATTCATTCAAAGACTTACATTATAATTTATATATCTATAAATAAACTGATTAAAATGGAATACAACAATAGATTCTTCATCATTATTTTAAGATGAAATTAAAGATATCTTAGCTATTAAATCTAAATTTGTCAATCGGATAAAGCCTAAAAAGAATAATAATAAAAAAATTAGAATTAATATATTTCTAATTACATAAAATCATTTTCGCTTAAAATCATATAAAAAATTCTATTATTATTAACTTAGATATTAGCTGATTAAAGTCTTATAATAATGAGAAATATCAAATCATTTTTTAATAAGAAAAAGCAAATCGTTTTTTAAAAAATTTTTGGAAAAAATAAATGCATTTAGATTTATTTTTACCATTTTTTTTACATGTGTTTATTTGAAAAATTTAACAGTAAATCTGGGGAACAATATTTATAAGAAATACACTTAAGGTAAAAATCCTTTTAAAATAGATGTGTACACTGATTTTCAAGCATTTAAAAAATAATTGAAAGTAATTCGTTAAGAAAATATAAAATTTTTATTAAAATTAAAAAACTTTTACTATTTCTGTCTGTAACCTGCTGTCAAATAAAATTTTTTATGCTAAAACGAATTCCTTTTTGTTTATTCAATATTTTATGAATTTTAATTGAGATTTATGTCAGCAAAGTTAATAGTTTGCTATTACTTTTGTTAATGTGTCATTCGCAAAAAAGTTCGTTTACCTAAGCTTAACTTTTATTTTCCAGACTTTTACACCAAGAAAATAAAGTAAATTGATAAATATTGATGTATATAAATTACAAAGAATATTATTTATTTTTTGGAAAAAAAACTGCATCGTTTTTTCAAGACAAAAATCTTGCAAATCTATTTCATTTAATTCAGCAAATGCGAGGTTTCATATTAACTACTTTGCTCAGCGGAATCGTATGAGATATTACAAAATGAAAGACCTTTAATTCTTTTCAATCGACGTGGAATAATTATTCGTTACTGAAACGCTTATTTGATATATTGCAATTAGAAATTTTGTTTCCTGTTACATTTATGACCCTCGAGAGATAGCGATTACATTTGATGGAAATTATAAAAGGTTTCCTGATAACCATCGTGACGTCGTTTTTGTGGGACACCGTGAAATTGTTAGAAACCGTTATTTTCTCTAAAAATTGAGTCAAATTGCTTAATAGTGCAGTTCTAATGGTATCATGTCTATTCGTTACGAAAAATACGGTTTTAGATTTCTGTTCGGAAAATCTAAAATCGTAAGCTTCGAATCTTTAAAAAGTTTCTCCTTCTTAATACATTTGATGAGATGAGTATAGTCTAAGCGAAGGAGTTATAATTAGTTATTGGTTTTAATTAATGGGAATTATATTTCAGAATAATTTATAGAATCATTTGCATTTTTACGATGTTATGGTAAATGAAAACTTTTCGCATATTATAGGGAATTATTAAGTAACGGAATAATTTAGAAAATGAATTAAAAGGGCATTTTTCTAATTCATATATTCAAGTAGGTAGTATTTTAAATTGCATATTTTGTGATAACTACACATATGTACGGTGAATCTGGTGAATGTAGACTTTCACAAAGTTGCTTGGTGTACTTCCAAAATATTTGCTTAAGACCCTTATACAATGTCTTATACAAATGTCGAAATTATAAATTTGCTGGTAAAGTATACAAATATAAAGCACGTAGTAATGGTGAATGTTGAATATATCGGAGATTTCTCCGTATTTCAGTCAAGATGATACGTCACAAGGGTGAAGTAATTTTTCGATTCTCTTTCTGAGAAGTGTGACCAAGAGCTTAAAACAAACAGTACATTCTAAACGAGAAAAGAAAATTGTAAAAATTAAAAAAACACTTAATTATACAGTACATTCTACATGATTAAAATGATTTTTTTAATCTGCTCTAAGTTATAAGCTGCTTTCTAATTAGACCACGTATATAAAATATGATTTGCAGTTACAAAATAATATTGTATAGGGAGAAAAAGATAAGATATTATTGTCATTCATTTGGAAGAAATTCTGCAACAAGATATATAATTGATAGATATTGTGATTCATTTTTACGTGATTTATATTTGTTTACTTTACCAGCAACAAACCCATAAAAACTGATACTAAGAAAAAGCAAATTAGGGACAATAAATTATAAAGTGATTTGTAAGTCTATTTTAAATTCTCAAATTATTTTGCATAAAAATGTTATTATGAACAAAAGTACTCTAAATATTCTAAAATTTATTGTGAAATTGAAAGATATGTGCTTAGATGAATTCATAATCTTTCATACTTTTATTTAAATCATAATTATAATCTTACTTAATTTTATGGATTAATATTCATATTTTTGTTCTTTATTACGACTTCTGCAAACATAACTTAATATTTCATTCATAAAAAAGTCTTAAAAGTCAACAGATTACATTTTAATAACCTCTTTATTCCTTAATTTTTCAATTGAAGAAATTTACATAAACTGAAAATTATGTTTGCTTTTACATATTTCAAGGCAAACTATTTATACAGCAAAGAAAATTGTATTGCTTTTCATGAGATAGATAAACCTGCAAATTCATTTCATTTAATTCAGCAGATCCAAAGTTTCATATAAACAACTCTACTCAGCGGAATCGTGTGAGATATTACAAAATGAAGGACCTTTAATCCCTTTCAATCAATATGGAATAATTATTCGATACCGAAACGCTTATTTGATATATAGTAATTAGAAATTTCGTTTCGAGTAACACTTATGACCCTCGAGGGAAAGCGATTACATTTGATCGAAACTATAAAAGGTTTCCTGATAATCATCGTGACGTAGTTTATGTGGGGCTGCGTGAAATTGAGAGAAATCGCCATTTTCTCTAAAATCAAGTCAATTCAGCACTTGCCTGAAAGTGCAATTATAATACCACACCGTCTTTTCATTATGAAAACTACGATTTCAGACTTTTCCGCTTGCAAAGTCTTTGATAAATTTTTGATTCTAAAAGCTTTTAATGAAAGTTATCAACCAGTCGAAGCAAAGCAGCAATAATTAGTCTTTAATTTTAATTAATGGGAATTAAGCTTCAGCAGCATTTAGAATCATTAGTATTCTTATGATGTTATGAAAGAAGAAAATTATTTACCTATTGTACGTAATTTCTAAATATTCAATTTGTATAAAATGGCAGTCTTCTAGTTTATAGATTTCAACAAGTAATATTTTAGATTGTATAATTTATAAAATATTACCGGTATATATTTATGTATATTGAATAATTACTCACATATAGCTGTAACATTTCGAAAGAAATTTTTATATTCAAGAGGCGAAAAATATTGATAAAAGACTTGAATTTATCTCTTTCCTGATTAAGCAAAATTTACATAAATGTTTTAATATTTCAATTGATTTTCACATTTATACTCAAAAAATATTATTAATATATGCTTAATCAGATAGCAGCTGTTATAAAATTTCCTCTGCCAAAAAATTTGATCATGACAGATTTTTAAAGTATGACATAAGCATAAAAAATTCCTTTAATTTTTTCTGGATTTTTATGTATACGGTTTTAACTTTACAGCTTAAGTAATATTTATATTGCTCAGATA
>JAPDSC010075593.1:58901-84764 GCA_026290005.1 Latrodectus geometricus | reverse complement strand
GATTTGTCTCAAAATGTGCATATTGAATTGTGTAAAAATATAAGTTTTTTGCCTGATATACAAGTTTGAATAATAAAAATATGTTGCGCATATTTTTAATAAATATAGTTGAAAAATGTATTTAAAAGCTTTATTTTTACACAATTCAATATGCACATTTTGAGACAAATCTTTTGATTAAATCAAATAAAACATTAAACGATAAAATTATTTTAATTTCATGTGTGGAAACACTAAACTAGTTTTGCTTTTCCAGAATAAAAAATACATGGATGCTTAAGGTCACTGAAGCATTGAAAGAAAAATTGTTTTTTGGACATTAAAGACATATTTTTATTATTCAATTTTAATTAATGTCCACAGAACAATATTAAGTTGTAAAAACGCTTAAACTCTCATTGCATTATGGGTATTCAGCTACAATTATAAATGATTTCCCGATACGATTAAAAAATATGGCAACACCATTCACTATTTATTTACACTGAGGTTGGAATCAAGACTGATCGAGTAAGAAAGAAAACATTTATTATTGTGTCTTATTTCACTGAATAAACATAAATGCTGGTCAGTAATACCAATTCAATTCAAAGACGTTTTGGGGTATTTAAAGAGATTTATTATCAACGATCTGCAGCGAAATGTTGCCAAAAATAAGCATAATATCCATATAAAAAAAGACACTTTATTTTCAAACCGTGATTAATAAAATATTCTCTAATTTGAAAAATCCCTAAAACATCGAAGTGTTTTAGCTTGAAATTATAATGGAAAAAAATTATAATTTAGGATAAATTATTCAACATTCAAGTATTACGATAAGATTAAAGGAATTTTATGCATGAAATGCTTAATCATGATTAACCAGTTGTTAAAGCAGAATTTAGAATAATTAATTTCTTTTATGTATCACAGCTTGAATAATTATTCTGTGCACTAAAGGGACATTTTTCGAAACTATTTTGCTTAAGTATTTTATACTGTAATTTATTTTACAGAGCAATGGTTTAAAAAGTGCAAAACTTTCTTATAAATTAAAACTATACATATGGAAAATGTTTTGTCTAAGAAATAGTAAACATACATTCGTGTATAATATTGATTTTAAAAAGAAAATTTAAATAAAATTTTCTATTAAGCTGTTTTTAGTTATTGCCTTATATCTCAAATACCTTATAGGTAATCTAAATATGATGCAATTAACATTTTTAATTAATATACTTTAAAAAATCATGTATGTATCAAATTATTTATAAAGTGTAAATGATTCAGATTTTTTAATATTCAGTTGGAGATTTTCGTTTATCGTAAATGTAGGTTAATGGTCGACTTGAGATACGATTTGAGTTTTAGTTAGAAAAATTATAAAATCATAAAGAATAATTTCTTTTTCTTAATGGGATATTTTTCATGAAAGTTTCTTAAAAAATTTCTTTTGTACTCATAAGATTCATTTATGATGTCATGAAAGTAAATGCGATTTATAATTATCTTTCTTTGATTAAACTAAGCTTCATAATTGAATTGATGCTTTTTTAGTTCTTATATATATGAAAATAAATGTAAATGCGAAGAAACATTAACTTCTTCTTTAAAAACAAATCGTTAGTATTTGTGTAAGTACAAATATTAAAAAATTAAATTAACATAGCCCCTTTAGTTTTACAGCTCAATTCTGATAACTTAATTAGTATATTTTGTTTCAAATTTAATATGTTAATATTAAATGATTATATGTAATTTAATATAAATATTTAATATGTAAATTCAAAGAATAACTTATATAACTTATTTTTAATGGATAATAATTCATTGTTGAACAAAACTGAGATTATTAAGGATAATATTTTACTTGAAGGAGTTATGAAAAAATTTATAGCATAAATTTATTTCAGCTTTAATAATGTGTGGAAAACTTGATGTCTTCCCTATCTCTCAATTTACATATATATCTTTATTTAACAGAAAATGAATAAACTTTCCTTCTGAGAAATTAAATGTGCTTAACACTGGTTAAAAATATTTAGAAATTTACTCCATAATTTTTACTCACTAGCCTTTTTTAAATTTTTTACCTAAAACTAAAAAAAAGAAAGAAACTAGAACTTGGAGTCTAAGTGTTGTAAGTTTTGGTACATTATGAAAAAAGCTCTACCAAATGATTAACAGAACTAGTTTAAAATTTTTATCATGGTTTTTTTTCAAAGATTATATTAGGTAATTAATTAGAGACAGAAATAGCTTAATTAATTTTAGAATTTATCACAGATATGAAAAAACATGGAAACAGTTATATATTTTATTTAAGATAATGCATTTTTATGCTATGTTTATTTATGTTGATATATTAAAAATCTTTAGTAAAATTTTTATGAGGAAACGATGGAAAAAAGGAAGAAATGCTTAAAAAAAGACGGTGTATTATATTCCTTGAGTAATATTGCTCTTGCCTAATGAGCTATGGTGTTAAGCTATGGTGCAAAACTGTTGGTTCGAAACTTGTGAAAACCGAAGATTATCGTGTTTGCTAATCAGGGATAGAGCACTTGAATAGACACAGGGGTTGTAAGACCATTCAAGAGAAATGTAACTCTAAAAGTGTTTGGTCAAGTATTTTGTGAGATTATAATTTCTAAATTGTGAGGAACTTATTTCAGAATAACGATCGCACAATTACTGAGTGCTGTCTATCAGTACCGCGTTGCTTATAGTGCCAAAAAGTATAAGTGACCGAGATGACTATGTTATATGAAACAACTCAATCTTTAAGCTATGATGTATAAGTCAGTCAAAGATTTGTGGTAATCAGTGCCAGAGAGTTTGTTATTAGTGAATATACTTCATTTTGTGAAACTCCGTTGTTAAATCTGTTCTGTTAAATACTTCATTCATTTAAACACTGTGTTTAAACATTTCAAAAATGCTTTTTAATTTTGCCATCATCAGAGTAACCAGGAAATAGAAACAATTTATTCTTTGAGGCATGATGTGTAATTAAGTATAAGACTAGCGATTATTTGTGATAGAGAAGTTACAATTCATGAATATATTTAGTTCTCTTAAGCATCGTGGTTAAATTTATTAAAATAAATACTACATTTTGTTCAACACAGTATTTGATTTACTATTTCGATGTAAAATACTTAGTTTATAATTCTAAAAAAAATGAATAAAATACTAAAAATGTTAGAAAACATGCTAGATCACAAAAAAAAAAAAAAAAACTGTTTTGAAGCTTCAAGAATACATCCATTTATTTATATAAGATCTAAAGCGATTAACTAACTTTTTATTTATGTTATTCCTCACTTAAATATCGAGTTCATATTCCAAAATGAATACCAAAATAAAGAAAAAAACATTGCAAAAGAATGAAAGTAAACATTTTCACTTTTGGTAACTGCTATTATGAGACATATATAAGTAATAACAGGAAATACAAGTTGATTGTTCAG
The DNA here is from genome assembly GCA_026290005.1 of Latrodectus geometricus. Classification (NCBI taxonomy): domain Eukaryota; kingdom Metazoa; phylum Arthropoda; class Arachnida; order Araneae; family Theridiidae; genus Latrodectus; species Latrodectus geometricus. The sequence continues at coordinate 81,309 of JAPDSC010075593.1, read as the reverse complement.
TCTACAGTTGCATGTGTAAAACTTCCCAACTGAGAAAAAAAAATGATGCCAAATAGCATCATTTGTTGCCAATACTAGAAAACCATATACCAAATACAAGGTTGTTACTTTAATAAAACATTTTTGTTTCTTAAAATAAAAGTTCAGTTCTAATAGTTTTTCATCTGATTTTACACAAAATGATTACATTTCGTTTTCCATCTGTAGCACCACAGAATAGCAATTGAGTATTTTCAAGAATATGGGATTCTATTATTTAAAATTTGCTTCAACAAGAACGATAGGAAGCTTCCATTTAAGTCAGAGCAATAATGGTGTTACAATCTGGTAGGAGGATTCAAGTATTGCTGTTTGAGTGCAGTATATTTGCATTTATTTATTGTTTATGAAAAGAACTCATTATCAAATGTTATTTTTTTTAACTTTTCATTTAAATAACTTTTTTATTGTTGTTTTAAAAACACAATAAAATTTTAATTACTTTTTAAATAAACTATACACCAATTTGTTTTTATTGTAGATTCTGTTTTCAGTTCTAATTCAACTGAAATACGCATTAAGAAACGATGTGAAACAATTTGGCGTTATTTGCACCAACCCTGCTTTGATCAACAGAAGTTTGCGTAACCATTAAAAGACTATTGACATTTATATGACGGTATAAAATATTCTATAAATTTTGCTACATTTTTGCCATTATAAAAAATATTACTAAATAAACTTCAATGCTTCCATACATACGCATTTTAAAATGAATGCAATAGTAGCATATTTCTAGGAAATCATAGCATAAAACTAAATTTGATGGAAGCTAACTGCTATTAATATCTGGTATCAAAAATACAATTGGAAAATTGGGAAAGTGATTCTTACTAAATTCTCATTTCCATCCAAGCAAGCTGTTTTTTTTATTTCTTTTTTATAAATAGACATCATTATACTTTTGCATCGGAGCAATATGTGAGGGAGCGTCTTAAAAGCTTTCTCTGGTACTTATTCAATACAATGTCTCCTCTCTTTGAACAGTGGGACATTCTTCAGATTTTGAGAAAAACCAACAAAACAAATCGATTCGTAGGCATTGAAATTAATGGAGCGTTCCGTCTGCAGTTCCCGCAGATTGCGGAAGTTTTCAGGTTTCGGAGGTTATTTTCCAAGAAGAGATTACTTTCTTCCGAAAGTCTATATTTTACAACAACCAAATTGGGGAGTTCTTTTCTGGAAAAAAGGGGGTTTGCTTTCTAATACAGTGGAAAAGCAATTCTTTACATTGTAACTCTTCCATGAGAGTTTTTCAAAGCTGTAGACTTTAAGCGATAATTTTGGAAAAAAAAAATCATGAAAAAAATGCTTTTAAATAGAAGTATTCTTTTTACATAATTTAAAAAAATAATCGGAAACATTTTATAGATTTCATGAGGAAGTAAGTTTAACAGAAATGAAATATAATTTTTATAGTAGTACGACAAATACGATATTGATTCCTGTAAGAAGCATAGATTTAATTTAAAATTTTATTTTTGAGCTAAACATGAAAAATCTATATTTTTTCAGCTTTAAATATATAAACATTTAATATTTTTAAATATGTTACGAATTTGTAAGTCCATCAAATCTTGGCAAGTATATTGTATGAAGTTATATGTGCAAACCACTTTTTCATCTGCAGTTTGATATTTCTGTAGTTAAGTCACTTGTTAATCATATGAATTTGCAAAAATTTATTATTTTTCTCCTAATTTACTTAATTTGGGCAGTCTTTATATTTTCATCAACTCAACAAATTTTATTGCAAGCATAAATTGTAAATCTGGTATTTTGGGATTATCCCTTCGACCATTTTCGCCAAATCCAATATTATCAACAAATACGATATTGATGCCAAACAGAAACGAATTGGAAGCAGCTGGATTCCAATACTTTAATGTGAATAACGCTTGAAACTGGTGCACATCCACAAAGTATAGAATGATTTTGGTGTTTGGCAAAATGGAGAAACAAGAAACACAGCGGAACTACCCGAAAAACGCTTGGATTCGTATTTGAACAAATTTATGAGGCGGCTATTGCTGAGGGATAATGACTCGTAATTTATTATTTTTATTAAAATTTATTTATTATTATTTGATAAATTTATTGTACTTACAATGCTTGTTTTGGAAATTTTTTTCATGGAAAAACTAGCGCCAAACCTAAAGATTATCTCCAATCCTAAAAAATAGCGCAAAAAGAATTTGGCATATTAACGGGATAATCCCAAAGTACCGTAAATCTTAAGTAAAAAAGAGATATTAGTTTACCATAGTTTGAAATATTCCTAATAAGAAAGTGATATTCCCAATAAAAATAGCACATACATTTTTATCGCGCGGAAAAATTTCAATAATATTATTCCATTAGATGCATGCAATGAAATATATATAATAGGGAATGACAAAGAAATATATTTAGCATTAGTAGTAAGTCTTTTCATCCCTAGGTTTTAAATAACAGTATGTAAAATTTAGTTCATGCATTGTTAGAAACAATAATAAAATTGCCCATTATACGTAGTTTTAAAAATAAATGAATTAATTTTAACTGTTGAGGAAAGAAAATATTGTATATGAATTACAATCACAGATAAAATAAATGAAATATTCTTTAGTACATGCAATTATTGACAATTTCTTCCACTGGAATACGATAAAAACCATTAATGAACAAAAACTAAATGTTTAAAACATTAATTATACTTTAATTATAGTAATTCATTGTAAATTTCTTTCTCTGTGCCACGACCAAAGGGAAATTATTTGCATTTCAGAGTAAAACGAAGAGATGATTCTGTATTAATCTTTAAAAATAAAGATGTATTATAGTGAGTGACCTTATAAATTCACTCGATACAGCCAACTGCTTTTTGTAAAGTAGATAGGGTAAATTCTTTGTTTGTCCTGAAGGGTGGTGGAGACGTGGAACGGTCGTGAATTGGACTCACCTGAAGTGGACGTTGAGCACGACCACGGTGACGCAGATGGAGAGGGTGACGAGTATCATGGTGAAGAGCAGGTACTTGCCGAGCAAGGGCACCACCAGCGAGGTGGGCGGTATGATCTCTGCCAACAACAGGAAAAAGACGGTGAGTGACAACAGGATCGAGATGGACAGTGAGACCTTCTCGCCCGAATCCGAGGGCAGGTAGAAGACGAGGACGGTCAGGAAGGATATGCCCATGCACGGAATAATGAGGTTGACCGTGTAGAAAAGGGTCTTTCGGCGCATGCTGATGTTGAAGGTGATGTCGATGTACGGCTCCTCGCAACAGGTGTAAAACTTTTCGTTGCGGATGGCGGGAACGTCCAGTATGTCCCACTCGACGCTCAAGTAGAACTCGCTCAGGTCGATTCCGATCTCGACCAGGTTCGTTCCCTCCACCTCATCCTTGTGCCGTAGATCCACCTGCAAAGCAAAGGCCTCAACATCAGTGACATCTTTTCTTGCAACAGATTGATACGATAGTTACTCTTAAAACTATGTCCACCAGGAAATTTCGTCAAATCGACATCAAATGTTTTCGTATTGTTCCCCAACTCATATTTGATGAGAATTGAAACACATTATTTTATTTTAAAAACTATTCAAATGAATAAGCAATTATTTGTGGCACGTTTTATTTGAAAAAAAGAAAAGGAATTAAGGTACTTTAAATTTAACAACAATAAAAAGCTATTTGAATGAAAAATCTATAATATTTTCTGGGTATCAGTTGCATTTGGAAAACAGTTTTTTTTTATTTTTGGCGAAAAGTTCTTTTATCTAGAACCATTTTTTTCTGGTCAACGGATTTTTACACAAGTATTGACGCATTAATCTCAGTGTTAGCTTTTCCTTAAGATTTTATGAACATTTTTTTTTAAATATGTTGCGACGATCTAAGATTATATACTATTTTATCAATCGCTTGTTATAAAACTTGAAGTTTAATTAATTTTCAGGATATACTTCTGTATGGGAAATGTGTTCTTTGATAATTAATTCTATGGGACTTCTTATTCCTCAACAAGGTAATGATTTCTGATATCACAATCACACAAATAGATTTTGTTTCATAGGAAATGAAGCAAAATGTAAACATTTCATTTTATTTAATTTAGAATATACGCACAAATAACAAAGTTAAACTCGAATTATGCATGTGAAATAAAAAGACATGTATAACAATTAAAAAAATATTGATTACAACTTAGAATATTAAAGAAAAAATAAAATTGATTAAACTTTGAATTTTTATTTTACTTTTATTAATGAGTTTTTTTTTAGTAGAAAAGCAGAGAAATAAGTTTATTTAAAATAAAATTGAAATGTATGTTCTATACAGTTTGTCGAATTTGTAGTTAACATAAGTTTATTCAATGCATTAAAATTGTCAATCCTTGTTTCCACATTATCCAGTTCTAGTAATTGTTTTCCTACGAGAAAAATTTATAGATATTTAACATTCAAGCATTAGCTTTTAATCTGGTAACAGTAATAGTGAAAAAAAGACATATATTTTAAGTTTAAGAATAAAAAAACAGTATCTGTATAGAAAATTATAGTTATAGATATTATTTAATTGCTTGATTTCATCAAAAGTTCCATTTTTGTAAAAATTATTTTTTATAGTCTTTCAAAACAAGAATATTATTTCATATTAATTTTTATTTAAAAATAAAATTTATTAAAATATATCTTTGCAAAAGAAGCATTTGAGGGAGCATAACATTATCTAATTCCTTAACATTATTTAATTCCTACTTATAAACGTACACATTCAATTAATTAAAAATTTTATTGGTCTCTCTCTCTTATATATATATATATATATATATTATATAACAATTAAATTTTTAGAAGGAGATTAGACATCCAAATATAATGTTTCAATATTTAAAAATAATTGTTTCTTTTATGTTGAAAGTATAACTGAATATAGTCATAATAGATACAGAAATCTTTCTTAAGATTTTAAGATCCGAGCGTTTCATAACTGAAAAAGTTTTCAGTTATGTTACAGTATCAGAACTTTATCATCGTTTTTTGACATGATCAGTCGCTAAGCTTCATATAAAGCTAGTTACGTTAGCTTGCTTTTGTAGTTTTTCTATACTCTTTTAATTTAATAAATGTTCATTTATAAAATTTTATTAAATAAAAAATATAACCTGAGCTTCTATTTAGACGGTGTTCAATGCATTAACAATGTTAAAGATTTTTAAAATTGAATTTCAAAATTTTACAAAGTAATATAATCATAGTAATAAAATTACAAATGACAAAATAATATCTTGGCAAAATTCTATCAAAATCACAAAATATGGAAAAAATATTTGAAATTTTGTCTGGTTAATGTGCATACGAGATGAGGAAGTAAATCATTAATCTATCAAAAATATTAATCTTTTGCATTTATAGGCAAACATTAATGAATAAGTCACCTCTACAGAGAAGTTAAACATGCATAATTTTTCATGTTTATGTGCAAATTTATCTTGATGCTAGGGCCCTCTGACATAGTAAGCTTTTAGGGTACACTATAAACAGTAGAATTTAATTTATATTTCATTGTATGCCATAACTGCTTAATGTCAGGCATTATTAGCTGTCTATCTAACGGTTTGTATCTAATGTCGAAATTCCAATCGTAAATTCAGAAAATAATTCACGGTAATCTCTGTCATTTATGGACATGACTTTTTTTTTCAAACTGCTGCAAAGTTGTGATTAACTCTTCTCCACAACAAGGTCGGAAAGCACTAAATATTTATCTTTATCGGGTGGACACCTATGAACAAAGTCTCGGAGACTAATGGTATTATCCACGTCACTCCACAACACACTTGTTTATAGGGTTTATTATATATAAGTGTGTTATAATATATATAGGTACGTTATAGGTGTGTGTGTTTAACCACCACACACCTGTTATACACACACACACCACATTCATTCATCATCTCAAAAGAAAGGACAAGGAAACACAAAGAGAGAGAAAGGATCATCTATGTTCGAACTGTAAATCGAACCCGGGACCAGCAGTTCAGAAATCAGAAACTCTAACCACTCATTTATCAGCCTGTGTACACAACTTGTGTTTCCTTGATTGCCAAAAAAGTCTCCCGAAATTAAGTTTACATTTGAATTCAATAAAATTGTTATTACGACGTTGCTTTGATTTTTGAATCCATAAAAATAAGAATAAAACTTATAGACTAATGGTATTTTGGCGATAGATGTTGTTATTCTTGTTATAATATTACTTAAAGTAGAGTTAAGGCAATGAAGTTGCAACTAAATCTGCACCATGAAACAAAATAATCGAAAAGTTATTTTCATATTTCTGTGAAATAGAAATCATTATCATATCATAAATTTAACAGCTTTAGTACATTAAATAATGCATCTATTTAATAAATTATATCATATTTAAATTTTATTAATTAAAATTGCTTATACCTAATTTAAAAATATATAATATTTTGTATAAAAAATATAATTTTTCAATTTGTAACAAAATTAAATATATTAATGTTTTAAAAAATTACCTTATGATAATTTCGAAACTATGAAAATATTTTTTTTCATACGCATGAGTTAAAACTACTTGTGAAACAATAAAATCACATGTAATCATCTTAGAAGTATTTATAGTATCCATCTTCCTTTAAAATATTTATAAAAATAAAATTCATAAATTCTGATTTTCTTTTATTTAATTAACTACAATATTAAAAAATTTGAAATTTTCATAAAATGTAGTAAAAAAATATTTTTATAAGGCATTTCGGAGAAAGTTTTCCATAAAGAACTTTTAGTCATTAAGAATAAAGGAGAACAAAGATTAGGCAAAAATAAAGCTTTATTTCAAAGGCAAAAAAGTACGATGGATCCTTTTCAATTTTTTTATTTTTAAAAATTCTAGAATAACACGCCCCTTAGTATTCTTCAAAGAACTAAAACAATTAAGATCGCAAAGATAGTGTACTTGTCAGCGAAATATATGCTTTTTTGAGCAAACATAAAATGAAGAAACAAATACCATACTTTAGCCACGTGAAAGACCTATATTTTCTTGATAGAATTTAAAAGCTAAATGAAAAATTTATTACCTTCATAAGCTTAAGTGCTTCCAAATAAATGACTTTGCAAATAAAAATGTTGCTTACAAGTGCTGTTGTCGCGCTTTTTTTGTTGACTACTTAGGCACACTTTAAGCGTAGATTTAGAGCACCGATTTATGGTTCAGTTGTTTGTTAAGTTTAAAAAAATTAAAGTTGTGTGGGTTTTTATTTAATGTGTCCAATACTTGCTTATACATTAAAAAGCAAATAACTGTAAGTAACTCTTATTTATATATATATATACTTTTTATCTCAAATTTAGATTTATTTTGATATTTAAAAGTATTTTGACAAATGCAAGTGAATCATATAAATGTATTGAGATCGTTTAAAATTTACTGGAGAAAAAAAATTTTTTTCCGATGGTTTTATAAATCAACATATGTTGAATGTAATAACTAAAAATTATTGTGGTTTGAAAGTAATTATACTTAAGAAATTACAAAAGAGGAATAAATCAAAGAAACTGTAAAAAAATGATAAGCAGTTTACAAATGAATTGATTTAAAAAAATAAACCAAAAATGAGAATATATAGATAAAAATTTTACCACTTAAACATCAAACATTAAAAAGCAAATAACTTTTATTTTTACTTTAAACAGGTAAATCTCAAATTTATATTTACGACATTCATGCAATCTTAAAAACAAAAATCGATTAAAAATCTTTTATTGAATCTAACCAATATTAATTTGGCACAAATATTAAAAAAAGTATTCTGAATATTTGAATCTAATTTTAAATTCTCATATCAACCAAATACATTTTACATTAAAAAAATTATTATTCCAAATTATTATTTCTATCATGTTCCAATAGAAATGTATTGGCAACTGTTTGGGAAAAATATTGTTATTTTTTGTTTAGTTCATTTTAATCAGGTTTGGTTTGTTTATTTCCTCAGGTTTTTTTTCATAGTTGGAAGGATTCAGTAGGGACACACATTTAAAATGAATTCCATACCTCTACGAACATTCCGTCCAAAGTGAGAGTCGAACACACGAGCTCTTGAACTGAAAACCAGAGATTAATTTATTCAGTTTTCAGATCAGCGGACAAGTGAAGGAGTTGTCTACAATGAATGGTAGCTTGTATTGCACGGAATAAATTTTAAAACTACATTTCCTTTAAGACACACAACTTAATAGTTGAAACAATTTATTAAAGGATAAGTTACTTTTTCACAAATCATGCTTATGCTATCTTAGGGGGCCTCACTACTTACAGGAACTTGCTTGGGCTGTGGTAACCTGGTTGGGTAAGGCCTTCTTATCCGAAGACACTGATTTCGAATTCCAACTTGAAAGAAGGTTTTGTAATGTTGTGGTTCGTGCGATCCGATGGTTTAATTATTGTTCTAAAATTAATGTTCTGATGGTGAATACATATATTAAACACACTTATTTGAAGAAAACTATTTTAGAATGTCGATGAAGTTACGCAATGTGGTTTCTTGTGCGTATTTGGATATATCTTGACTATTGTTAGAAGACAGATCATTATATTTCTCAAGATGATTTAAACACAAATAACCAATAAAAATAATTTACAAGAAAAATACAACGAATTAAGCTACTAAAAAAATCCAACTCGTACATATATTAAGAAGCTATGGAGCTTGTTGTGTATAAATACTCTTGCAAACAAGAATGTAATCAAATATGTTGAAAAATTTATGCTTTCACTGGGTCTAATCCTTAAAACTGTCCCTCAGATATTATATATATAAACCAGCTCTCTTATGTAATTTCAGTTTATTTTTATATCTTCAAGTGAAGATGGTACGATTGATAATTATGTTAACATGATGGGTTAGTGGAAAAGAAATTTCCAGTGTGACCTGCTCAAATTGAGCTAACATACCTTGAAACCATCGTAAGTCCATGAGCCGAACTTCATGAGACATGTCTGCTCGTCGAAAGGAAAATATTCGACGTCTATTTCGCAGGAGCTCTTGTAGATAGCCGGAGGTTTCCATTGGATGGTACCCCGGTTGTCCAGTTGAGCTTTCGTCTCTAAAGTTACCTCGAAGTTCCCGTCCGCACTGCCAGGAAAGAAAACATAACAAAAAATCATTAATAAAAATGCTTTTAATTTTATTCATTTAATTCCATAGACAAATACCTACTATACCTTAATTTAAGTATTATGTTTAACAATATGAAACAAACTCTGATGAAAGAAAGCTTCCATAGAAATCTAAACACGAGAAATTTAAAGAAATCTAAAGAAGAAATCTGAAGATGAACATTATATCGAAAAGCAGTGTTTCGATTTTATGTTTTTGACATTTTCAATTTCAATTAATAATAAAATAATTTTTTTATTAACGATACTGACGATTATAAGGGGTATATTAAATTTGAGGAAAATATTATTAAATGGCATAAAATATAACTTTCTTTTATACAATTTTAGATAAAATTTGTGATGTGTCTCATCCTTATCAAACTATTTGTAAATCCAAAATATATATAGCGGGTTTAAATGTAATAACGTAAAAGTTACCTAGATAGCTGAATGCTGGCAAACAACCTTAATTAATATGGGCAACCAGGATCGGTTTAATTTTAGCAACCAAATTGCGTCACATATTGTCTCAATTTGGATGCCATTCTTGATGGGAAAATATATCAACCACTCAAAATATGATAGATATTTGTAGTTGATATTGACTAATATTGGCCACCCATATTTTAAATGCTTGAGTAAAAGTTAATGGAATAATAAGAATGGAAATATTTGACATTCTAATACCAATATCAAGCAATAATTATTTTCATGTAGGTTAAATATATATGTGAAAAAGTAGTGAAACAATTTAGATTCATTTTAATCAGTTTTGAAATGTTTCCAGTGGCCTGAATGTTGAAATGTTTAATATTCTAAATTATTCTATTAAAATGGAATAATTTATTCTTTTGTAATAAAATCTCTAATTATAAAAGAATAATTTATCAAGTAACATTGCACAAACATGTGAAAGCATCTATGTTCATAAAATTTTAAGTTAAAGTATCACACAAAATTTTTGGTATCAAACTTTAAAAAACAAAAAAAGTTCTGAAATCACTATAAGCGTATTCTATTTTTTTACTTTTTTAAAATTTCTTTTGCGTATATTTTAATATTGGTAAGCAATATATGTTTTAAAAAGGTGACAATAAAATTAAGAAAGCTCTCAGTTGACAGTAAACTTAATAAAGATTTATTTAAAAATCTATTGATGAAGAAAAGAAGTTTAACAAGATTTTAAAAGCTTGATCATTGAATTGTTTTATTCACATAGCTGTCTGTAGTATCAAAATATTATTAATTAATTAATTCAGAATATAATTTTTTAAAAAATCATTAAAGAATAAATACTAATAAGCACTCATTTTATAATAGCTCGAATGCCTAGACACACCTAAAGTGTTCTAAAATATATTCGAAGGGAGGGAAAAACATTTGATAGAACATTCTTTTACTCATACTAAATATCATTATTGATGAATTTACTAAAGAAAAGATAAATACAGCCATCAAAAATCTTGAAACAAAAATATTTCATTTCTTGCCTTCTAAAAAGATAAAATATAAGGAAAAGCTAACATAATACATTTTGACATCGTAGAGATATGTTGGATTCTCCTCACAGGAAAAGATTTTGTATTAAAACAATCCTATAATTCCCAAGAAGATAAAAGATTTTTGGTATCAATTGGAGATATTACTCATAATAAAACATTTGTGTCTGGATTTCAAAATGTTTTATCAACGATTGTCTTTTTTTTTTTTTCTAAAGGAGAGCTGCTTTCGTAGTTGTTGAAAAAATAATTGAAATCAATGTCAATGTGTATAATAAAGACATTTTAGAAAGTGTTCTCCTATTTATTGTACTAAGTACTTATGTCAAAAAATATAGGAAAAGTCATTGTTTTTTAAAATGAAGGAATTCCATATCCAAAAAGTATATAAAGCTGGAGCTGAGACAATATATGTATGTTTTGAGAAAAGTTATAGTTAAATTATTATTTTTGATTGAGCATATAATACTGGAAATATATTACAATATTGGGAATATTGACTCCCAAAATTATATTGAATTGCATATAAAAAATGGAAATCTTAAGTTTGTGATTTGATCGTTTTTAAAAAGAGAAATGGGAGCATTTATGAGAGAAAAATTTGAGGCTCTATATGAAATTCATTTAAATGAAAACTATAGTTTAGAAAATCACAACTTTTTTTCAAATATTTATAAATTCATTTTTGTACATTTTTAGCATGAATAAGAAATGTAATTATTGAAATAATTTTTTTTTATATCTCACTTTATAATTTTTAGAAAATATTTTGCTAGTTTTGTTAAAAATAAGTTTTTTCATGTTTAAAATGCTCTTACTTAAAACAGAAATCATTATTTGAATTAAATATTTACGCATTAGTATTATTAATACTTTGGAAAGAGCTTTTACAGTAAAATATTGAAATATAAGTACTATAAACTTTATTTCATTGCATTATACTCATTAGAAATTTGAAGAAAGAATGAATTAGTAGAGCAATTTATTTTTATAAAATTAAAACATGGAAATGGTTAGGGTTTAAAAGGCACCAATTTCATTAAAGATTATCGTTAAAAGGTAAAATAGCTTCCAATTAAAAATAAAAACAATTGCTTTTGTTATCTTAAAGTTTGTCGATACTTTTAATTAATTTAAATGAAGTACTTTCTTTTAATTATCTTATCGTTACGATTGCAACAATATTGCAGATTTCTACAATGTTTTAAATTGCTTGTAAGTATAAGATTCTAATAAAAATAATGCATCACAAAACTGTGAAAACTTTATTGACGAAATTTTCTGTTAATTAAATCCTATGTTTTAATTTATTTCTATAAAGGAGAGCATTTTAAACCTCTCTAAAGGTATAACGCTATTCAGTCTCTAACTAATTCAGTAATCAGGAAAGTATACTTTGAACGAAGGTTAACATTACTGACTTATAAAATCAGTTATTGAAGCATCTTCAAAATTTGAAACGAAGATATATCTTTGTTCAATCTGTCATCAAATTCTCACTATCAACTCTTGTATAATAAAAATACAGAAAAATGACACATCAAACTTCATTTTATTGCAGTAGTAATGCAAAGATGTGTATGATATAAATTGTTTTAAAATGTATGATTTATTGCTTTCTGTTTAAACTAATAGATAATTATTTTTCTATTGAATCTATGTAAAATTTGTTATTTATAATGTAAGTAATTTTTAGTTTTTACGTTAAATAAGTTATTTATATTATAGGTGATTTTTAGTTATATTATTTAGTATTTTTTTATTAATAGTTATAAATAACTCATACTAAAGAACCTTTATAAATGAATAATAATCTGGTACAATCGATTTTTAATATCTTGAATTTACCAAAATTAAGAAAATTTTCTATAACAAAGTTCAAAAATAAAAATAAATTGACGGTTGAAAATGTAATCAAATACAAGACAAAAGTGGAAGCTTTTACTTTCTTTCTATTTTTGCAAAGTTCAATTTTTTGTATTTGTTTCATTCATTAAAAAAAATAATTTAAGCATGTAACAGCAAAATAATAATATATTCTTTGTAAATTTTAGATATATTTTCCTTATCCAGTATATATCTTTAAAATCTAAAATTGATTCTGCTAAGATTTATTCTGTATTATTACATATTTAGAATTAACAGAATCTGATTTAAAATGTTGTCAAGCACTTTTAGCATAGTAAAGTTTCTTGAAATAGATCTTATATTAAATTTGATTTGTTTCAATATTTTAGTCCTATAAAACAGATAAAAAAATAGCCAAAAAGTTCTTCTAGACATTGATTGACAACACGTCAATAAATATTTCAAAGCCTTCATCGGCAGCCGTTTGTAGAATTTCATTTTCTCCAAAAATAAATGAAATTCAATTTTTGACAAGAGTAAACGAAAATACTGATGTTTTTTATTTCCATTTGAAATTTGCTATTATAAAATAAGTCCACTTGAATTAATGAATCTACTTGAAACTCAACATCCATTGCTTTAGGCTATTCTTTATTGTTTTGTTTAAATTATTTCAATTCATGTAAATTTGATTTTTCCTAAATCACGATGATAAATATTAAATATCCAAATGATTAAATGCATTAGATTAAAATGTATAAGTGGTGCATACGTCAGTAGATATATCACATTTATTATAATAATCATCAAAATAAAGCATATACTTCATATTCGCATTTTGAAAAAGTAAATTTTTTCCTCCTTAAATCCCTTCTTTTTTTTTTAAAATAACATACATTTTCTTACCATTGTGTATATATAGTAATAATGTTTAAAGTTGCAAATGTTTGATTTGAGCATTTGAATTGGTCTAAAATTATGAAATGGGCTTTGATTACGACGATGCAATTAAAGTATGTTATTTGTAAAAAAACATGATTTTAATAAAATATACACTATTTTGTGCACTTATAGTTAAAAAATGTTACCTAATTAAATGAAATATCTCCCTTTTAATAGGTAAATAGTGATATATTTCGAGAGCTACAGAGCTATTCAAATTGAAATTAAATACAATCAATTCATAAAACTTATGTTCATGCCATAGTTTTTTCCAAATCGAAATTGTATATCATCAACTCAAATCATATATGGTAATGCCATAACCTAATTAAATATAATACTTATTACTATCAACTCACATCCATATAATCATTTCCTAATCTTTTCAAATTGTAAACTACATATTATCTATTTAAATGATCTCTAGTCATGTCCTCAATTAAAACTGAAGCTAAATTTTATCGACTCATTGATTCATGATGTCATAATCTATTCAAATTGAAATTCAAACTGACTGTTATCATCTCAGATAATCTGTGAAACTACCATAAACTTTTCAAACTGAAACTGAATGATATCGAATAAATAATCTATGTTTATATCATAGTCTGTTCAAACTGAAACTAAATATTATTGATTCAAATATTTTATGCCTGTATCATAATCTATTCATATTGAAATTAAATATTTTCCATTCACATGATCTATAATCATGTCTTAACATTTTCAAAACAAAAACTAAATATAATCAAATCACGTAATTTGAAAGAATATGATAATAATTCAAAAGAAAACTCAGCATTATTAACATACATCATCCACGACAATGTCATTATGTTTTATAACTGAAATGAATTTTATCTACTTATATAAGGTTTGCTCATTTTATAATATATTTCTTTTTTAACAAAAACTAGGTATTTTTTATTCATATGAGCTATGATTATATCATGATTTACTTTAATTTAATCAATATATATTATTTATTCCCATGATTTTTCCATAAATTATTTAGTTTGAAAATAAATATTTTTGTATCAACACATAATTACACACACACACACACTATATACTACACACACACTATATACTATGAAAATTGTATATATATATATATATATAGTTTTATTAAGTTTTTAATTTTCCATATACGTTGAACGGAAATAAAAAGAATGCTCATCTTTTTTTTAACATAAATTTCTTAGAAGAATTTTTGAGCAATTTTTAGAAAAAATTTAAATTTATTACAGTTTTTATGATATCAGAACTAGCAATATTTATGTTACAGCTAGGACATTAATTATAAAAAGTTAAATGAGTTTTAGACGCAATTTGAGCAAGTAGTTAATAAGAAAAATATGAAAGAAACGATAATAAATAATTACATACAGAAAGAGGAGAGCTTTCTCTAAATTATTTAGAAGATAATCAAATAAAAAATTTAGAAATACAAAATATAATAAATTTTTTTTTAATTCTAAATTAAAAATATATGCAATTTCTAATAATTTTTTATTTTTCATAGTAAAGCATTATGCATTATTAATTGTAAATATTTATTCGAAAAATAAAAATATTCAATTTCTCAAAAATAAATCTGTAATAATGACGTAAGCAAGAATGAAATGTTAGTTTTGAAAAATATTCTTATGTAAAATAATAATTCAAATAATTATGACTATGGTTTAAACAAGCATTTATTTTAGTTACATTTATTATAAATAATGAAGCAAGTAGATAACTAGTCAGAAATTTAAGAGCTTAACTATTTTAGTCATTAATGAACTTGTGTATACAATTATTTATCTCACTTTAAATTATTATTATCATAGCAAATATATATATTGCTGATAACTACATCAGAGTATCAAGAATTTATTTAAACCTAATTAAATACTTCAAAATAATTTAAAATTGAAATTGAAATATGAAGTGAGTAAGAGTTTTGTTCTTCAATTTAAATAAGAAAAATAAATTATTGATTTAATTTCCTTTCCATTTGAAAAATAATATTAAACTATAAATTTTCACTGTTAATGTATGCATATTTCCAAATATTTTGTCTGAGATTTCATTAAATTAAATAAGTGTTCATTCAATATTAAAATAAAAATAATTTTCAAAACTTAATTACAGTGATTGGATAAATATTCAAAAATATAAGATCAAGTACAAATATTATTGTACCATAAGCCATTCTCACAATATTTTTACAGTTAAAGCCCAAACCACTTATATAAGTAGTTGTAAACATGATTGCTTTAAATTAAATAAAATTCAATTATTAACCTAAATTTATGTGATGTAAATAAATTCTATGTTATTTTAATATTTACTAGACAGATGTTTAAATTCAGACATTTGAAAGTTTTTCTAAATATGCATAAGTATTTTTTTAAAAATCATCTTTCAATCATTTTTCATTCAAAATCAAAATTATTTGGAAATTATTTTTCAGCGAGTTTTATTGTTTAATTTATTCACGTTGAGATTTTACTTAAAGCTTAAAGCTATTACTTAAAAAAACTTATTTAATTAAATAAGAATGAACTGTATAATTTAAGATATATAAACAGCTGTAAGTTTAATTGTGCTGCAATAAACTACTGATCAGAAAGATATAAAATTTTAATGGAATTTTCATACAACTTTAGAGTGGAAAACGTTAAAAATAAAAACTGGAACTTCCTATAATTAATGTATCGCCCAAATATAGAAAAAACCCGATTTATTGTTAATAAATTGTTATTTTTGAAAAGGGGTCGCAAAGAAGTTTTCAGAGATGATAATGACTGTTTTTCTGTTGCCAAATGAATTGTATTTTTCCTTAAAGATTTATGTTGAACTGAATCATACTGTTAAGAGACTTTTATATACTTTACAGGATTTGAAAAAAAAATTCAATATAATTTATAATCATTCTATATAAAGTAACAAAACTCTGACTTCAGAGTTCTTTATTAGATGGTGTCAGAGTAGTTATCATAGGGTCACCGTGATCTAATTATAGAGCTGTGTTGTCTGGAGTGGAAAGTCCCTGATTCGATAACAGCTTTTACTGAACAACAGAAGATGAATGTTGTTCTTCTGTTATATACATACATGTCTACTAGGGAGAGTGCTTGGGAGTTTCCGAATATTCTTCCATGTGACACATAAATGTTGCTCAACTATCTCATAGAAAATTCTTTCCTTAAATAACGACGTGGGGGTTACTAAAATGTTTTACATAAATTTCTTGGTTATAATTTGATGTTATAGATGTTGAGATTATACTTTAAGCTATGGATATCCATCAATAGCTTAAAGTATAATCCATCAACGTGGAGGCTTGAGAATGTTCTTGCATCACTTGAACACTATAAAAAAACAGCCTTAAAAAAGGTAAAAATGCAAATGGAAGATGGAAATTACTTTTGAGAAAATTCCAAATGTCTACTAAGCCTTCAAAATCAAAGTGTTTATATTTTGGTTTTATAAGTATTTATCTTTTTATTTAATTATTTATTAGAAAAAATCAAATAAAACATTAAAGCCTTTTACGACAACTGTTATTAGACCAAATATTTCCACCTCCATGGAGTATGCGAAATCTTGTTGCAGATGTAATTGCAATTAAAGGTGGTTTCGATGAATGTTGTCTATCAAACAGGATGCATCCGATACAGAAAGATTCATGACGAATTCATTATGAAATAATGAATGCACAGTCTTTTTTTAAAATCAAAGACGAATATTTCTTCCAAACAAAAAATTTGTTTGTAGAACATGAATTTTACATTCATGTTTAATGTTTGTAAATTTATAATTGCTTTTGTAGCTTTGTTCTCGCATTGCTGTCATACTTTATAAACACGTTGTAAAAATTTGAAACTTAGCGATACTTTTAAATGCTGAATTCTTCTTAAATTTAATTTTTAAAGAACACTCTGCAAGTAGAAACATGATGTTTGAATAAAATGGAAATAAACATTTTATTTGTTGAACAGTAATAAAAGGAAAAATAGATGATTAACTGTGCAGAAATAAATAAAGATATTTTTATAATGATTAATTATAAGAATCAATAGTAAGTTAAAAAAAAAAACTTTGAATCTTTTCAGTTTAGGACTAACATTAATAACATAGTTAATTTCAAATCACTAAGCAAAAAATAAGCAATGAAATATTAATTTCTACTCATAAAAATCCTTTTATTCAAAATAGATCTATTGCAGTCTTTTGGAATTCCTAATTATTGAAATATATTATAGATAAAAAGAGAAATGACAAAAGCAAATAATAAATGGTAAAGTCAACACCAACAGTTAAGAAAGAACGAGTGTATGTACTCTGTCGTGAAAAACGAATTCCGTGTAGGGTTAAAACGAAGGGTTATTTTTTCATATACAATAAATTTGCATTTCAAGGATATTATTTTTAGAACTCGTTGGCCTATTTAGTTGGCTATTATTTTATAGCCTCCTATAACGCAAAGGAACACTTCTACAAAGTAAGTAATGCATGAAAAAATTATTGTTGATTATACAAATAGATACACATTATGACATGTGTCGCTATATTATATTGCTATAGTATTGAAAGATGTAGTGTGCTATTGATAGATTATCGATATAGTTTATACTCAGACTCAACAGATGATGCAAATTATTGAAATTCTTTTCAGATAACACATTAACAGATTACATGTTCTATCAACATATTACTTGTTACATTAAAAGATATCAACAGATTACTTGTTATAGAGGACGATGTCAGGCCTCCATATATGATCAGATGGTACATGGAGCATGTCCACCCCGCCGTATTCTCTTGGATCCCAAGTTAGTTTGTAATCATTCCAATACTGTAAGTAAAAAAAAAACAATCACAATGCTTTTTGAAAGAAATAGCCAAACATAAATCTAGATTATTTGAAACCAATTTTTTGTATACATTTAAGAGAAGGATCCAAAAAAAATAAACTTTTTGCAAGTAATTTTGGTACGAATGTAATAGTATGAATACTTAAACTACTCACAATAAAATGGGAGAATAAAATATCAGTAGTGTTATGAAATGAAATCAATTTCAAAATAAGTAACAAACAGTATTTGTAAAAATTTGACTTCACCAACTATTTGATCACATGATGCCTAAATATTGATTTTACGTGTTCCATTTGACAAGTTCCAGATTTAACGAGTTTTGAATGCTTGTTTTGAGAGAGCGATTTTATTAAAAAATGTCATTTCGTCTCGAACTTGTTTACATATTTTGGTTTGCTTAATGCACAAATTATTTCTATATTAAGTTTCAACTAATCGAATTCTGAAACAACTGAAAGTTTTCTATGGATTAGACGTAAGCGGTTTTTGGACCAATATTAGAGAAAATGAGTTCGTATTCCGCACTAAGCATTTTTAATCAGTGCTCAAAATATGTTGTAAATTATAAAATAATTCATTTATTAAAATTCAATGTCATCCAATGAATTATTAAACAACCAATTAATTAATGACTTAGACTTCTTTTATGTATCTGGTGATGAATTTTGCGCATGTGTAATGGAAAACATTGAAACAATGTATATCATTACACATGCGCCAAATTATGAATCATACGACTATGGGAAAAAGCTTATTAAGGATTATGATCTTCAAGGAATTAATTTATTGAAGCCAGAGATTATTTAAAAAATTTTATGTTTTAAATAATCTTTAGCTCCAATAAACTATTGACTAAAATTATATATTTTAGTACAAATTTATATATTAATATTGTATAATTTTAACACAAAATATAAGAATTGAATAAAAATGTGCCTTATGCTTATATTATTTTTTGCCTCAGTTAATACTTTGTAATAAAATGCTTAGGAAAAATATCAAAATTAATATTCTTATAAATAATGCATAATATACTTGTACATATTTTTTTTAATTCTAGCACATTTTAATTTATGAGAAAGAATACATAAATACATGCATTAAATTAAAAGAGCTTATGGAATTATATAATTCAATACATATTTATGTAATGAAAAATGTGAAATATCAATTTTAAAAATGAAATTAATTTATTTAAGATTATTATGTAGATATATAATATTTCAATATTTTAAATTATTTTTCCAAAGAAACTATTTTGTACTTCTTATAATAAAATGTGATCTTTCTCAGAAAATTATTACTTAAAAAATAATTACTAAGCTATCTTTTATAAATTTGTCTTGAACAAAATAACAACCGATTCAAAATTTCATTAATTTATATTGTACTAGATATTTCAAATGTTTATATTTAATGTGAATCGTATAACGCATTTTATAATTTAATTCCTTTAATTATATTATTTTCAGAGATTAGTATCAAGAATTCTATCATTATAAAAATAAAAAATTAACTATATATCTTCATAAGGACATAGTTAAACTTGTTTTGCATTTAATTAATTATGGAAAACTACTGTAGTGCATAGATTTTTTTAATCATAATACTTAACTATTCAAAATAATTTTCCCTATTAAGAATTAGAATACTACAAATCCTTAAAGTTCAAAATAGTTACGAAAATTAAGTGGTTTTTAGTTTTTACAATTATATAGTAATATAAATATTCTGACTTCTGGACCGAAGATATGGAAGAATGGATTAAAAGAATCTCCTAATTTCTTTCATATTTTCTCTAAATAATGAAAGCTGTTCTATTGCCCCAATGCTAATTAAGAGGAAATTAAATTATAAGCAGTTAAACAAAATATCAGAATGATGGTTTGAAAAATCTACTTCTTTAATTATACATTAAAACATAGAAAACTTTATCAATATTTAATAATTAAAAAGAGACCTCCTTTTAAGAAGTCTTTTAATGTTTCAAGAAAGTTTTGATACTTAGAGGATTAAGTTTTTGATTTTATTACATTTTATCACATTCATATTTAATTTTAAATATAACAATATTTGAAAGGAGGATTTGCATATTTTCTTATCTTAATTTTTGATAGTTCAATTTCATATGAAAGCAGCCATTTCAATTATAATCATTCTTTTAATTTATTGCATTTTAGTGCATCGTTGTATATTAATTTCAAATAAAAAATGCGTATGTTGAAAATATCAATTAGAAATATGCGTGGATCAAATCTCTATGCTTTTAAAATGTTAAACTATGCTTTTAAAACTTTTAAATGGTGTTTTCAAAATAAAAGTTTTATTTATTTTTACAAGTATAACGCGTCATATATGTTAGAATTTATAAAAAGACATTATTTAAGGAGATATAATGAACATGCATTTATTAGACATAATTTTATTTATTCAAATATGAGAAATTTGTTTCTATTGAATAAATTTGGGAATAGGTTATGTGTATATATATATAATAAATTTATAAAATATAAATTTAAAACATAATTTAGAAAGAAAACAAAAATCGATGTATTGTTATTCATTAATGAAGTTATATGAGAAATGCTTTTAATCCTTACTTTCTAAAATATTTGTGTATAATCTTGTAATTCAGTTAGATAATGGGAAAGTGAGTAATTTGCATGTGTACACCATATTTCTTTTGCTCTGAATTATTAAAACTTCTTGAAGTGTGATGCTTTATTTTATTTTAAATATACTTTACAGCATTTCACAGATATATTCAGAAAATAATTTTTGCACTAAAATTTGATGTGATGTAAGATATTTGACACTTTACTATTACTAATTAAATTTTATTGCAATAATGCATAATCTAAAAATTCGATGTAAAAGCATTGAAAGCAATGTAGTAATATGAAATCAGTTGTTTGAGTTCACACGTAAAACATCACATACTGCCATAACATAACAACTTAATGTTTTCTAGGATTATTTTGGATATCCAAACTGTATTGAGAAATGAAGAAAATAATGAGTAAAAAGAATAGAAGTTTACCGTAATTGATTTTTTTTTAGTTGTGTCGGTAGCTTTAATGCATATTTAGAAAGTTAGTTACCAAGAAATTGGTTTTGGAATTCTGCGAATGCTTTTGTTACTGCTGAGAATCGATGAGCAAGAGAATATCTCAAAAAGAGTTAATAAGATTTTATCAAGATAAAAAAACTGTGACTTAAGAAATAAGTCAAGACAGAGAAAGTAAAGATCTATAAGTACTAAAAAGTTAAGACAAATTAAAAAAGTGCAGGCAGTTTATCTTAAGTGAGATTTATATTATTGTATTAAAGTCTAATCAACTGAAAAATTTCAAATGAAAATGAAAAAAGTGTGACTGTGATAGCTTTAATTTTCGAAGAAGAAGTTGATTTTTTAAACCTGTGTTATGCAATATAATAAATTTAAAAAAGCCACTCAAGTTTATTCAATAGAAATATTTACTTTTATCATGCTTTATTTATAAGCCACAAATAAACTTTATGAAACAATAATTTGTCCTGTTTTCTCATAAATATTACATGCATACATCTTAATAAATACTTAGTTACATAATTTTAACCTTGAAAAAAAATTTCATGCAAGATTTATACATAAATTCTTCATGTAAATATCTGCATCTGTACATTACATCTGATATTTCAGCTATTTTAATTACTGATCAATATGGTATTTAATACAGGATTTAACTATAAATATTTCATGCATGTATATCTGTCTTTATTTGGCTAAATGAGTTAAAGGATTTTTTAAATATGGATATTTCCTGTGTACATGAATATTTGTACTCAAGATCTTAATAATTATAATCTTGAGTAACCGATATTTCATGCTAGATTAACGCATAAATGTCTCATGCACATATCTGCATCTATATTTAGTCTCATAATTTTAACTATTAAAATCATGAATGATATTTCATGAAGAACATTTGTATGAATATATTATTTATATATTTTTAATTATATTTATGACTAAATGATATATATATATATATATA
>JAPDSC010075593.1:17228-58801 GCA_026290005.1 Latrodectus geometricus | reverse complement strand
TATATATATACACTGAATTTTGTTTGACTATCTAAATCAATTCGTATGTTATCAAATATAAACAATCTATATAATATTTGTGATGGTATAAATATTAATTTTTATATGATTTGTCGTTTGCTTTTATTTGCTTACATAAATTGCTGCATAATAATAAGCAAGTATATGAATGACTTTTTGAAATGCATCAAATATGGTTAAACTTAACTCAAACTTTTGAGAAATGGAACAAGTTCTATCAAATGTAGAATAATAAGATTCATTTATATATAATCAGATAAAGATAATATATGAAATACACATTCATTTACCTGTTCCACCCAGAGATTTGTTGTCATGATCTGATTCTTGAGGTTCTGAAAAACAAAAAGAATAAATGTACTCAACAGCCTTTTCTAGAAAAATACTTTTATACGAAATTCAAAATTCTGTTAACAATTTCAAAGGAAAGAGTCTCCTTCAAGTGATACTAAACCTCTCACATAAAACTGGAAATCTAATGCGGACTTCGTGACTGGAATTTTAATTTTTCGATAAAAGTCTGGGAAAAAGCGATGAAGCTGCAGGAATCGTAAAATTGAAAGATGAAAAAATAGGAGAAAAACAGATGCTTGTAGATTCAGAATATATACAAGCAAAGGTAAATTAAGCTTTAAAAAAATGTTTTTATACTACAACTCTAATTTAAATACTATCCCGATATGAAGTTTTTATCAGCAGTCTTTCTTTCTACATAATATAAAATTATTTTAAATAAATTTTAGAATCCTGATATATATATTTTACAGGATTTCTATGATATCTGGCCAAACTGACGATATATTGGGATGTTGGCGATGCTTTCGGAAACTAATTTTTGTAGCATGGCAGAGTTGCTAGAATATTCTTTGGCTGCATAGAAGAGAAATTCTTAAGCTCATCAATCTACTCCTCTCAGAGATTCGTATTGAATAAACGTGTGTTAGAAGCTGTCATACGACACATGCGACATCCGTCCTTCTGACTTGCAATATACTGTGTGCTTGATTCAGTAAGGAATAGTTCTTGATTAATAATATTGATTTTGTGTTAATGTTTATTTTCTCAGTTTAATATATATCTATTTGTGTTTTGCTTTAGATACGAAAATCTATACACTCGTAACAATATGCACAATCTAGCATTCGATTATATTTTAAGCATTATTCTAAAATAGGCCTTCTGTAATTTTCACAAATCCTATTGAATTTAATAATCTGATTTGAATTTTTATATTTTTATATTAATGTAATAAAATTTTTATTATCTGAATAAAATAGCTTTATACTATAATTATTTTAAAAATTAGTTATATATTCTTACTGATTCCAGATCGTCTTGCAAAGCAGGACAGTCTCCATAAATCCAAAAATAATTTATTGAAATCCAACATTATGATTTCAGAATCCTATTCCTGACTATAACCTCAACATGATGAGGAAGCGTGTCCTGGGCAGAATGTGTGAAGTAGGTTGGATCTTTTTAGGCATGAAGATCATTCTATTATGTCAAGCTAATATAATCAAGCACCCAGGGCTATGCCAGTCTTCAGCCTATAGTGCTCCAGGCATTTTTTTACAAATGAAGCTGCTCATTTCCCATCACCATGAAATTAATTATATTAAAATAATTATCATTTATAGTTAATTAAATTTTTTGCAAAATTTTTGAATATACATATAATTTTAACATAAAAGTTCTATGAGAAATTTTCTTTTTATATAAAGATATACATTAAAGGAAAAATTTATGCATCTTTTTCAGATCAATAGTTATAAAACATGATAATTAAAGTATTGAGATATGAGTGGAAACAATTTTGGATTAACAAAGTTAAGCGTAAGAATAAAATGAAATTTTATGTTATCTATTTTACTGTTTAATTTATTTACTTCTGAGGTTGCGATGGCTTGGTTGGTTGGGGCGTTTGTTCTCGTTATCTGGAAGGAGTGATTTAGAATCCCTAATCTACCGAAGATCTATCATGTTCGCTAATGGTGGTGGGAGGGCATTAAGTAGATCGTGGTTGCAATGTCGTCCATGAGAACTGATAACCTCTGACCCAATCTTCTTCTGATTGGTCCCTGCTTCTGAATTGCTAAGACGCTATTGGAGGTTTATACTCTCTTCATCCTTTGTGGTTCCTTGTTCAAGGGAAGCTGCTTTATATCTTTAACCATGGAACAGTGCTCTAATGGGGCGGATTCTTTTGGACTTAGTGTAGGTTTTCATGCACAAAGGGGATGAATTACAGCAGCTGTTTAATTTTGAGGTGAACTATTTATGTACAAATATGAATGTTATTCAATATATATACTTTTATATGTCTCGTATATCAACTCAAATTTGGACATTATTAATTTTTGGTATTTTTTTTTCATTTGAGGCGTTTGGTGATATTTTGATTTTGGTTGCTGCCTTCTACAACGCTTATTTTTATCTGCACTTTTATATATAAATGAACAGTATATCTGTAAAGTCTGGGAATAATTGTGTTTTAAGGTACCAATGCCTAATTTTTTAAATTTCATTCTCTAAAGAAAGGATTTATCAACTTCTCTATCAGTGCCCAACAAAAACTTTAAAAAATTAAAACAGTTTCTAAGAGTTAGTCCCGACACTTTTGAGATACATGATAATTCTTAAATTCATTCCTCAATACTTTATTTTATTGAAGTTAATAATATAAGAGTAACTTGTGTGAAATTCTAGTACATTCATGAACTCGTTATTGATACATTAAGCCTGTGCTAAATTTCTGCAATAATCATTTTCAGAATGATAAAATTGTTTGCAAAAATAGATTTCATGAACAAGCAAAATTTTCGACAGAAATTACATTATTCACAAATACAATTTCTATTCGAAATCTTTCATTTACATTATTAAACATACAGGAAAATATTTTTCTGTTACTTGGTATTTTTCAAGGATTCGCCTTACTTTGTGGATTGTTTTGTTTACCAAGCATTCTTAACCTTTTATTTTTTATGTTGTATTTTAATGTAAGATAAATGTTTCTAAATTTATACAAAACAACAAATCATTATGACATATTAATACAGAAATTTTTTTATTGCAATAAGATTGTAATCTTAAACTCTTTTTTCTATATAAACATTAAAGCGTTGATTAAGAATTTAGGAATATTTGGTTATAAATTCTCAAATGTTTTGTGGCATTAAAATATGACCAATCATCCTTCAATGAGAAAATTGTATTTTTATCAAATTTCTTTGAAACAATTCAAATGGAAAATCCATGCAAATATGATTGACGTCAAAGATTAATATTTATAATATGGAAACTCAGGCACAATTTGAGGGGTTTTTAGTGTGAAAAACAAACAGTAACATTCTTGTTTTTTAGACATGCAATACGACAGCAAGGGAGAAGGCTGACAACAGTAGCACCTTACGTTCTTACCTTACGTGTGTAAGTATTACGTTCATTATTAGTTGTTACGTATTATTTGCCATAGAAATGTTGGCGCAAAAACATTCAAGAGATGCAAATTCCTTAAAAGGCACTCTGGAAAGTACTTTGGGTTTTGATGAGCTGTTTTACACTTTTTATCCTTGCATAGCAATAATATAAAATAGAGACAGCTCCGCTACACTCCATAGTGCTATAGCACTCATTTTGGAAAAACCAGCACTGCACTGTCAAAGTATAAATTTGACCAAAAGGTAAAAGTTCTATGGAGAAGTCAGAGATAGTTAAATAAATTTAGTACTAGCAACATTTGTTAAAAAAGAATGTACCTTTATTAAGGATAGCGATAAATAATTTGTAGGATAATTATCTTAAATGAAAACAAGTAAATTGTTCTGTGAAACGAATCAATAATAAGAAACATTTCGAATATATATCAATGTTTTTAATTATACGGATTTAATAAGAAAAATAAATTTATAAACACTCTAAAATGACTACTCATTTCTAAAACTAATAGCAGTTAGTTGCTAAAAAAATTGCTTTGATCTGATTT
Organism: Latrodectus geometricus; assembly: GCA_026290005.1. NCBI lineage: Eukaryota > Metazoa > Arthropoda > Arachnida > Araneae > Theridiidae > Latrodectus > Latrodectus geometricus. The sequence continues at coordinate 54,792 of JAPDSC010075593.1, read as the reverse complement.
AAAAAAGGCTAATTCTTTGGATTTTTGTTCAACAGCTTACAGATTTGACTCGCAACTCGGATGATGAATATGATGATGTATACCACATTTCGGAATCTACTTTAAATTTTATGTCCCGGAAAAGCAGCCCGCATAGCAGTAGACAGAACAAAAGAAATTCAAAAGTTTCTTATGCTAACAACTGCTATATTTTATGTAACATACGAATTAATAGCTAAATAAATAATAACTAAAATCACAGTGCAAAGATGAATCAAATCGTAATCATATTTCATTTTTATATGGCAGTTGTGAAATTTAACAGCTGCGAAATATAGCTATTAATTTATCATCTCTGAAAGTGATATTTTTCGGTTAGATGCGGTAATTCTTCATCGTTCATCTTAAATTACATCCAGAAAAGATTAATTTATCACTTCTTCTTTACATTCAGATCTAAGAAAAGTTTTTATTGTTTATGTTTTAGAAAACGAAAAGTAAGAGCAATGACACTTGGCGATGTCTTAAATACTCCCGTTTTGATAGAATAACATAGCCAAAACAAATTGCTAAATTTATTTTATAACAATGTATAAATATATGAATATAATTAGTAATTGACAATTTAAAACTATTTTAACAATTGTGATTATACTAAGAATAGAAGAATTTAAATATTAAGCAATAATAATTTGAATAATTTAATATACCAACATGTTCTATTGATCTAAGTTGCTATACTATGAAAAAGTGCATACAACGTAATATTTATCTGATGTCACACGAATATAATTATAATAATATAATTACAGTGTGGCTACTAGTGTGCAGTGACTAGCCAGTTATTCGACAGTTACGTTTCCTTTTGGTGAAATACCCGGAAAAAGTGTTGACTAAGGTAGGAACTGAATATTTCTTTTTATCAAGATAAATAAATAATATGAAAATAAATAAATACCAGCAACATGCGGGAATGCTTTATCCTGCTTAAGTGTAGCGAAGTGTAAATACAGAGATCGAATAAAAGACAGAACCACGAGTCTTAACAAGACATATATAGAACGACAACTGCTCATAGTGTCTTCACTGAGAACAACATATGATCGAGACGTTTATCCATTGACACCCCATAACACTCAAGGTGATGAGCTTGTATGATAAGTCCGAATGCGTGTTGGTAATGTGTAATCTCAAGGATGCTGTCAGAAATGTATGTGACTATTATGGTGCTAAAAGAAGAACCAGGATTTATTTAAAAACATGATACTAAACCAGTCTTTGAGTCAAGAATAATCATTATCCATAATCTTGAAGGCGTTCCTGTTAGTGATACACATAAAGAGTAGCCAAAGCTTTTGTTTCTTAGCAGAGAGTTTATATTGTTGTTAACATCGTTGAACTGCTCATGTAGATATTCTTTACTTTACAAACAATCCCATTTCTTGACACAAGGATCGCGGTATGGCTATGTCTATAGAGGATATAGTAATATCACGAATTTATAGTCATCATTTATACACATCATGATACATCCACAGAGGTATAGTTCACATGACTGTTTCTTTAGCTGTTAGTGGTAATAGGACGCTAAGATCCAACATAACGTTCTATATTATCATTTGAACCCATAGATTTCAAATTCTGAGGACTATCATTGAGTAAACGTCATGAATAGCATTTATATGATACAATAAAAGGCATTATCGGATGATTACAATTTAAATTCTATCAATGTTAGAAACAGGCTGGCAAGTTTTTCTTTTTACACGAGATTTCACCTTTTTTTTTTTTTCACCAGGAAAGCAATATTGAAATGTAACTTATAGGTCGGAACCCTGACGTGAAAGGCCCGCTTTTAAACAAGTTTCAAGTGTCTATTAATTATTAGATTAAAGCATCTATCTGTCCTAAACACGTAAAGTTTACGTGTTTAGCGTGTTGCCATCTAGTTGCAATTATTTAAATGAACAGTAGAGTATTACTAATTTATTATTTATATGATATCATATTATTAAAACTACACTTTTATTATTTTCAAAAATAGAAAATATTCGTTATCATTAGAAAATATTCGTATTGACTTCCCTTCAAGAAAGATACCAAAAGATTCGATGAATGGTGTTATTGATTTAATGGTTTTTGTTAAAAGCTCTCAAGCTAATAAAACCTAGGCTAATAATAAAATATTCTAATAATAATTTCATTAAATAACAAAGATAAACTATTTTTTTCACGCTTATAATGAAAGTTTTGCATGTAATAACAATGTCCTTTTTCATAAACATGTAATTAATATAATGTTTAGAATGTATTAAAATTTCATGTATCAAAATACGTCAATTACAAAACTGAAAACGTCTTACTAGGATAGTTCTATGGGCATTTAACAAAAGTGACTATCAAAAAGATTATAATTTTTATTTCATGAAACATTTTTTAATAATTTAATGGGAAATATATTAAATCATACAAAAATTTAAGAATACTTGATTAAATATTAGGCATACATATTTAAAGCATTGTTCCAAGGAAATAAATTAAAGCCGCTGTATTAATAAATTTTTCATATAAATGATTTTTATGTAAATACTTCATTTTCATATTTATGATAAGTGATGTAAATGAAAGAGATTCACAAAAAATTGTATCTATGAAAATTCTTTTAGAATCAGATTTGTGGACACAGATTTAAAGTTGCTCTAATATCTTTGTTTAAAAGATAACAGCCTGTACAATGAACTACAAAATAATACTGACCAAATATTCAATATTTTTGTTATTTTCTTGTTAAATATATTTTCCACATGAATGAATACACTATTATAGCAAACAGAATATCAATTTCAATGTACTGTGTTCAAATAGTAAATATTTGTACCATTCACACCAAAATAATATTTTTTTATTTATCATGAATAGAAATTTCGTATTCTTCCTCGGTTTTGAATTGTTGCCAACTTCTTATTGAAATCAAATATTTCCCAGCAGAACATTTTTTTTCTTAGAAAAGTCAAAACTTTAATAAATTAAAAGTTTTTCACAGAATTTCAATGCTATTCAGAATGGTTTTCAATTTAAAGTTTATAAATTATAACATGAGCATAGTAAAATAATTTACTCGATATTGTGAGATTTCATGAAATTTATAAATAAGACAAAATCAGAAAATAGAGACAAAAATTTAGAGTTGATATTTCAATTTTCAATTTATTAACTTGAGTCACCGTGTCAAATTTTCACAACCTATTTTTTAGTATATATATATATATATATATATATATATATATATATATATATATTGTACTTGTGTGTCTTTAAACAGCATTTTCAAAATAACAAATAAAAATATTGCACGATAAGACTGTAAATTCTTTTTAAATTCATAATCAATTGAATAAAAACTGTATTTTAAAACTATGAGGACATTTTTGGATTAGTTTATGTTTATTGAATTGCATAAATATAGTGAATTATTTCTTGAATTCTTTGCTTGTATTTTTCATAGTTTTAATTGTCATTCTTTTGTCTAAAGATTCCCACTGACTTCTTCTGATCCTTTTTTGTTGATAAAGATGGTTATGCTTCTTATATTGAGCAGCAAAATGTGATGCGGTAATTCTGTTATCAAGTTTCGGGGGAATTCTGTCACAACCAGATGTATTATGTTGTATAGCAAAACCAGATAACCTAAGGTACAGACCAAGAGATCTGTCATGAATGTCTAAGTTTAAAGATTCCTTGAAATAATGAGGCAAGTGTATATTACCCCTGCCTCCAAAATTTCTGAATACCTGCACTAAGCTTTCATTTTGTGTTGACTTCTTTTTCTGATTTCTGATTCTTTTTCTGAACATTTTTTCATCTTACAATTTAGCAATCTCCAACTTGTCACTGAAGTTTACCCATTTTAAAATTCTCAATTTCCTTTTTTCTGTAGCTTACATAATATAATAAATATTGATAATATAATAAATATTGTTTAGCTTGAAAAGAGTTCTATTATATCTTTAATTTTATCTATAAGCTTTTTGACAATTGTATATATTACAACAGTATTTAGTACAGTGATAATTAATGATAAATTGATGATAATGTTTTAAATTAGCACTGTATAAAATTATCATTTTATACTGTGTTTTACACATTACATTTTATATAATGTGTTATATAGATTTTATAAAATTGATAATTTTATAAAATGTATGGAATTATCATTTTATATAATACACGAAGAAAACGGGGCCTCTGGAAGATAAAGTGAACTTTGTCAATTGAAAGAACTTATCTGCTATCAACTATTGAAAAAATATGATTTTATCTTTTCAAAGGATAAGAACAATAATGAACAGTATAATTAGAAGGTTTTGCCAATAAAAGCTTGATGTATATTTATAGCTCTTCATTGCCTTTTTTGTAATGATGTTATAAAAATATCTAACAACTTCTTTTGGAAATAATGTCTTAAAAAAAACGGGATTCCTATTCTTTCATAACATTCTTATGAGTTTTAACAAAAGTTAGAGCAAAATTACTACAATCTGCTTGCAAATGTAAAATTTAATTTAAAATACCTTCTATGAAAGAAGTGTCTTGGTAGATTTTATTTAGATTTCTCATATAAATTATTTTATGAACAATTATAGAAGCGACCATCGGGAGTCTTATTTAGCAGTTTTAATTTATTATTTTTAAATGTATTATTATTATAACAATATAGAATAAGTTTCCTTCGTAGCAATCACATTATACGCAAATCTATTTATTACTTGAGTATATATGAGTAGAATATCTTTGCTTCTATGACGATCTAAAACGTTTAATTATCTTTAATTTAAAATTAAAGATCCAATTTAAATAATAGTTTTAAAACTAATTATGCAATTAAATGAGCAGAGAAAAGTATTTATCTTTTTTATTCAATCGTAATCAAATCCGGATAATCAGTGTAAGTTGTTTGATCCAAAATTGAATTTCTCAGCAACATCGACCTTCGACATCAACAATTGAAAAGATCAGAATAGAATTTGGAAACTTCTTCGCAACATGCATCTTCCGAGCAATGTCTAATGTTATTTTTTACAGTGTATCCTGACAGTGATTTATGAGTCTTATCATCTGCGCTTCTTTTGTTCCATATGGAACACTGCAACTCAAAAGAAGAATCCGTTGTCATTCTTAACACGAAGTTCAAGTGTAAAATCAGCTCAAAAAAGGAAAGTTAATCTATACATGGACTCCACCATTTTTTCTTCACCTTAGTTCTTTTCGTTAAATTAGATTTCAACCGTTAAAGCGAAGAACTATGACTGCATCTGATGTTCTTTATATGGTTATCCTTCGGTTGGTGTTTAATAAACGAATGTTTATTTTTGCAATGGAATGACTTTGTAGTTTCTTAAAAAGAAAAGATTTATAAGTTTTTATTTTCAATTAAAGACAACTTTTTCTAATTTTGGGAATGCTGTATAAAGGAATAATCAAAATAAAAAAGTTAAAAGTAAAGTTTAATGATAATAGCTTATCAAATTCTAAAAAAATATTTAATAAGAATACTTAATATATTATCATTTAAAACGTAATCAGTACAATAACCAATAGTAAAGACAGACATAATTCAGAAATATTATTTAAGAACATACTTATGCAATTATGTGCTTATACATTAAATATTCTGAAAAAATTATGAATGTAACATGTTTTCCATTTATTGAAAACATTTTTAATCCCTTTTCTTCAAAATATTCTATATAGAACAATATTCCATATAAATATTCTATATATACCTACATTTTTGTAATCAAACCAAATATCATTATTTTCATTAAAAGTGACTCCTAAAATTAATGATTTTAAATTTAAAAAATCCAAACATACTCGTACCAAAAATCCACATACTAAAGTGCCTTTAAAATTTTGTGACTGTACCCAATTTCATCAGTATAATGCTATACAATGATAAAACTGAGTACACGAAAATTAAAAAATATTTATGGCCCTTAATTTTTACGAGATTCAATGATTCGAGCTTTACGTCTTATATTAGGTTGGGGAAAAAGTAATCCATTATTTTTTCGGTAGACGTCTGTAGTGATCGCTATCTCGTGAGGTATCTATCAAACAATTTCAAATTTATGCTCATTGGAAAGTTGGCATTTGACACTAAAATATCCTCTTGCGGTTTTTTGTTTGATTTATTCAGTTACGAGTACAAGGTTTTAAAAATGGAAGACAACAAACAGAAAATTCGATACATTTTCGTTTTTTTCTTGCAACGGCGAAAAAGATAGCCTGGTGGCTAAAATTGTGAAAGGTGTTTATCGTACTATATAAGACTGTAACAACCAGTTACGTACAATTTTTGTTTCGTCGATTCCGTTCGGGTATTTTTGATGTTAGAGATGCACCTCGCATGTGGATACAGCATCGTCGAAAATGTCTATAAAATATAAAAAATGATTGAAGTTAACCGCATGTCAGCAGTCGTAACGCGCAAGACCTAAAAATCTACTTGAAAATTGTTTTAAACTTTTTTACAAAGTGAATCCAAAAGAAGTTACATAAAGTTCACGTAAAAATAATGGATTTTTTTTCCCCAATTTAATATATATATATATATATATATATATATATATATATATATATATTGCTACTTTAAGAAAATCTATGCAGTTACTATTGGCTAGGTAGAAAACTGATGCAGATGTCATCGTGGTACTAAATTTTTTGTAGCTTCAATGCATTCTAATATTATTGTTAATTTTTAATTGTTATGCAGTTTCTGGGGCTTACTTTATTCTTCAGTTCAGTGTCCGACTTATTTTTACCCTGCAGTCACTTTTAAATGCGGCAGCCAATGAAGCATAATAAAATTCTCCTTGCAACTAAAACGTTTTATGGTTACATTTCAAAACAAGTATTCTTTCGAGACAAATAATGGCAAATATTTTTGAAATTCAAAAATTCGTATGATCTTATGCCTCTTCAATATAATTAGTACATTTACAATCAGAAAAGTTATATCTACGCATTAATTAAGGATTGCATATTTTTAAAATTATGTTATTTTTTATTCAAAATAAAAATCTAATCCAATTTCTATGAAGGCATTTTTTCATTTTTGACTTTTAGTAGAGACTATAAATTGATAACCTCTTTTTTAAACAAAAGCTTTTTAAGGGAATTCGAACTGGGTAGAAATATTGAGGCAATAAATAAAGCTCAGAATAATTCTAAAGTAAGTGTATTGGTTTTTGATTTCATACCGCATTCAAATGAAAAATGCATCCAATTCTCAAGATGCCACCTTTACAATCCATCAAAAGCAAGTGAAATATGAACCTGCCAGAATCATAAGAGAATAACATATCCCGATATCTAAATGACATTCAAATGAAAAAGAAGCTATTTTTTCCCCCACAATTCATTCATTAGAGTAATTTTCCATGAAGCACAATTATCGCCAAGATTTAACGCCAATGGTCGGACATTGGCACACATACAATGACAAAAACCCATTAACTCAATTGTTCCACGATAGCGTCCTTCTGCTAAATGCCATAACCGAGTAATTTATTTGTCTCTTTAATCAGTTAAAACATGAAATGAGTTCCTCCTTCTAAAAACGCTCCGCCAGAAGCCATATTTCACTCGTCGCTTGTTACTGTTGGCGTTGGGTGGAAATCTTAATTTCTTTTGTTTTTGTTCGTAAAAGCAATGTTGTAAGAATATATTTTTTTCCTGGATAATGAAGTTCTCCGGATTAGAAGCTGCGGTGAAGAGTTTGATTAGTTTCACTCGATTTTAATAACTTCCTAGAGATGAAACGGGCTGTTTTTTAGTATTACTTCGAATTCTTTTGTTTATCTAATTTGATGTGTTATCTTAAGGATTTCTTCTTATTACTTGCCTTCCAATTGTATATAGAAAAAATATTTCTTCTGAGAAGAAAAAATTATAAGATAATTTCTTCAAATTAAATCGATGTATATAATAAATATTTTAGTTTGTTTTCTTATGCTGTTAGTATAGTTTTTTTTGCTTCTACTGATAGCAATAATGGAAGAACATAGATATGCGTGTGTGTATTATAATGCAGAAAGTTATATAAAAAGAAAGAATTCTAATTTTATGTATTAAAATGTAGTAATGTTTATCAACATTTGAAAGCCCATTTTCGACTTAAGACACATTGAATTTTATCACGCTAAGCATCTATGTTTTATGTTGGACACATAGACAAAATTTTTATTCTTTTGCTATAATTAGAAATGAATACCCTTAATTTCTTTTTTATAACCTATAATATACCTTCGAATTGCATGAACTTCGATAAATTGAGCAGGTAAAATGCCCTTAATTTTCATACGACCCAATAAGAAAAAGCATATTTTGCATATATATTAACTGAAAATTCTATTAGGTTTTTAATATGCTGAAAAGCTTTGACTTTTTTGGATTATAATTCTTTAAACAATTTTTCTTTTAAAATCTAGTTACTAAAATATTTTTTTTAGAATTGAATAAAATTTTATATTCGCATGAACATAATTCATGTTGTTATTTAAAATATCTGTTTGTCAAAAAATATATGTAAAATTTTTAATACATTATGATAGTTTCATAACTATTGTTGTTCTTTTAAATGGAATTTTTGAATATGATTTGTAACATATCATAAACCTCTAATAGCAAGTTGCTTAAGTAAAAAAAAAAACAGCGTGTTGATAGATTTATTTTCCCTAGATGTTGCTTAATAGTGGCCTATCTTATTGGTCTCTAAAGCAAGCCTATTTCAATTTTAGAAGTTAGGGAGCAGCTCAAAATTTAATTCATCACTGTTCTTTAAAATTAGTGGGCTTCTTTCCGATTATTTTATTAGGATTGCATTCCGGATAGAATTATGTCATAGTCAAAATACAAATGTAGACATATCAACTTCAAGTATTTCATACATTTATAAAGTTATCCTTCATATGTTAAAATATTATACGTTTTCTTAATTACTTATATTTACTTATACGAAACCTGTTTTTCAATGGTTGAATCACCAAACTTTTCATATTTATTTTATTGAATTTAATACGAAAAATCTTATTGGTCTCTAAAAGCAAGCCTATTTTATGAGTAAAGCTAATGGGAAAACATTTGATTGAAAATATCTTCCTAAATCAAATGCTCGTTCGGTTAAAAAAGTTGCTGATTAATTTTCCATTCAGTCCGATAGAAGATATTGCTTAGAAAAAAAGTGTAAATTAAATTTTTTGATTAAAAATGAAAGCTTGGTTATACTGGAATTTGAACGATGAATGAATGCATGATCAATAACTATGTTTGATGAATCTTGCATTTGATTATAGATGTTATCAAATTGATTGTAATATCTAATTGATGACAATTCAAAGAAATTCTACTGTTACCAGGCATCTAAAGTATTTTATTATATGCTTAGGAAAAATGTTATCAAATTAAAAATATTACTTAACATTGGATTTAATTATTATTGCATTCTTTTAAGTTGTATAATAAATAACTTTCTAAGAAATTAACTCTAAAGGAACAGGTATCAATTCTAATATTAAATATACTTGTTGATTAATTTGTGGTTATGTTACCTTGTTTCGGATTACCTATTTTGGATGACTTGAAGTCTCTAAAAAAGCCATTGTTTCTCAATTTTAAACCACAGTCAAATGAAAAGGTTAACACCCAAGGCAATACTTTTCTTTTAGTATCACACTACATCAGTAAAAAGGTACTTGGTATTTTCAAATTATGAAGCATAAATTATTTCTGTCAGCATCATATTTTGTGAAAAAAAATGGTACGATGTTGACTTTGCTATTAATCGGGCTTCTACAGCTCTAAGCCTCTAGCTGAATCGAAATTAAGTAAATGATCATTTTCTAACATTGCAACTTCAAGTAATGTTCGACTTTGATGTTTTGATGCGAGGATATCATTCATAATTCATTTATTTAATTTTTATTATGACCCACTTTTTCATTGTTTTTTTCTACAAACCAAACTCGCTAAGATCTCGTAATTTGAAAGTTTTTCATAATTAAATAAAGAGATTGATAGCTGACCCGATGCCTTGAGTGAGGCCCAAACCAAAGGAAGTTTTATGCTTCTTGCTCACACTAATAGATCCAAGGAGGGGAGAGTCCTTGGCGGTGTACGAATTGAATACACTGCTTTTGTGAGCTACAAATATATACGAGAAGACGACTTTTAAAAGTAAATACACTTTGCAAAATGTTTCTTAATAGTTTGGATTGTCGTAATCTCTTAAAGAAAGAGGCCACATCAGAGACCAGATGGTAGCAGATTTGATCTTAAATTCAGGATAAATGTAATGATAATTCTTTTGCATTTTGTTTCCATCACAGTCTAATGTCATTGAATAAAGCTGTAATTTACAGAAGAAATATGAACATAATTTAGTTTATCATTGATTAGTATAAAATTACAAAGTTGTTGGATGTATTTAATGATTTTGAGTGGATGGAAATAAGCAGCTGGAAACAGGACCAAATAAAGTAAACATCTTAGTATTGTCAAAGTAACATTTAATTTAGCTCACCGTTGTCTAAAGATAAGAGAGAGCTTATGGCAAATAAAGTTAATCGATCTGGGTCAGCGTTGAATAATGGGAAACGGTTTTCAGTTTTCTGCTATCATATCTTTCAGAGTAGTTACTGAAAAGTGTTCCTGATTTCTAATCTTGTGACCCGTGGATACGGCCCTCTATTCAATACAACATATTCAACTGGTTTAAAAATTCCTTAGTTGTCAATGACAAAATTGACATTTTACTATCCATTAAAATTTTCTTTAGCAAATATATTCAATGAAAAAGAAACATCATTCTTTTTCTAAATAATACAAAAATAGATTATAAATTGCGAAAACGTTCATTGGTAAGAAATTTTGTCAAAAACAACGATCAGATCATTTTTCATCAAACATTAAGCAGCATATGGTTTTTATGACCCATTAGTGGGCATGGTTACATTACTTTTTCGATACATCTTAGTAGTAAATATTGTTAAAAGCACATACATGATGCAATAACAATAACATTTATACACCCTACAGTGATTTACTTGTATTTCTAAGTCATAAATATTGAGGATAATGATGGCTTATGAAGGTTTAAGACAATCAATGCAAATAGTTTTCGCTTACTGCGGCATTCAGTATTTTCCACCTGAAGTATAGGGAATTTTCTTGTATAGAAAAATCCCAAGACTACTTTTATTCCTCCTAGTTAGAAATTGTTAAAAACAATATCACAATAAGCAATAAACTTATTTTAAAAGTCTACAATACTATGAATATTAAGACTATGCATTAACGATTTATGAAGTGCATTTTATAAAGAAAAATAAAATGCTATAAAAATAAATAAATATACATATCTGTGGATTTCATTTTACATTCAGTTCATGTATTTATTAGTTCCCTTATTCTTTCAATCAAAGTAATGAAATAAATATATTGGTTTATTTATTTAGAAAGAATTCTTAGATATAAAATAGCTAAAAAAGAGAAACAATTTTGCAAACACTATATAATTTTTCCTTATCCATCGAATCAATGTAGGAAATATTTAAGCCATAACCAATTAATGAGTTGATTTTAGGAATGTTAGGAATGATTAAGTTTTCATTTATTTGTTAGGATAATCAAAGTATTATATATATATAAATATATTTTTTGCATGTGATACAGATTGAATTTGACAAAAACTAAATTTATACCATTGATGAATACTGTTTAGAGGTAAATATTGTAACCTTCTTCTTGAAGATATTCTGAAAGTTTTGGGAGAAATGTCGGTAGAGGATTTCGATTCCGTATTAGACGATAAAAAAGAGTCCAATAGAATTCAATTATATTGAGGTTTGGTGAATGTACGGGCCAAATAATATTGGTGTTCATTAAACTATAATTGCTTGACAAATCTCTTTATTTGAATTGTAATCGTGTAAAAATTGTAATTGTATGTATCATAATTGTGTAAAAATCTATCTCCTGCAAGAAATAATGTTTGCATCATAGGATGAATCTGGTCACCTAAAAATTCTCCATTCGTCACCCCAATGATTTTGCGTAACAGGGTTATGATTGGTGCTGCTGAAGCCATACTCATCATAGATCCATTGCCATTTTTGAGGGTTAGAAGGGGAGAATCATAAATTGTGTCCGTGCAAGGTGTCCACTAAATGTGAACTCATCCTGTTATAGGGAAATGTGTGAAAGACGATTTTTATGACCGTATTATTTCCTTCCACTTATCAATAGACAATGTTTTGAGAGTGCGACATCACTGTAGACGACATTTGACATTAATACCTGTGACAAATGCCTTGAAAATTGCTGCTCTGTCGGAAAGGAATAACACGAGTAAAAACTCTAAAGGGTTGAAATGAGTTTGTTATAAGAAAACACAAGACAAACATGCAATAAAATTTAAGGATCTTAGGTGAAAACAAATTCATATTCTATTTATCAATAAATACTCACACTTATATAAACTGACAGGTTTAGCCTTCACTAATATTTTCTGTTAAGAACGATTTTAAAATTAAAAGTAAATATTTTTAAAGAAATTGAAGCTGTTCGATAAATAATATTAGTATTCTCTTAAATAATTATATCTAAATAGTGAATTTTTTAAATTTTTAACTATTTGAATTTGTGAGCTCTATGATCAAATGGAAATTCCCACTAAACTGATGTAATTAGTAGTTAAGTCAATCATTCTTAAAGGAAAGATTATTTGAATGCAACTTAATTTTAATTTTGAAATTGTTTTATTAATCTCAATACATATATTGACAATATTAGGAAAATTTGCAGTAAAAAATATTACGAGTACTGTTTCTTAAATTATCACTGAGCTGATAAATAAATGGTTATGACTATGAGCTATCAGTTCCACAGTTTGTTGGTTATATTCCCCTCTTAGAATTAGATCGGATTTCACTTGAAGTTTTAGGCTCCATTACAATTAAAATTTGTGTGAAAAAAATTACTATAGAGCTTCAGTTTAAATGAAAACGAATTACTATATTAATCTAACCATTTATAAACATGTGTGAACATATACAAAATACATATACATGTGTGTATGTATATGTGTGCATACATGTATTTTTATATTATTCTATTTGTGTATTATTACCACAGTTTGCTCTCAAGAGAACCGACTGTCTGATAAATGATGAAATAAGGAGATAAATTGAAGAACCACCCGATTGCAGTATCTGTAATTGAATACTAATTTGAATCTCTTTAGTAAACCAATATAAAAATTTATGTGTAATGTAGTAATAAAAAATGCCGTGGCAAAGGATACAATGGCAAAGGATAACAATGTACGAAGGGTTGAGCTCACCGAAATATATATCGGACGGGGATGTTGGGCGTCATATCTAAAATGTAATTATCTAAGCATGTAAAATGATAGGAAAATAACCATTAACTCCTAATTCTCGAATAATTGTTAAGACATTAAGTGGAACTGTTTTAATAACAAATTCAAAACAGTATAATGACTGAAAATCATATTTGGAACATCAAAATGAATAGCTTCAAGAATAGGATATCAATTCAATCAAGATCCAAATAGTAATTTCATAATTATCAGAAAACTTTGTTGGCATCTCCTGTTAGGCATGTCAATGGTAAAAATCACTTAAAAGCATTTCAGCTTATCAGATATTTTCAGGAATTCAGTACACTATCTTTAAAGATGTCAGTGCTATCTTTAGAAGCTATTATTTTTGTAACCAGTAATTTTCCAATCTAAACAAATAAATCAAGGCAGATACTGTGTAGACGCATATTCACCTACAGCTGTGTTATTTTAATAATTTAAATACTTAAATTTTACTTTCCACGCAGGTTTGTTTTACTGAGCAAAGACTACAACAGAAAAATTAGACCAAGAAAAAAATTTAAAATTGTTGTTACTATGACACTTGGAGAAGCTAAGTCCGTTCGTTAGGGACTGGGCGAATGAAGTCGGATGGAGCGTCTTCCGTGTTTGAACAGAGTCCCTCGACCACGTAGGTGGAAGTACGACATTGGCTCATAGATGGCACCACCATCTGAGTTTTCCTATTTAGATAGGAAGGTAGAGAAGACCTGGCTACTAACACTCCCAGAATTATTAATTTGGAATGGGATCATGGAAGACATTGCGACCACGATATAGCTTAAGTGCCCCAGTTGCTATTATTGTGAACACGTGGGTCTTTAATAGGCAGGAAATCGAACCCACAACCTAGTGATTACGAGACTAACTCCCTAACCAACTAGGCTATATAAAATTCAACCGTACGGAAAGAAATGGATATCTTTTAGCATGATATTTGTGTTGTACAATTTTTCCTCAATAGATATTCATCGTATTTGTTCACCAGAATTATCTTTTCAAACTACTAAAAGAATATTTAATACTTTTCCATTGGTTTATATATATATTATTTTGGCACAGTTATTTGTACATATTTTTCCTTATGCGTATCAAGCATAAATTCAAAATTTATCATTTATTTTTCAAAACCAATGTGCATGAAGGAATGATGAATCAATTGAATTAGAATAATCTTTGTTCTAGTTCAACCTTAACTTAAACTTCCAAATTTTACCATCTCATTAGAAATTCAAGAAAGAAAATTTCTTCGAAAACAGAAACTTGTTAAGTTGTTTAATAATAATAATGAAAAAAACAAAGAACATATTAAAGATTTTCTTTTGAAGGACAAAAAACTTGTTTCGGATATTTACTAAGCAGATTGTGCCCAGAAGCGTAATACATAATCTGCTTATTGATTAATATCTGGCAAATATTATTCTCACTTAGTTTTTTGGAAACTGTAATGCATTCTCTTTGTTTCCCGAATAAAAAAATTGTTTCAGCTATACTCTGCAATACATGTATTTAGAAAAGAAAAAATACTTTTGATATTTAATTTTAATTTAAATTATATATTATAATTTTTGATAAGCAAGTCTCGCAGGGAATATTTCTTAATAAGATATAAAAAAAAATCTAACTTTTCACTGTTTTTCACGTTTTTGCTTGTTTTACAGCCCAAATCTGTAGAAATTCATTATTGTAATTAGAGTAATCCCCTTGATATATAAATTTATTCCTGATTCTCCCTTTCAAAACAGCGTATATTTGGCATTTAGTAATTGTTTTTATTTAATAAATTAGCCTTGTAAAGCGATATTTATTTTTCGAAATATTCCTATTATTTTAACAAGAATAATAAATTTTAGAATTGCGCTATTACTTTAGTAGTTTTTATAAAATATTCTTAAGTATTCAAATACACTAATTATCATAAATTAAGGCATAATCACAAAAACGAAAATAATGCAAAAAGTTACTAGTGGAGATTAATGAAACTTATACACATTATACATCATATTGAAGGGTACAAATTAGCATAAGAAGAAAAAAACACCATTAGACAATTATAGTGTTAAAAAAATTAGCAAATGTATATAGTGAACAAATGGGAAGTGCAAGTTTGGTATAGGAAAAGTACCTTTAATATGGGATATGTTCCCCCCCCCCCAAGAAGAACTACAGCACATAAAGCGATGCGTGATGCTTTCAATCATGCGGCCCATTAATTGTGTAGGAAATTGCTCTTCCAAAGCAGTTAAAAGCGTGGGTAGGGTCCTAGGAGGGGGATTGAAAGCAGATACGCGTCGTTCTAGAATGTTCCAAACAGGCTCGATCGCCATTGCCGCATTATTAACCTGAAAAGATAAGCAATCCCCAGTGTGATCAATGTATGGCCTCGCATTATCATCCTGTAGCATCACATATTGCCCTGGATAAGGGGCCACATAACCATCCAGGATGTTACCTCTATTAATGGGAGAATTAATAATTCCACGAAAAAAGACGAGGTGGCCTGTGCTTCTACACAAAGATATACCACCCCAAACACAGACGCTGCCAGATCCATATTCATCTCTTTACGGATGAAAAAGAATTCCACGTTCTCTCCAAATGAAAATGCCCATGCTATCGTTTTTGAGGTTAAACCTTGGCTTTTGCGTAAGAAGAAAAGCCCTCCATTGATCACGCGTCCAGTAGACTTACCGTCGTGCCCATTGCAAACTTTCTTACCTTTACCGTGACGTGAATGGGACGAAAATATCTGGTCGCCTCTCATAAAGACCACATTCTTGAAGCCTTCCACGCAGTGTTGATCTGGATAGGAAACTTCCAGCGCTTGCAGTGAGGAAATATATGAGTTCATTCTTTCGTGTGCATAGTGTTAAATATTGGTCATCGACACTCATAGAGCTCGAGACCGTTTTTGGATGCCAAATCCTTGATTAGAAATTGTTGCACAAGTCTGTGAATCACTGACAGACTCAATATTCAGCTATTTGGCCCTTTGTGCTGACTTTGTCCTGCCTTTAATCTCCCAATAACTCCCCATCAAAATTGTTTGATCAAATCATGCCTGGAGGCCATTACTACAATTTCGCTATACGAGATTTCTAAGCTATCAAGATTCTATTATCTTTTAACCTTACGTCTCGGCCGAAATAGCGCTCGCATTCATAGAGTAGCAATAGAGTGACAAGAAACGGAACCAAAATTGCCGTATATTATTATTTATGTTTCTTTTACCCAGTTCAATGACTTTCAGCTAAATTGAAAATATTAAGTTAGCTTACTTTACTCTTTAATAGTACACTAAGTTCCCCTAATAGAAATGCTAGGGAATTTTCTTTAATTTTGACGATATCAACTTTCTCAATGAACAAGAGAACAGTTTGTCCATAAAAGTATTAAAATTGACAAAACTTCGTGCAGTATTGTCGTCGCTTCAGTAAACTTTGGTACAATTCCACATAATGTATAGTATAAATAGCATTTTTTTATCCCAATGAAATATGATAACAGTCTATTACCCTTACCATTTTGCGCATTCATCATTTTGCTTCTGACCTAAACTGTGTACGTGCTATCTCCACAACCATAGACATATTGAGGATTAATCACATCAAGGGAGTGAAAATATCTCCCGATGACTATCGAAGGTACAGTTGTCCACACTGCACAGACACCGAACTCTCTTCCAACCATATATTTAATTGCCCTGCCACATTGGCGAAGCTCTTCAGGATGTCTTCATCAACTCCTCTATTCCACGGAATTTATTGATGTAGCGATTCATATCAATTTTATCGAATTGCACTGCTTTACTGGACAAGATAACAACAACATCTTTCTTATATTTTTCTTCAACACAAAAAGTTATTTGCTCAAGCCTTTCTGAATCCGATTTCGTTACAACTTTTTCGGTTGGATCATAGCAGAGTCCACACCCTTGGCGCAAATAATTGTGGTTGGCTATAAATTTCGCCAGTCTCGGTAATCCTACTTTAATACACTAGATATGATAAACTTAACTATTTCTGGAATTCTTATTTCGCTTGGCCTTGACGCTTTTTTTCTGTTTTTCAACAAAGCTGTGGACTTTCCTAAGACTTGCCCCCTTTTTCAAACATTTGCACTTCTGTTTGCATTTTCTGTTGCTATTGCTGATGTTTACCAATTGCTATATTCCATTTAAAATTTGAGTTTTACAGGAAAGACGAATTTTTTTCCCAGCGTTAAAATTAAAATAGGCTATAAATTTCAAATTATTATTAACTAATTAGAAAAAAATTCTGGTTAGTTTTATTTTGAATAAGGAATATAACTTTTAGTTTGCAATTTCTTGCCCCAAGTATTAGGTCTCAAAAATTTCTTAATGAGTGCATAATTTTTATATTGAGTCTTGATTTACCAAACTACTAAAACTGATTGACAGCAAATAAAAATGAATGATTTATGTATATTTTTTACAATAGCCAAAAATAATCTAACTATATGTCGTGTTTTCGAAATAAAAAAAGAACTTTTTAAATATAATCGTTATCACTTTCATTGTGATTGATTTATTTTAGTTTCTTAATTGGTATATTTAGTATTTCTTGTTCATTACACAGATAACTTAAATCAATATATTCACGGCAAAAGACAATAACAATTTATTTTCTCACTTTTAAGTCTATAAAAAGTAAAATTTATGTTGAAATCATTTAGTACTTTTTGAAGATAATCCAATGGTATCATTATTTTATTTTAATGAGATCATTAGTTACTAATGGAGATTTTATTAGTTAAGAAAGTGAAAAAAATCAAAGATTAACATGAAAGTGAGAAGTGACTATGGACAGTTCTCAGAAAAAATAAATTTTAAATAAAAAACTAACCAATTTATTTTAAGTCTTCTTAACTATAATAAAATAAGATTAAAACCTAAAATGTGTATTATTTTGCTAGAATTAAATTTATGAAAATCACACACAGTCATTATTTTTTAAATACATTTTTAAAACTTACTTATACTACCATCGCCATGGATAACAGTAAAGGAAAAGTCGATATTGGTAGTTTTCGATTTATTTTTGAATAATATATATATATATATATATATATATATATATATGGTCAAGAATTCCGTTTTTAGATTTCAGACATAAAAATCTTATACAATATTCTATTATTGCTCAATACTTCTGGCTGAATATTTCTATCAATTAGTCACTAAAATCAAAGTCATATATGATAATCTTGTAAATTTTAATCATGGTCAACCAATATCTGATTCACCATCTTCTGGAAAGATCTGTAAGAGAATAACTTTGGATTCAGCAAATACTTTGCATTTATTTGCTCTTTCAGCAGAACATATTTAAGATTTTGTATTTGTTTCTTAGTTCAACTGCTTTTATGAATGGAAAAATCCTCCTTGATGCAGACTCAATATTAATTATTAATTTTTCTTTTTTTTAAATAAATTATTTTTTTCGATCATTTTTTACATATGTATATAAAGATAAGAGTTATAATTATGATTTAAGGATCTTTTTGTGCAAGTATAAATATTTTAATTCATCTAAAAGACCTATGTGGTGAAAAATAAAATAAAATATCCTTTTCCGAAAATTACATCTAAGAAATATAACTTAAATTACTCTAAAATTGTTTTATTATTATTTTTAAATAGAATGTGATATTTATGTATTCGGAATTAATAGAGAGATATTTCTAATTTCAATTCTTGTTTAATGAAATACAAACAGTTTAATTAAAGAAAAGAATCCACATAAATATAAAGATATGATTTGTGAGTAAAGAAAGATATTCAATCTAAGTTCTATTTTATAAGAATATAAAAACGCACTGAATAGAAATTTATAAATGCTAAAAATACTTCAGTCTTTATTGTATATTGCTACAATAAAAATCTCTTTAGTTTACGTTTTAGAGTTTTCAGTTTTTACTATAAATTTAAATATTTTTTAAATTTACTAAAGGGACATGGTGTAAAAAAAAAAGTATGAAGTGTAAGCATTTGCATAAAGTGTATAAAATCTCTCGGTCTCAGATTTTCTACGCGTTTCAATACATCTTTCAAGATGTTCCACAATTAAATTATAACAATGTGGGCAAATTGATCTCAGTATAATGAATACAAAAAACATAGGCCGTGAAGTAATTATGTCCAATAAATATGACACACTATTTATATATAAATTATATCTGAAAGATAGTAATGTCGTTTCTTTCTACATTGTGATACAATTTCGAATTACGTGTCACTTTCCAATAGTCACAGACTATTTTCCTTGAAAGGAAGTTTTATTTTATTATCTCTCTGAAAAAATCTTATTCTGTTCTTAGGAACTTTCTATTCTTTCTTTGTATGAAGAAGGAAAGAAATACAAATATCAATAGTTTGTACAATTTTTCATTTATACAAGTGTATTACATTCCTCGTACTTTTTTTTTGTCTAAATATAAGTTCCAATAGTGGAAATATAATTTTAAAACATAATAGTTTCATTATTTTATTATTATAAAATCGTAATTTCTATGCTTTTTTAAAAATTTATTTTTTTAATTTCTTAAATAGATAAAATTTTATGCTTCCCTTTTCACATTTTTGTTTCATTATTTTCTGGCAGCAAAAATTTTGCGTGTTGTTTTTATGTTTAGCTATAGGTGGAAATTTCATTCGAATGACGGAACTAAGGACAAGTTACCTCAACTTATGCCATGTTTTCAAGGGGAAGGAGCGTTATAATACTCTGTTCTTCTTATATCCCATAATACCATCTAAACTTGAATAAGGAAATACAGCAGTACGATTAAATAACAGTATAAATTTAATTATATTTATTGTAATACATTAGCCTGGATATTCCGTGCCTTTCTTGCATTTTTTTACTTCATAAATAGGTAGAATTTTATTTCTCTAATTTCTATTTTTGTTTCATTTTTATTTCATGGTAATTGAAATTTCTATTTACTCAACTGCTGAGTAAAAAGGAGTCAATTACATTAAAATACAACAGTATTTCAATGGGAAAAAATGTTCTACATTTCTCATGTTTTTTGTCTTGTCTAAATATAAATTGAAAAGTACACAAGAGCAGAATTTCATCATTGAAAGGCATATGATTTGGAACCGTATTTTATGAGTTTCTAACTGTAAATTATAAAGCTTTTTACCATGGAAAAGAATAAATATTCTTCGAAATCATTAGAAAGAATTCTTCTTAATACTTTTCACTTATTTCAAATTTTTTTAATATATGTTTAAATAATTTACATAATAATTACATTTATATTATAATAATTTATTTATATATAATCATTTGATTCTGTTACTTTTTTTTTAGAAAACAAGAATAGAGTTCATGCCATTTTTTCACCTAAATTAAGAAAATAATGAGTGTAAATTTCGATACTTTCGTTATCTTGTCAATAAGTTTATGTCTAATCTTATTTCTAACATTTTTCCATTTTTATTTCACATATGATTGGTAGACCTTTTACATTGCTGTCTTTCCTTTTTCTATTTAAAGATAAAAGGCAGGAATGACAATAGTTTTCTAATTTCTACCAATAGATTTCTAACTTTCCAAATTTCTCATACTTTTTATCTGCCGATATATCAATAATAGGTAGCATATGTGTTCCTTTTCTGGAAATGTTTTCGTTTACATATAACAGATAAAATTCACAATATTTTCCTTAATCTCTCAAATAAACTTCTAAGTATATTTTCACATTTTACTTTCAATTCGCATTTTTTACGAATATCTTTTTTTCCTAAACAGACTGAAATTACAATTCATGCCTATTCGCATATTTTCCTAAAATAGGCAGGAACGTATCTATAATAGGGGAAGCTGTAATTTTTGCCTCTTGATAGGCAGAAATTAGTTTCCCAATAATTGTTTTATGGGAAAAATTCTCTGCTTCATTTTCCTTATATTCTTACTGGAAAAATCTTATTTTTTTCTTTTACTTTTATAACTTATATTATAATTAAATATTTCATTTTTGTTTAGTTTTAAAATAATACCTTTTTGCATGTAATTCGATGAAACTATAAATATGTTTTAATGATTTCTTGTTTTACATTTATTTTAACTTTCAGTTTTTGAATTCAAATCGTTTCTGTTATGGATAAATTTTGCATGTCTAACACTTGCACATTTTTCAGATTCTTATATTTAATTAGTAAAAGTAAAAACTCCATTTCTCAATTCAATAAAGGAAATTAAATATTACAGATATATTTACTACAAATAAATAATATATATTTTTTAAACGAAAAAAAAAAACATGAGTTACTTCAACATATTCACATAATGTCAAATTGAAGCTCTGAAAGAACCTAATTATACTTATTTAAAGTGGATAAATATTTAGAGGTAATAACAATGTGGTTAAATTTAAAATACAATTTATTTAAAGAAGAATGGTACTTTGAATATATTGATAACGCTGGAGTATTATGGAAAATCCTTTATTAGAAATATATTCCATTATTTAAGCTAACGATTGCCTATTGAATCAATTAAGGAATTACTTGTAAACATTTTAAATCAAAATTATGTGTTTTTAATTTTGGTACATTTAATGAAATAAATAAATTTCTCGATGGAATATCTATGTAATTAATTTTACTACACTCAAAGTAAAACATGCAATTGAATGAATTAAATAATCTATAAAATGTGAGACATATTTTGATGTTCATTAATTCATAAAACGATGAAGATATATATATATTGATGGAGATATTATGGAAATTGTGCATTGGACAATTTATAAATATTTATTTTATAGTGAATGCTGAGGAAATAGGAAAAAAAAAAAACTATATTTCTTTTTCCTATTTCAATCTGCTGCATTTATTTAATAAATATTGTTACCTCGCGTTGTAAATTTTATGTTTGTCTAGTTTCCTTTGTAAATATCACTTATGCACATTATTAGTAGTATTTCTCTTTTGCTTTTGGCCAAGACTAGTAAGGAATATTTTATTTATTACTGATGTGTTCAGCCTTTTATTCTATGGGGTGTTTTATTCAATTGGAAATCAAGGAGAAAGACAACACCTTTTGAGGTACTATTATTCTTAATTTTTGAGAAGGATCATTTCCTAGAAAGAGAAATTGACAGATGTGTCTCAATTCCTTGGTCACTTAGGCAGCTGATATAACTCTACAGGATATTTTTTTTTGGCATTGATAAAGGATACTGTTTACAGGAGGAACATGTCGAATGCAGACAACTTAAAGGTGAGGATTTCAATTTCACTAGCTGCTGTTGTTACACCAGCATGCTTCCTAGTATGTAGCTCTGAGTGCAGCTCCATCAACTAGATAAAAGGAGCCAAAAGTCTTCGTAATTTAGAAGCAGGTACCATGAAGAAGACTCCTCGATATTTGGCCGGCCACTCCCAGAGGTACCATTTCACATGGAGAATATTGCGACCAAGATATATTTGTAAAAATGAATGAAATAATGACTACTTAGTTTATAAAACAGTTCTACTATATTAAAAGAAGACAATTTTTATTAAATTTCACTTTTCAATTCTTTCGTTATATTGAAATAATTGGTCACTATAAAACTTTTTTAAATGCATATACCTTATAAATGTTACATTTATGTAGATTAAGCTTTGAATACGTTCTGTCAGAATTCAATAATTTCATTTACCAAGTTACCATGCATTCAAAAGTATTGGATTTATAAACATTAATTCATTCAGATTATTGCAAATTTACATGTAAAAATCCCATAGTACAAAACACTAAATTACAATAAAATTTAGAGGAAGGAAAATATTGATTCATAAAAATCACCCAGTAATCTGTAATGTAATTACAAAACCTGTTTTGGATTGAAATCTATGTATGAGCCGACAGACTTGTACGGCGCAAAATGTTATTGACATTAGAATATGCAATCCTTAAAAAATTCTATATTTTTTAAAGTAATCTATGAATATTTTACTGCATGTGTATGCTTGTATGTGAGTTAATAAAAAAAATCCCGAATATCTAAATCCTTTTTTTTTGTTATCGTCACAGAAATTCTTTTACTTAAAACTAAAATATTTTAATACAATAAAACATCAATGAACTATTTATCCCTTAGAATCCTTAAACCTTTCAATACTTTTAAATGCTCTTCCCTAGCTGACTATTCATTCTCTCGTTAAAGTGGTACTAAAATTAATTGCGTAATCTCAGATACCTATCTAAGTTTCACAAAAGGAGTTTCACGACGAACAACTCAGACAAAATAAATGATCTGCCGACACCTCGAAGCAATCGAACTAATCGCTCCAGGTAGGTAATACCTTTCCAGATTTGGCGCTGTCACTCCATCATAATTTCAAGTATCCCAGGCGAATTTCCATCAAAAGCCTTCGCATTCCGACACTGCCCTCACCCATTCGGTTGCAGTAACGAAACATAATGACCCCCAAATGTCCAGGCCGGTATCGATAGATTGAATTCTTCGCTTGGCGAGGCCGTTTGCGGTCGGAGATGGCAGGAGACTTTAATCTAGGGAATGATTAGGAATGATGAGGGACTTACGACTTCGATGAGTTGCGAGAGTTTAAGCTTGATGGAGACCGTCAGAGCCTCCGACACGTTGATCACCGGGCGAACCAGCTTGTTGTACCGGGAAATAAGATCGTCGTAGAGCCGCTTTGCGTCTGGATTTCCCTCTGCAACAGAAGTAAAAAAATCAGAGACAGATAAGCATACAATACAAACAAATAATAAACAATTAAAAATAAGTATACAGAAAATCCTCATAAAAATATCACTTATTTATTAATTTTTCAAATATATAGTCCCTTTTGAAGTATATCGTATATATGTAACTCATGATATGATATAAAAAGTAACTGCTATAATAATTATTATCAAATATGGGCAAAGGAATTTCATTTTGTTACTATGTCATCCCATGAAAGTCTATCATAAACATTTTTAGATGTTTAAGTGTTTTCTTACGTTACAGGTTATATTCTCTTACAGTTCAGACATGCTGAAAAAGTCTGGGCTTTATGAATCTTAATTAAATTCCTAGATAATTTTTCATAATTATAACAAATAACTAAAACAAACACACTTATGTAGTTAATATAGTTGAAAAATGTAAGAAAAATCTTGGATCACTAATGGAAAAATCTTTCATACTCAGTTCAATAAAAAACCAGATTTTTTTACTCATTAGGGATATGAAATTTTGCTTGATTGTAGTTATTAGTTATGAGAATTTAACTTTCATGGTGTAAAACATTTCCGTTATCTATACACAAACCAAAGTTCTGGAATAAAATTCTCTTAAAAATGAATCTGAATTATGCACAAGAACTTCTCTTATAAAAAGTTATCTTTCCACCCAGTTAAGTTCAACAAAGACAGCTCGCAAAATGAAATCGTTTCCCTTACGAGAAAATATTAAGAAGTACAAATCAGTGCAGGGCTGTCCAGTGAAACTCAGTGTAGTGAAAACTTTATTAGATAACACTTAAGTGCATCCGATCATTGAATTCAAATATAAGAGCTGCATAGCAATAAGATTACTCTTTTAAGACAGTTCACTTGTTAAAATTACTTTTTATATGCTTTGCACTAAGCCACCTATTGGTAATAATTTTCACTAATTTTGAAATTTCTGCAATAGAATTTTACGACTTATTAATTAGACATTTTTAGATTCATCGATAACCATTTCTCACATACTTTGTTCCGGGAATTATATTTTACCGGTTATTTAAAATTAAAATAGTTAAAATTATGTGTAGAGCACAAAAATTTAAGTTGAGATTTTATGAAAACCTTAATAAATATAACTGACTGATAGAAATACTATAATGGCTTAGCCGACGATCCGTCGTGTTCACTAATAGTGACTGGGGCACGTAAAATATGTCGCAATGTCCTCCATGGTCCCATTCTCTGGGTATGTTTGGAGACAGGCCTTCTCTGGCTTCATTCCCTAAACTGGAAGACCCAGATGACAGTAGTACTTCGAATGGGGGTTCAGAAATGAAAGACGCTCTTTCTGACCAGTCCCTGACGGGCGGGATTGCCAAGTATCATAAGTAACAACAACTGGAAGTTCAAGATAAGTATGGTGAATTGTCATTAAGTTATTTCGTAAAAGAAATTAAAAACAGTAAGGACCGGTTTTTCTTTAATTTCTTATTCTATTAAAGAAATAAATTAGTTATTTGGATTAAACAAAAGCATAATTTTTAGTAATTAGGATAAGCGAATATATTCCTTTTAAGAACTTTGATTGCTATATAAATATATGTGCTACGCTAGCATGAAAATAAATTTACTCCATTACAACCATACATAATTTATGGTAAAGAACTTTGCATTGATTCTTGTACACGATTTCATGCAATTTAGATTTCGCCAATCAAAATCAAAACGGAAAAATTGTGTGCATTTAAAAAATACTGAGTTGATAAATTGATAATTTTCTATTATTGACCAACCTATGGATACATTACCATCAAATTAAAATATTCAAAACTTGAAATAGCCTACATGGTTCATTTGTGGAATATTAGAAAGGAATTTATATGTGGAATGTGATTCGATTAGTAAATTCATTAAATGAAACATTCGAGATCAAAAGATCGTTTTTAGAATAATCAAGAAAGTCGATCCCTAACTGATGTCCCAATTGCAAAAATTATTTCAACAGGCATCTTAACTATTGCTCTGATAAGTATTATCCACAAAATAGCTCATCCACACTACTGAGGTAGAGCCGTTACTCACGCGTACTTAAATTAAATCCATTTTATAACATATCAGGTAGCATAACTCAATTAGTTTCTACAATAGACTGTTTCTCGACCGTGCACTAGAACTATAAATAAAGGTTTATACTCTACTGTTCGGATGGCATAACAAAGCTTCGGTGTCTGCCAAGCAAATGAGTCCTGCCAGATTATTTTATAGAATCTGTAAATCGGTAAGGTTTCTCCTGGTATGGTCTGGAACAATTACAGATAAGCAAATATACTATGTATATGCATATTATTTTTTAATTGAATAATTTATAACAAAATAGGGAAATTGTCAATAGTTAAGTGGTAAGGCAATACGAGGCAAAGATAGTTTCCAAAAATATTTTATTTAAAGAATAGTTGAAACTGTTCTTCATTAGCATATATATGATCTTCATAGTGGCTAGAAGTTTTCTGTACTATTTTCTTTTGAATGGGCTTTATATATGGAATGCTATGGGGTTGCAAAGTATAGGAAAGATTTCATGAATTCGCTGATATTTGAATTTTTAGACCAGTAATTGACTTCAATGTGTGATTAAAATGAGTCAATATTCATAAATTCAGTATCACATTATATAGTTTGAAAGATAAAGTATGAAGAAATGTAGTATAGAGAAATATAAATATGGTATAAAGAAAAGAAGAAAAAAACTAATTCGATTGATTATTTTAACTTAGTTTAAATTCAGTATTCAATTATACATACATACATACATACATATATATATATATATATATATATAGTAAAAATATTAGTATCATACAAAATTGCATTATAAGAAAACTAGATTTACTTTGTTGAAAATTTCGAAAAACTTAAAATTTCATTTAAATACATCGTCAACATTTTACCGTTTGTCCCATATTATATTACATCGAATTTTAAATTTTCATATTTAAGCTTATTTTAAAAATTTATAATATATGAAAATAGGGAAGAGCACAAGTATTCGTAGCTACGAATAAAATTACATCAGATAAAACGGTTTTGTTGCAATAGTGAACAGAAACCACAAACTCGTATTACAGAAAAAGCATTTTCGGGAACATTTATTATTCGATTCCATTTAAAATATTAGCTACGATCCAATCAGAATAAAGAACTCTTTCAGCAAGAATTTCGTCTAGACTACGTCTCACCTTTCAGACAGAATTAGAGAGCATAAAAAGGAAACTGACAAATGATCCCAGTTTAAAATTCCTACCAAAATTCCAAAAAATGAAAGATTAAATCCATTAAGGGAATTCATGTAATGCAGCAAAAGATTGGATTTTTTCCTAGTACGATGATGATGAAAAGTTTGAGTTTGAAAATATGCAGCTTTTAATGGAAGATACAGGTTGATATTCAACACATATTCAGAATGAATTATTCACTTTCTGTGAATCATTAATGGAATTTAACTCAAAATCTCTTTTCACCTCATTAAATTTAGGATCAACAGTGGTAAATTATTCAGTTCACTTAGATATTTGAGTCCAAAACTCTAATAATGTATAATAATCTTCACAGTTATGTGGAACTTATTTCATGAGTTTAATCATTTAACACCAGTTATGAGGTTAACAATAATTTGTTAATTTACTTAATAACAGTTACTACAGAATCATGATTCCAAACAAATTTCTCTAAATATTTAAAATATAATATAGTTTTTTTGATAAATGAAGTTATTTTTTGATAATAAAAATGTGATGTGAATTTCTTTTTAAATATTTGGATAATCTGTAATGTGTATTTTTGCTATTTCTTTAGTATTAAATAGTCAACCGTGGCCTTACACGTATTTTGTTTAATCATTTACAAAGATTATGGAGCTAAACATATAACTAAATTATTAGGCTAAATCTCAAATTAAAGATAGTGAAAGTTTATATATATATATGTAGAAATAAGCAAATATTTTGATTAAACATTTTACATATTGTCAATAATTTTTGTCTTATGGTTAGAAGAAAATTCTAAAATTCCATCGCGAACAATCTCCTAAATTGGAACAAAAGATTAAGGAGAAATAACAGCCATGTCAGAATAAGGAGTTTAGGATAAGACTTGTCAAAGAAACTGGTATTACACGAGATAATTTAGTTATAAGTGTCTGGATATCATTTGCTTTATTCGTTCCAGATCCATAATTATGATTGTATTACCCAAAAATAGTTACCAAATTATTTAATTTATTAGCAGATGACGAAGTCTGTTCAATGTAACATAGTTGAAACTGTTTTACAGCTGAATTACACTCTGAAAAATCCAATGTAACACAGAACACAGAATTAAAGAGCTTGTTCAGTGTTATAAGTATCAAAAATTATTATTTATTCCATAAGCCATAGGGGTATAATTTCAACTGTAATATAATGTGCATTGGAAGTCAATGAATGTTTTACAAAATAAATGTTCTATTTTCCTTAAATGTGCACAATACTACCAATAAGAGTACAAGCAAAACATATGATAATTATTTGGTGAGATTTCTCTGCATGTTCTCAGATGGGTGCTAATTTTATTTAATCATTTTTCCTAAATATCTCCTTGCTGGTAAGTTTTCTTTTAACAGTTACTCAATGTAGACGACATGCTTGTCGTGGCTTTTAGCAAAAGAAGTCTAATGTTTGAGTTCGAATATTAGTCTTCAACAACATTACAC
This sequence comes from Latrodectus geometricus, assembly GCA_026290005.1. NCBI lineage: Eukaryota > Metazoa > Arthropoda > Arachnida > Araneae > Theridiidae > Latrodectus > Latrodectus geometricus. The sequence continues at coordinate 25,922 of JAPDSC010075593.1, read as the reverse complement.
AATACACAATTTAAAGCAGCATTGAAAATAAGGTAATATAAAATTTGTTGAAGTCAATACTTGCACGTCTCTGCAAAAATTACGAAAATTAACTTTTTTATAAGTTCTTAATGACTTATAATTTTTTTAAGAAGAAATTTAATGGAAATTTAGTTAGAAATTACATGGAGAAATTTAATAAAAATTTCCCCATATAATATCAAGTTTATAAAAATGCAACTTTGTCAAGCCAAATTGACTGATTTATAGTTGTTTAAAACATGTACTTTATTTTTTTTCTAGAAATAGTGACTCTAGACGTAAAATTGTTTTAGTCACGAAAATACAGTGATTTCCTTAATTTATGCAGTTATGTCTTACACAGAGAAATGAGATTATTAATGATCTGCTGACATAAAAAACACAGCTTGGGTACACACAGAGCCAATAATTGTAATTAATATTAATTTATTATAATAAGTAATTGTAATTGTAATTAATAAGTAATTGTAATTAATATAAATTTAAATTATAATACAACTCATAAAATTCAATGTTTAATTTCTCTTGATCAACTTAGGTTGAACAGCAATGCATTTTTTTTATGTAATATAGGTTAATTAACATTTTTTTATAAGAATAAATTTTTATTGATATTATATTTTAAAGTATTTTCTACAAGAATACACGATAAGAATGACTTTAGGTATAGTTGTTTTCACACACACACACACACAGAGAGAGAGAGAGAGAGAGAGATAAATTATAAGATTATATACTTTCAGTTTAAGATTATATATTTTTTATTGTTAAGAAAAAAATTGCTATTTGGTAATAATTAAACCGATCATCGATGTGCCAATGAGTTTTTATCATTTGAAGATTAAAATTGCTAAAGCTTGTTTTTCTTATCTTAATCATCACTAATCATTTCCCTTTTACCCAGCATTTAATTTCTTTTATTTGTATAAGTAATTGATTTTAACTAATAAAGGCTTCTTATAATTAAATAACAGTTAACTTGAAAATTTAAAAGGATTGGTCAGAATGATGTTAAAATTTTAAAGAACACCCTTTGAAAAACGGAACTTTGTTTGAAGACAAAAGAACATAATTTTGAAATTTTCCATGAATTTGAGATATCGGAGGATAGTTTACTCTGCTAAAGATATTTTTATACGAAGAGTGAAAATGCATTTACTGTTTCTTGAAAGATTCGAGTTCATCCACTTCCTTTATTTTGTATTTTTTACCTATTTAATAGGAAATAAAATTTATTTCCTATTTAACAATTTATTTATTTCCTATTTTCCTATTTGAGCATTTCGGTCAAAGTTCAAATAATTTTAACAGAGTGTTTCTATCTTGCAGTGCTTTGAAGTAGTATTCTAACTGTAACTAAACTATGTTCTACAGTCGCAAGAAAGAACAACAAAATTGCATCAAAATGTATATTTTTACAGCATACCTTTCCGAATATAATTGATTTTTTGCACAACCTAACTGTATCAACATTTTTAACCATTAAATTAGTTTGAAATATCAGTACTTTAATAAAATAGACTTAAATAAAATCGGGAAATTTTATATCTGCAGTTTCTTTGTTGTTTACTCTTCTCTTTTTTGGAACGGAAATTATTGTGATAGCATCAGTTATATTTAGCTTTTTTATTGGTATTTGTATCAGCATTTATATAACATTAGTATATATATGGGTGTAATCGTTCAATGAGTACTAATATTATGTGATACTCACACATATATACTCTCTTAATATCGAGGGAAATTTCTCTCAAACGGAGAATGAGACTTTACATTTTTCCTTCTTAAAACTCAACCAATCTTAAAGGATTAAAATTAATTCTCAAACAAAGGAAATCTTATGTAATCGAAATCAATTTTTCTTTTCTCCATTAAACACCAAAGATAGTTTACTTGAGGTTGTAACCAAGTTTAGCAAATGTAATGCTCATTGAGAATTGAGAAATATTCGATTACCTTAAGATTATATTTTCATTATTAATAAGAATCTCCCCATCATAACAACGATTTGATAATTATAAAATTCATAGTGTAGAATTATTTTTTCATCTCCAAATTCAAGTCGTTTAAGATCTGAACTCCAAGACAAATTGATTTCAGCATTTTACCAATCAAGTCAAAAAGTAGTTCTACTTGCAATTAAAGTATTTGGGTAGATTTTAACAATAACTATTGATAGTATAATGGACTTTCCCATTAAATTTACCTGAAGAAAAAATTTTTTTTTGTGCATTTTGACACACACCTACACTTTCCTTTACGACCGACCTTGGTCTAAGTTTTGTGTTCGCAGAGGTTGTGTCAACATAACTCTTTCACGCCCGAAGGAGGGCGGCCCACCCCACGCCATTATGACACCGCCTTTTATGTCAGACGATAAAAGGGTGGAAAGGCTGGGAACATCGGTGGGTATTAACTCCAATGAATGTTTCACAGCCTGTGAAGGACTGTGAAGCAGATTGCTTATTTTAACGGCCCCTGAAAGTAATAACAGAATCACAATAAAAACAAGATGGCTTACGCAAGATGATCACGTCCAACGACCAGTCATCAAAATATAAAGTCATAAAGATTTTTTTCCAAGGCAAGAGATTATCCTTGGGAAAAAAGGATACGATTGCTTGATTTCTTAATAAAAGAAACGATTTTCAAGAATCGATATTCTCCATCGATGACTGGAGGCGGGTGTCGGAAAATGGTTGCGATTTAGCTGTCCCATTTCAATCGGAAGAAGTTGTTCGATTCTTTATATCATTTACAAATATGTTCTTCTTCTTCTTAGACTGAGTTGAATTGATTAAATTTTATTCGAGGTTTTATTAGGAAAGTACTGTAACATTATTGTAAATACATCAAAACTGACGATTGTGCTTAAAAATATATTGTATTTGGTGCGAAATGTTGCTTAACATTTTATCTAAAACGTAACGAATCGAGAAGTAATCCATAGAGAAAAGGAAAAGGGAAAAATGTGATTGCGGATGGGAAAATATTACCAGTGTAGAAAATTAATCGCATTTGATTCGGAAGCCCAAAACATAATTCAAATATGTTTATTATTTGAATTGTGATTTGGTAGAATATTTTAGGAAAGAAAACAATGATTAAACTGATGAAAATTCCTTTTGACTGATAAGAAGTGATTTTGAAGATAGATGATGAATTTATCAACAGTTATTAACTATCCTTTATATTTTAAAGGTGAAATCTAAAGCGATATATCAAAATCCTATTGTGTTTCATTTCCTAAATTCGTTATAAAATTATAATTTTTAATGGAGAATTGTTCTAAACTACTATTTTCAATCCAAAAATTCCTAACTGCAACTGGTCATTGCATTACACTTCTTAAATGATTAAATGCTTAAATGATTTGTGTATTGGATGACAACTTAGTGATTTTGAGGCTTAGATAAATGACTACGTTATCTCTAGAGCTGGAACTCACTGACCAAATGTTTCATACATTATCACGCAAATTATTAAACTTTCGAATCTCAATATTACTTATTATTTTATAATATTTTTTCAGAACCCTATGGCTAATGAAGTACTTTCATTAGATTTTTAAGTGTTTTTTTTAATTAAATTTCTGCTGTTATCACTATATATTTTATATATAGTGATAATTACTATATATATATATTATCGTTTTTTAAAGCTTGATTTCTTTTTCAATATTACATACTTTATTTTAATTTAATTTTTAGTATATAACACAGATTTATGTATTCAAAATATTAATGGTTAATATTAAAAAAAAAAATTGTAAAAAATGATTTTTTTAATTCATTCCCATGTTTTATTTTTATATCTTATTGACTAGAAACCAGCCTAAAAGTTTTATAAGGTCTATCATTCTTCCGCTAATATGTTATTGCATGGAAACAAAGATATTTACTCTGGTGTTTTACCTATCACTCGAATTTTTCAAAGTTGCGAGCCCATTAACAGTGCTTAGATACTTTAGTCGGCAGAAATAGATAGTTTGAAACATATTGGACGTACATAATCTTACTTAACTTTGTAAGATAGTATATTTCTAAGGTCTTTAAACATCTCTGGTATTGCTGAAAGTCAAGGCATTTTTAGGAAGAGGAATATCGGGAAGTATTTCACGAACTCCTTGAATTTATTGGAGATGCGAAGTAGCTTGAACTACCCTTTACAGAGAGTTTAAATTAGCGTTGCTCTAATACCTTGGCATCACCATGTGTAGCAACAAAGATCTCTTTTATGAAGTATGCAGAAGACAACATTTGCAGAAAGTATTATTTAAAGGACGTTGAACAAAAAGAAAGTTATAATGATTCTTTAATTAAAAGAGTTTTATAATAAATTATATAAATAATAATACAGAAAATAAATTTAACTTAATTGGAGAAAATGATGGGACATTTAAATTCCACGGTACTAAACTAGAGTATATTTAAAGTCCTTTCTTTACATAGAAACCACTATCTATCATTTTCCGCAGTAAAGGAAAAGTTTCAATTCTTTGGCTACCCAAGGCAAAATTTTAATTGTGCGTTATCATATATATTACGTTGATTTCTTATAACTTTCCAAATATGTGTCATGATATCATGAAATGCTGAATTAATTTTGCAGCAACAAAAAATATCCAGAATAAAAATACATTTTTTTTTTTTTTTTTACCAACCAGTTCTCTGTGATCGTGGATTCTAAGTAATAAAATAAGTACATAAGTGAGCTAACTTCCTTTAAATGTTTTTAATAAGTGATTTAAATATTTAATATATATTTTAACTTCAAATTTACTTAAAAATATGTCTTAATTTTTTAATATTCTGTTGATATGTATTTTTTTATTCTAGAGTCATGTTCAATTTTAATATTTACTAATAGCATACATATTTTAGTGAATTTATGAATAAAAAATTACTTTTGTCTTCCATTGCCAAAATTGTTTCAAAATAATACGAAAATTATATTTGAAACTTAATTTGATGGTAAAATTATTATTCCAGATTCAAATCATTGGTAATAGAAGTGGTTTTCTCGAAAAATCATTTGGATTTATTTTTAAAAAAAGTTCAGTAAATCTAGCTTACAAGTAATCTAATAATGATCAATGAAAACTCTTATTGGTTTCAGATTGTTTTTAAATAGAGGAGATCTCTTTAAAATAAATATTATTTTAAAGAGAGAAGAGATTCTAGTCCATTAAGAAAAGGATGGTAAAAAAGAGTTTTTTTTACACGAATTATTTTAGAAAGATTTTATTTTACTAGCGAAAAATGCATACAAAAAATAATGTTTTCGCATAATTTAAATAAGTTCTTTGGAAAAATGTCAGAGGTTTTAATAAAAAGAAAATAAATATAAAATTTAAAGTAATAAAATTAGAAAAAATTATTTTTAAATTTTAAGCTTTTTTTTGTTAGATAGAAATATTTAAGAAATATATATATATATATATATATAATTATATATAATAAATTAATCTTTAATAGTTAAGAAAGATTAGAAAACATTATTTTTCTTCCTACATTTCATTTTATTTTTATTCGTTTCATTTTTTGAATCTACTACCGTGTAAAGATTAATTCATTAAATTTAAAATTTATGTTGAATTTTTTTTATAAAATGCTTTTACATGAATTCTGAGAGAAAGTTTTTTTAGTTTCACAATCTAGAATATCTATAAATTAATATTTTAAAAAATTGGCATCAAAAAGAGCATTTAACGCGAATTAATAGACATAAAACAAATGCATAATTCACTTTTAAAGTAAAGTTTTAAACAAATAAGCAAAGTATGAATTCAACATATAAATAATTCATTTATACAAAATACTGTTTACCATTTATCACAACTGGTCTGGTATTTTATGAAATTAGAAATTAGAGCAATATTACATAATATCAAAATATTGGTTTCTTAAAGTAAATATTTTTTTTTAATTAAACACTATAATAACTCGCGATTTTAGACTTACAGTAAACTATTAGTATAGTGTAGTTTATATTTTTGCGAAGCATTTATTTAGCCCAATTATATTATAGCAACCAATATATTATTTTAAAAATTTTATGTTGTTTTCAGGTCGTAATTCTAAAACTATTATAATCGTAAAATTTCCGATCTTTAAAAACAATAATATAAATGTATAATTTACGTACATGTAAAGACTTTTATATTTTACTATGAAGTTTTGATACAGTTTTAAGCTAACTGTGACAGAGATTTTACAAAATTTATACCTGTTACCATAACAACTGCTTCAGCAGCGTCATATGAATATAACGTTATCTGGAAGATGGAACAGGTTGATATCGTTGTGAACTCTATACACTGGAAATAAATAGCATATCATAACTCATCGCCGTCTGAGGTGTTTTAACTAAAATCGTAGTGACTAGAAACGATAAATGTCGGTGCTAGGCTTAGATAATACATTATGAATAATATATTATCAACTAAACTATATACGTCCACTTCTACTTATAGTAACTTTTAATTAAAGAATATTTTAACTGTAAAGTGTTATTTTATGTTATTTAGATTCTTTAACGTATGTAATAAGGAATGCGATAGAAAATAAATGTCCAGTTGTTATATCTCAAGTTTCGGTGACTCAATGTAGAAAATATCAAACAATGATAAAGTTATAATATTGTGTGTATGTGCTCGTTGGTACAGTTTATTTAATATATTATTTAATTGGTGTTGCCAGTTTTATTTTACAATAACTGATATTAAAAAAGTACTTGTAGCAAAAGTAATACTGTCACATGGAATATGCTAAACCAATAAAACAACTATAGCTATAAGAAAATACCTGTAGCAATCTATTAGATTCAGTTTAAAAGAAAAATAAGCATTGCCATTTCAATTCTTCAAAATGGTATTTAATAACTTTGCACTAACTTCATGGTTACATATGATTTTTCAATTATAATTTAAATTGTGTAAACGTAAGCAACTTAAAATTTACTTAATGATATCGTCAATGGGGGAAAAAACCCCTATTTTTAACACTTCACATAAATATCACTTTAGTATTAATGATACGTCAATATTGAATTGAATTTTCAATTTATGAAATTGCCAATATTTCATTTGGTAACAGAAATTTCTTAAAATTCATCGTAAGTAAAAATATTTTTGGCATTAAAGATAGTTTAAAATTAGCAAATAATATTTGGGAACCAGATTTTATGTAGAAAAAAAATTTCTAGTTTGTGCTAATTGATTTCCTTACTCAATACGTAACCCCATAGCTTTCTTCTTGTCAAAAACAAGCACTTTTCTTATCCGTATCCTCGCCAAATATCTAAGTCTTATTGCAAGTCGAGGAAGAGAAAAAATAAATTGCGCGAAGTTTTCTGATTACAAGTATTTGTAATGGATAAAATTCTAAATAAAATGGGCGAGTGAAGAAAGAACAATATCAACTTATATTGTACTTTTTTTGCAAATCAATAAGAGCTGTTCATCATTATTTACAAAAAATGTTGACCAAATATAAGAACACAAATATTAACAAGATTTGATGATTGTTTCTTTACTGAGCCACAATTTTCCATAAATAAACAAAATTTTCTAGCTTAACTAAGAAAATTCATAATGCTATTCCTATTTACTTTATATAAGGACTATAATATTTATTTTTTGAGAATTATTTGTATGTATTGACTGATATTCTTTTACACCTATTTGTATTTTAGCTTGTTTACGTTTTTTATACTCTTAAAAATGCAGGGTTTTCCATCACTCGTTGAGTGACAAAAAAGCTGCCAAAAAATACTACTTTAAGAGTTTGTTTTATTCCTTAACTAGTGTCTGACTTAAATATTGTTAGTTTTTAAAATTGAAAAAGACTCAATTCCAATTCAACGGAATTCTTGATCTATTTTAAGAGTTAGATTAGTTGAATTTTAAGATGTAATGGAACGAAAATACATTAAGTTTGAATGGATTTCTATTCAATATTTTTAAAATTTTATAACAACTTTTTTTTTGTATCAATATCACATCTTGTTCTTAATTTTCATACATGTTTAGAATTACAGATTCTAATTTTACTTCACTAAATTCTTTTTTAAAATGCTTTTGTACTAAAAATATCATTCTTTTGTTAGGAATTTTTTTCAATAGTTCTTTTCTTTCTGTTATAACTTCAAATGCACAACTTTTTACTAATAGAACATTAGTATTATATACTCACAAAAATTAAAAGTGAAAAAAAACAAAAAAATGCATGCAAGTATTTGGCTTTACTTTTCTCAATATCTATTCATGCTTATATTAAATAAACTAACTTAATTAGAATAATAATGTCTGATTGACTATTATTTGACAATGCATGCCCACCTAAAAACAGAAAATTCATCTTTTTGAAAAATTGATATTTCATCTACCACAAAATCTTTTTTTGAATCCTTTTGAAAGTTAAGAATTAAGAAAATTCCACTTTTAAAGACATTTTTCTGTAAAATATGAGAAAATCCATTTGTGGAAAAAATTTAAATTTGTTTTTAATACGAAATAGTTATATCAGCAATAGAAAAGTAGCAAATTAATACAAGAAAATTTACAGCAAAACTTTATTAATGAAATTAATTGTTGTAGAAAAAATTCAATATGCTCAATTATTTAAACTTTCAGAAGGTAAAAATATGAATAAAAATATATGAAAGGAAATG
>JAPDSC010075593.1:0-17218 GCA_026290005.1 Latrodectus geometricus | reverse complement strand
TGGAGGCTTTTTCGTTCTTTCTTGTTTTCTCCCGCCTCTTCTGCTACAGTTACAGTTAGAAGAGGGCTGGACGTAATGGCGCCAATGGGATCGGAAAATTCACTTCTCAACAAGTGGATGGTATCTCTCTCTCTTCTGAATTGGTGCTTAATTTTTTTTCTCCTAAAAGATATATGCTTCACTGCTTTCTGTTCTGCTTTTTTTTTCTTGTCGTTGTTCTCTTTTCATCTTCATTGGCTGCAAAAAGGATGATGATCATTTCGGAGGATGTCCTACAAGGAAAAGTTGGCCAAGCGGAGTCGAGTATGGTGTTTTTGTCTTTTTTTATTCATTAATACGTGACAAGTAAGAGTAAACAGTGTGTGTTTTTCCTTCTTTCTTTAACTTTTAAGCAGGTGCTTTTCAAGTTCTCTGTGATTATATCTTAAGAAATGCTATGAAGAAGAAACCCAATTTAAAAGTGTGTCGTAAAAATAAAAATTTCTTTTCTAAGAAGAAAATTCTCATAAGTGTATTAAAAAATTCCATTTTATATTACTTATTAAAAAATTGTACCTTAACGTAAACCCTTTGAAATGTTGAAAATGATGACAAACTACTTTTGTAAGGCTAATATTATCACGGTATTCGGAATACATAATTTTTCATGAACAAAGATGATGTAGAATAGCATTTCCCATATAGACTACGCTTTCCTCTTTTGCCATCACCTAATCTCATTATTTATTTACTCATTCATTTTTTTATTTTGTTCACTATCATCATTCCACCCCAAATACTACTTTCTTCATTATCTGATGGTTTTTTCGTTGGATAGTTATTTTGTATACGACACACTAAGAAAATAAAATCACGAGATAGTTTGAATATTTTTTGTGATAAGTATAGTATGTATTTTGTTTGTAACTAATGGATTCAACGGAAAATAAATATTTTAAAGCCTATTATGTAAAAAAAGGCTCCATTGTTTTTTATATCGAGTAAAAGTCTAAGCAAATATTATCTAAATTTTGTTTATTACCAGTTGGGGAATATCAGTATGGCGACTATTTTTTCCCAGTGTTTTTATTTTTGTTGGTGGGGTAAGACGTTTAACTTTGTATCGAACAACTGTAATATGCGTCTGTAATTGTTGGATGCAGAAGGTAAGTTGGGGCTATCGGAATTGGTCGCACTGACCCCTTGTTGCAACCCTTTCACCAAAGACTACAAGCATATTATGTGAATTACATTGATGGATAGCCCTGCTACATCGCAAATCATAGCACAGCAGATTCAACCTGAAATGCATCATTCAATTTCTCCTCGTACAATTCAACGACGTTTGTAACTGTAATGTCCTCAAAGTGACCATTTGTTCCCTTATCTTTGACTTAAAATTACAGGTGTCTGAGCCAACGATGAGCAGTGCGATGAACGGCAGTCTAGGGCAATGGAATTACGACACACACATTGTCCTTACAAACAAATACCATTCCTGCTAGCAACAACACAATGGTCGGATTCAAGTCTCAATTTTTTCAATTCCAAATATTCGAATAATTTATCATTTGTATATTTGTGATGTGTTGAGTAATAATTACACAGTTAATGTTCCAGCCTTCCGCACGTCTTTTCGTAGGACCAGTGACCACTTCGGGATTGGATATTTGAACTGGTTTGGAATCCACTTTGAATTACAGGTCCTAGTCTAATTAGAATTTCTATTCAAAAGTGATTGTTGATTGACAAGCCAACTAACACAACTATGTACGAAGAAGAAGAAGATATTTATCGTCATCAATTTTCACTAGAATCGTGAAAATTTTTTATCGTCATCAATTTTCACTAGTGTGTCATTAAATATTGCAGATAAATACTTAAATTTCTAAAGATATAAAACTACTTGAAAAATATATAATATTTAATTGAACATTTTAACCAAAAATGATGCGGCCCAGTGTTATAGTTCAGCTGCAAAAATTTTCACCTTGTCTTTTCTATTTCAATTAATATCAGCTTAGAATATTTTAGTTTCGTAAAAGAAGATACCGAGGTCATCTAGCCTATTATATAAGCTCATCTATCATATTTTAGTTTTTAGTGCGAGTGCTTCAATTTATGATTAAATTTTCTGTAATTATGATGATATAAAAAAAATTGGAATTTTAAATAAAGATAAATTTTCAGTAGAATGGTACATATGAAAACAAAGTAATAAATAAGTAAATATTCTGGTTTGGGAGACCGTTGACGAAAGTCTTTTTTTTCTCTCACTCTCTCAAAAACAGTTGAATAAATATTAATATTATAATATTTAAAAGGAATATTTTAATTTATAAGAAATCTATATGTGTTTGGAATAAATATACTTGAAGTTCAATTTCTAAGTAATAAAGTCTATGGCAAATATAACAGCAAAATTCAGAAAAGCTAGGAAAAATAATGAGAGCAAAAATTAACACCAATAATACAGAAAAACAATAAAATTAAAAACACACGTGATCAGTCGAGAATTAAAAGTTTCATGTTAGATTATCGAAAAGTGTTACTATTTCATTATCCGTTGGCAGTTATGTGTCACAAACGTGGTGTTTTGTTGGTGATTGTTTGGCGGTCTTCCAAAACGGTACATTAATAAAGTGGTTATAAGTAATTTAATAAAAAATGTGAAACAAAAATGTTTAAATTGTAACATTTGGTGACATATTTTTTCGCCAAAATGATGACGCAATAGGCTGTAAATACCTTTACATTTACATAACATGATACAAAGACAAATTGTGGAAATGAGAATCTCAAAGGACGTCACTATGCGTTTCGGCTTTGACATATGAAAAATAATTGCTTGAATAAATGAGGGGAGGTAAGCACCCAAGTTAATGAGTGGAGTAGTTCATCTGTTCCTATGGCGAATTATATTTTTTTAGAGGTTTTCGGCCATACATCGGTTACGTTGGGCATGAACTACTGCTGGATTACTTGTATTTTTTACCTGACAGAGGGATCCATGCAATCTCCCAATAATAAAGCTTTTTTTTTTTTTTTTTTTTTTTTTTTTTTTTTTAATTTTTTTTAAGCAACGGCACTTACAGCCTTACACTTCCTTCACGAGTAGGCTGTCCAGTTGCGACGTTGAAATGAGAACTTCAAAACAAAATTATTGTATATCAAATTTACTCATCACACATTCATATATTGACACCAATAGTTCTTAAAAAGACACACAAAAATTTGCTACTTAAAATATACATATATTTCTCCTTCTGTTTTCTCAGTTGTTAATATTTACTAGCTGTCAGATAAATCTTATGAGTAACTTCGAATGAATATCTTTTAAGTAATTTTGACGATTGATTTTTAAATGGTATTCTACACTTTATGAATTCTAAAAGTATTAGAACACAGTTATTCATAAAGGCTCTCCGAACTTTAAATAAAATGCCACAGAAAAGGTGTACAGTAACAGAAAAGCATCACTAGCTTATTATTTATTTGGAAAACTGTAAAATTTAGATGAAGAAACATTAAAATAAGTTACAAATATTGCCGAGAGGTAACGCTACATGCTATAGCTTATGCACATTTTAAATATGAAAGAAATTACCCATTAAAAGTGCTTCCATGTCCGCAAGAATTCTAAATTCTAAATTATATATATTTAGATTTTAATAATCAATTTTAAAAAATCCAAACAAAAAATCTGAATCTTGGATTTAGATTATTTAACAGATGTTGGCATTGTGACAACAGAATGCACTGCCTATTCCAAATATTAATTAAAATTAATTTTAAGAGCTCTACACAAGAATTTTAAGAATCTTTTCAAATTAATGACAATTTTATTCTTAAAAAATAATCTTTTCGAATTTCTTTAATTTTAAAAATAAAAATTGCTCTGCATTTTAAATTAACACACTATTAAATACCCTTTTAAGACTCTAAGATTTTAAAATAACATTATTAAGTCATATTTTTAGCAGAACCAACTATAAATAACGACTGCGTCATTTCAAATTATCCATTCTTATCACTTCAGTTACCCTATTCACTTTTAATTATAACATCACAGTAGAGAAATCATCCGAATTAAATACATTTAATCGTGTTATTTAGGTAAGGAAGGAATATTATGAAAGGATATGAATGTCATTTGAAAACCTTATAATCATATTTTATGCCTAATTAATCAAATTAACTCAATTGTATTCAATATCCTAACAAAAGACTAGGTATTTGAAGTTAATACTTGTTGACATTTCACACACCATCATTAACATTCATTTCAATTAAATTTCATGGTGAAATAAAAGTACTTCATTTACTTATTCAGCATGAGCAGCTATTTAATTAGCCCCTGTCTCTTAATATTGTAGATTTGGTGTCAAGTTTTCCACACCGGAGAAGAGGCGAATTAAATATTCAGCTTGGGTGGCCTTCTTGAAGTAAAATCGAAACTTTCGCAATTTGACAACCGGTGGTAATTCAACAAAGAATATTCAAATTTCTCCATAAATCCATAACGTCTTGTGTCAGAAGTTACTTATCGCAAAGCATCTGTTTGCTCAACAGAATTCTCTGTTTTGGCTATGTATTGGCGTGTTTGATGTTACGTCTTCCAAAAATACAATTTATTTGGAAGTTTATTTTAGGATTACTTTGAAATATGCAGAAATATTTCAAGTATGGTATACATAAATAAAATTGCTTACAGTTAAAAATTTCTTTGTTTAAATTTTGGAGGTATTGTGTAATATTTTAACTTTAAACTGATAACATTTACCTTAACTTTTCTTTTTAAAAAAGTAATAAATCACGTCTAACTAATACAACTAGATATTTTATTTTTATTACTTTTTAAAATTTTTTCCCTGAGATTTAAGAATGCCAAATATACTTTTTTAATATTTAAAACCCATTTTAAATGTTTACAATTTTTTATTTAAAAATTTAAATATTTTCTAATGATTTTTTCATGAACAAAAGTTTTAGTTTTATTATTTGTGTTTTAAAAGAGATATTATTATTTTTATTTTTCTATTATTTTTCTCATAAAATAAAAAGATAAGCTTTTCAAATAGAGTGAAATATTTTTATTCTTGCTTGATAGAGGATACCGAAAATCTCATCAGTAAAATAATAAGTCAAAAAAATCATACTGCGCATGCTCACAGAGGTCACTTATGGGCATGCGCAGTGATCATTTTATCACTGTGTATGCTAATTATTAAAAAGTATGAATCTTGAAAGATAAACTGTGTGAAAATAGAACTTTCTATGTCAAAATATAAAATTTATTGTTATGGAAAAAATTCTTAATTTAACAAAAATTTGTTTGGTGTCTAAAGAATTGTGTATGTTTATTTCTTTCATAAATGTAACATGCTTAGCTTAAGAAAAGTTTATTACTTTTACATATTTTCTTATGAAGCTCATGGTATATGATTTCATGAGAATTTGAATCCCCATTGTAGGAAAATATTCAAAATTTGTATTTTTGAATTTTAAAGTACTCGCTTTTTTCGTATTTAAATAATCTTTTAGACTCAAACATTTAATGAATTAATAAATTGAAATTAACAGTAATTAATTTATATTTGTAATAATTAATAAATATGAATAAATTAAAAAATCATCAAATAATTAGTAAATGTAAATTTTTTACCGAACTTTTATATAAATATTTACGTAAAAGTTAAATTATAAAACATAATCTACCGTTATGGGAGTATTTTTGTATAAAACTTTATAGAACTTATATCTTATATATATATATGTAATATCAAATTATTGAAATTATTCAAAACATTAACTCTATTAACCTATTAACTCGATAAAAATAACTTGGGAAAAATTTAAATAAAAATTGAAATAATGAAACATAATTTTTAACTAAAAAAGAAATATAAATTAATTTTTTAAGGCAGTAAATTACTTAATTTTATTGAAAAAGATGAAAAAGTGATATATATTTTTTGGTAAAATTTTTTTTAAATATTGAAAAATTCCAATCATAATAGAATTTTCTAACTAAAGAACACTGTATTTCTATCAGTTTTATTATAAATTATATTTGAGAATTAACATTTACCCAAAACAATTTCATTTAAAAAAGGTTCACATTTTTTAATTTATTGTAAAAAAAATTTCAAAGTATATGACTTATGATTTTTTTAAAATTTGATACCATTTTAAAAATATTAAAAATTTAGTTTTTGGAAGCATTATTAAAGCAATTTTTAAGGAATATTTTTTTGCCTTAATTGATTTTAGATCTTATTTTAGGCATTTAGAGCTTGCGTACAGATAATAAATCTTCACTTGATGTAGCTAAAAGAGACATCACTTCATTTATCCTCATTTAATGAAGATGTTTGGCGACAAGAGCTTCTATGAATCTCTACATTTGTCACTATCTTATAAGTTATTTTTCTTTGGGCATCTAATACACAGACAACATAGTACCTAATGGTGTTATTTGTTTGCAGAATGTTTCAATGAAGAGTTAAAGAGAAAAATACATCCTTCGAAATTTCTAGAAACAATCGTAATGAAAGCTTAGCTTATATTTCATGCATGATCTTTTCATTATACTTGAAACCTCCAATTTTTTTGATGATACATGTAGAGGTTGTTTAATTTCCATTTAAACTATTAACAAATGACGCCAAATGCAATTTTATGTAACTGTGATTGAGTAAAACATGTAATGAAAAAAGTAATGGACACCATAATATTAGATTACAGATATGACTTACATTTAAATTTTCATTATATACTGCAACCAAATTCCTGTTAACGATATTTTCTAAATATTCATTCAAATGATTGTTGCTATGGATTTAAGTGCATTCTATTGTATATAAAGCACGCTTACTTTATGATTATAACTAATAAAATTTGCTTTGAATAATCATTGTTAATATAAAATAGAGCTATGTACAATAATGTACATGTATACTTAATGACTGAAACAAAAGCTATTTATTTGATTAATCATTATTAAGGAGAAAATAAAGCTTTGTGTAATCATAGAAACAATCAATATGAAGACATTTAATTAAAGGAAATATACACTGTTGACATCCTGAATTGCAGTACCAAAGAAGATCATAAATATCATAGCAGATAATACATTGTGAATTTTACACTACAATTTAAATAGCAAATAATATATTATGAAAAGATCAAATCATTATCACGAAAAAATCAAATTACTTTCGCAATGGATGATGAAAAAATCAGTAGTTAGTGTTGTTGTTGATTTAATCAATTTCACTTGTCTCAGTTTATAGTCAAAAAGTCCTTGGGGATACAGTAGGGTGTGTGACTTTTCCATATTGTCAAAACTGATCTGGTGTAGCAGCGGCTGTTGTTGAGAAAGGAGGGACCTCATATAATTATAAAGAACAAGGAAGCAATTCTATCTTTTGGTTAAATAAATATTCTGTTGTAAGTTTCATTGTCCTGTTGAATATGGTTGATGGCAAGAACTGAAGCTCTGCTAAAACCATGGGTCCGAAACCTCAGTGATGTAGTGCTGGCTGTTTACTGTACCCACAATGCATACTTGGAGCCCGTGATAGTAAAATCCAATGTCTCTCCAAAGCATGGTATTGGGTTCAAGACCAATGGAGCGATGTATATTGCAGTAGTTTAACAGCTTTTCAACACAGTTTCTTCAAACTCTTATCGGACCATCGTGGTATCATTGGAAGAAGTAGGTTTCGTCAGTAAAGGCAATGTTATTCTTTTCAGTTGTACATTTCAATAGTTCAATGCACCATTAACAGCACCATTTACAGTACCATTGCATCGTTAGCAGCAAAATCACATGTGGTTTTAAATCAAAGGTAAACGAAGCAATGGTCACTTTTTAGGCATCTCAGTCAGCTGCAAATGGTAGAATTAAATACTGAAGAATGCATAACAGATTGAATCGGTTGTGCTATGGTTGTGATGTGGCTGTTCGAGGAATCACTGGAATGTGCACAATATGCCTGTCGGCACGTGCAGAGGTACAACGTGTTGAGTGCGATGAGATCGGTGCCTTTGGTTCGCTTCCACCTAGTCATTACAGATCGTTGCCACAATTGCTGCAGTTTTGTTCAGAATGCTCACCCATCTAAAAAATGCAAAACAATGCGCTGAAAAACAATTGGCTTATTTCATATCGGAATCTCTTCTCTTCTATGCAGTACTTGCAAATGACACAGTTGGCTGTGATATAAATATATGCTGCAATGTAAATGTTATCTACATCTTATAGCCATAAGCGGATGGTATAAACTTTACATGATTCGCATGGTTCTGCTATCAAAGTTCAGTTATGAAGAATATCAGAAAAATTTGGGATTGATGGTAAATTATAATCAGTACATTTATTTTCGAGTCTTGCCTAATAGCATGCTATTTGCAGCAGCATTTTTGCTAGACTCATGAATTTGTTGATGATTGGAAAAATGTTGCTTAGTCGTGTAAATCATGATACTAGTTGGTAAGAGTTAATAGTGGCATATTTGTGTATTACAAATATTATAAGATTATGTCCCAAAATATCAACAGTATATTCTGTAATGTGGTAGTAAGTCATAACAATATGATCTACATAAGAAATGGTATAGTTTGAATCTTCGTTTCAAAATGGCTAATCATTGATTGAAAATGAAAACTGATCATTAAATAAAGGTCTTTTGCCACATTTCATGGGCACTATAACCCAAATAATGATTGAAATAGCATTATGCACTGTCACCAAACCGAATATCGTCCCCAATTGGTTTGAAAAGAAATCTGAATAACTCCAGAAAACTATTTAACTATCTTGATCTCTTCTATGATTATTCATGAATTTATATGGAACATCGCTTAAATATCAATTTGGGCGCAAAAAAATCCAACACCATAATCACTCTCAACATTATTAAGGCATCATGTGTCTGAATACTTCTGAGTACCTCTTAAGTCTTATCATATCTTTGTCATCTAAAACTGCAACATTTTAGATTTTGGTTTTCAAAAGTATAATAAAAAATTGTTATAAAAAGTATAACAAAAATAGAAAGTATAATAAAAAATTTCACACTTTAAAGACTGTTATTTTTTTATAAAATCACAAAATATAGTATAAAATATATTCGATTGCATATTAATTTCAATATGTAAGATAACACAGGATATTGTATGGAAAATTACATTTAAAAAAAACAGGAGAGACTCTCTCTCTTTCATTGATTTTTCAATTTTTTTTTTAAACATCATTTATTTATTGTTAAAATGTAGGTGTGTAAACACTTTATATAATGCATAGAGTATCAGTAACTTTAAAAAACCTTTTATGCACAAGTACATTATGAAGAAGATACGTTTTTTCGTAAATACAGTACTTTCAGACAAAAGTAGAAGGATAAGAAATAAAATAAACATAATAATATTTTATGTTTATTTTATTTCTTGTGCATTCTAGTTTTTAAAGCAAAAAGTGCAACATCAGCACATAGATGTAGATATGGATTTATTACATACGTTACTGTTTAGTTAAATATATTCAGAAAAATGTAAGGCTAAATCTTTCCATTCCGTATAGTTTATGTTCAAATAGAATTTTCCTAAATTCGGATGTTTCTGATTTTCTTCAATTTCAGACTTTCATTGAATATTTTAGAAAATCAAAAAAATATTTTACTGTAAAACTTGACTTTATTTCATAAGGCATTTACATACCAGAAATAATAAAATTATAAATTTGAAGATGTAGAACTTAAAAAAATTAATTGATTATAAAGAGACACACGAAAAAATATCATTTTAAACTATTCTATACGTTAAAATGGAGTGATAGAAAATTATGTTGATAATTAAATAGATATTTAATCAACACATTTATTTTGACTTAAATCAGATTGTATAGTTCTTGTTTTAGTTCCCTTTTAACAGCATTCATTTAAAGAAATCTATGTAATTACCTTAGTGATAACGCTCGCAATTTATCTGCAAGCTGTGACTTAATTATTCCCATAACTCACGCATTAATTGTTCAGTCTTAATTTTACCATTATTGATAATGAACGACATGATTCTTCTGAGCTTCGAAAAGAAATCAATTTACCTTAAATTAGATTCTATTATTTGTTTATATCCCAATTTGAGCAAGCTATTTTAGAATTATTTTTTCTAGTTTGTGCTCGGTTTTGTTTTATTTTGTTTCAGACATAATCTGTCCAATTTTAAAGCCATTTGGTATATTGATTTGTGAATCAATTTTAGATGCATAGCAATAAAATAAGATAATTAAATTGGAAAACAATTAAATTTTTAAGGCTGATTTGATGCAATGAAAATTATGAAATCACCGCATTCTCATTAATGACATTTGGTGGCGAATTTGTCACTGTAATAACAATTTACTTTCACTTGAGATATAAAAGTACTAGAGTATATTTACAATTTAATATAAAAACATATTATATTTATAAGTCCTGTGAATAGTGGAGAGATTAGAATAATTGAACAACCAGTTTGCTTACGTAATGAAAGTTTTTAACGGTAGCAAGAAAAAAAAGAAGATAATTCATACCATCAATATCAGAATAAAAGTAGGCAGCGAAATTAAAATTATTTTAAGATGTATATGAAAGTTATAAAATGAAGATAATTTAATAAAAAATGTAAGAGAGTTTAAAAATATTAATGAAAATCTCCTTCCCTGTTTGAGCTGTTAATAGTATTTCAATACATTTCCCCCATGGCATAGACTAGAAGCCATTTTTCTATAGATTTCCAAATACTTTTTGGCCAAATAATTTTATTAAGGTTGTTCGAATGGGTTTTATGGTGCAAGATTTGAAAATAGACTAGTTTTTCAAATAGTTTTCAAGGTATATTCATGATTTGAGGACGGTTAAATTTAGTTATAAATATTTCCATAATGAATAATTAATTCTAATTACTAACAAGTTGCAAAAATATTTTATGAAAAATGTGAGCTTGATATTATTAATTTGTATGAGGAATTTTATCGGAGTAATACTGATACCACAAAATACAAATACGGCTTGTACGCAAATGCCATTTTAATAACCCATTTCAGTTAACTCAAAACATTAAGTATTAGATCTCTTGAACTGGTTATTGAAAATCTCATCAACAAACTCATTGACTAATCGTGCCATAATATCATCTCAGTTAGACAGAATGAACTTTGTATGACAAAGAGTCAATTTAGGGGTTCATTTAATCACTTGATTGTAATCCAAAATTGATTGATGTCATCCTCTGACTTATCTAAACCCATTTTCTATCCTATTTCCAATATGTTACCTTGTTTGTCCATTTTAATTCAAGTGAAAACTACGATCAGAAATTTCCATCAATAGCTTCAGAATGGTAAAGAAATAGAAGATACATGATAAGGATTTTTATACCCTTCCAGATTAATGTAGTTAAACGACAATATCATTTCAAAAACTAATATAAGGTGTAGGAGTGCTTCAATGATACCTCTATTTTTAATCACATGAGAAAATAAATGAGCTTGCTCTTTAGTGAAAGTTATACATGTTAGGAAAATGTAAGGTATTTCAAATTCTTTCAGGACCTGTAAGAAAAAGAAAAAACTTTGCAAATTTAGAGGAAGAAACTTTGTAAATTTAAACAGGAAGCAGAATTACAGCTGCCATTCAAAAACCATATAAATATTATATTCCTAATTTAACGTTAATTGTTGTACTCTGTTCTAAGTATAGTTTTCTAATGCTTTGTGTGATAAATTCGGTCATTAAAGCTTTAATTAATAGTTAAAGCCTGCGTCATTTTATTTCAAGAACGGTTACAAATTTGGTACACCATTTTTCCAATTTTTATTGACATTCAATTCGACAACAACAACTAAATGTTTGCTGCCATTCGAAATGTGATAAAACAGCTCTTTTACACTCTTAATATTATCCACAATAGTTCTGCTACTCTTGTAACAATCAGTTGTCAATGATTTGTTGAAGCACTCGTTTTTTTACAGATGTGAGTCAAGCACTAGGCTCTTATAAATAACTTATAATGAGCAAAAGTATTAGAAAAGACTATATTTTAATTGTTATAAAAATTAAATTATATTTCTCCTTTAAATCTCATAGTTACGAGAAGGAAAACATAAATTAACTAATTATTAAAAAAATACTGCACAAAATGCTTAGATAAAAGTATTTTGCTTAAATTTCAAATAATAATAGATAATATACTTATAAAGAAAACTTATAATTTTCAACTGCATAGATTATATAATATTTTTGCCTAAAATATGCTCTTAATATAAAGTTTTATAAGGCTATAGATTGAAGATAAAAGTTCTCTTCCTATTCTTTCAAATAAGAAATATATTTTTTAAACATTTGATGATTTGTTTTATTCATTCAACCATGCATTTCTAAAAAAAGGAAAGGTCGTAGGTACCGGACATTTTCGATATACAAAACGTTTCACGGAACATGTTATTCTGTAATGTTTAATAGACAATCCATTTTTCCATGTTTCTCGGAAAGGATCGCGCTGGAAAGAAATGAGGCTTCGAAATTCCTTAGAGAATAAAGAGGGACAAATATTTTATTCCATGCAATTTAAAATGTTCGCATCACGGTTCCTGAAGTTAACATATGTTCTCGAAAAGGTTGGGTTCACATCCAGAATAAGCAAGAAAAATTGGATGGAATTCTCAAATTCTGTTTAAGCTGAATAATATACGTTGTTTAAGAGAAAAATAGGATGCAAAGGTCAGAGCCGATATTTTTGTTTTGCATTGGAAATTTTTTAAAAGTATTTTTAATTGAAAATATTTTCCTGAAATCAGTATTGTTTATAAATTTAAAATAGGAAACATATATTCGAAAAATATATATTCTGCATTTGAAAATTTAAAAAAATTAAAGAAATCGATTTGTTTGTTTATATGTTAGCGTAAGAAAATATGATTTATGTGGATTTTTTTTTTCATTTAAGCCTCAATAAAAACAAGCCTTTATTTTTATTAAAAATTGAAAAAATTAATAATAGTAAAAATTGAATAATAGAAAAAATTGATTTCACAATTAGTTTTTAATAAGATTTAAAATTTTCGAGGCAACATTTTTTAATGAATACTGATTTTATATTTTTTCATTATATTTTATATATTTGATAAGGTCTTTTAATAATAAAAATAATTAATTCGTTTAATAAATTTCTCTTGTACAAAAAGTCACAGTTTAAGACTAAATTTTAAGTTTCTAACTAGATTTAATTTGAATTAAAAGAAGTTCCATAAATTTATTATGGAAAAAAGAAAGAGCTTAAACTCAGCTTGGTATATATACTTGGATTCAACTATAGAACACTTATATACTTTTAATTCTTCTAATCAGAAATATTTCATTTTATTTGATAGAAAATAAATTATATATTCCTTTAAAGCAATGAATTTTTATGAACATGGAATGATTTGATGGAATTGTTCTTTCAAACTTTTTAAAAATTTTGTTTCGAGGAAAATATTTTATTCATTATATTAAATTTTAATAATCGGTATTTTTAAAAAAATATGCTTCTATTTATCATGTGAATTCATATTAAATTTATACTATGATCTTTTTCATAATTTATTTATAAATATTTTTAAATAAATGCATTTTTAAAATTTTTTATTTAATTTTTTAAATAAATAAACTACGTGAACTAATGCGTAGGATTTACATATAACGTATGTTATAACGACAAAGTTTAGAAAAAAAATTAAACTTATTTTTTGAATTATTTTAATTTAAGCTAAGCAAACTATTTTTGGAAAAACATTCCGCAGTGGAAACAAGTGCTTGTTTAATAATATATTCAAAGTAATCGTAAATTAATAAAATAATGACGGGAAATTTGAATTAAATGTTATAAAGATATTAAAATACAAAGCGAAAGATGATGTTATTTAACTAAAGGTCAGATTGGAGATAAGATAAAACCAATAAAAGAGAACATATTTTGATGAAATTAAATATCAAGTAATAAGTGTAAAAAAGGTTTAATTAAAATATCATTTAAATAAGTTACGAAAAAAATCTATTAAATAATGAAATTTGGAAAGGGAATTCAGCAGATATCTCCGGCTTTATATAATTTATAATGAAATAAGTGATATAGTAACAATAATATTATCAGTTACGGATTCAAGAATTCAAATGTCTGTAAGTAAAAAAACAACACAAATACATCAAACTTTTATTTATAATTGAAGTGCTTATTCTACAACTTTATTTATTATATTTGTGGATATTATTTTCAATGCAGACATAAAAATTTAATTATTTCAATATTTTACCTTTAATCAATTCTAAATAATTATTCAATATTAATTGACTTAATTGTTACATATTAAATTTCGAATTCCTTTTTTGCGCTTAACTCATAAATGAAATTTTTTCGACAGTTTATGTAAATGGCTTTCGTAAAATAAATATAAATAATGGATTTTGCTGACCAATTGACAAAAATACTAAAGTTCATATATTTCGTGCTACATTTTACGAAAACTACCTTTTATAAATTCTGAAAAGGATTAAAATGACCAATTTTTAACCTTCAAATATTTTATTCGTAAATAAAAATGTAAAGGTAAATCGAAATGTTTTTAAATATTACTTAAAATTTAATTTGTTCTTATTATCATCCAGGATTTTTGTGCTTTAAAACTGTAATAAAATACCCTTCATATTGTATTTTCTAGAAATCATTTTATTTTATATTGAAAAGGAAACATTTGAAAAATATTTTGTAAATATGAAGTTATTTATTTAATTTAAATTTTAGATATTAAGTTAACCTGAATGTTCATGCCAGAAAAGTTTACTTGTCATATACTATAAATCAACATGAATTTCCATAAGAAACTATTATTATATGCAAAAATATATACAGGAGGAAGAACGAGACATCATTCATGTATTATTATAGAATGTTAAAAATAATTTACAGATACAAAAATTGAAAAATCAAATGAAAATAAGATAAAATTACTTTAATTGTTAAATAATAATTGTAATTAATGTTAATTGAACAGCTGCTATATTTGTAGGGAAAATAAATTTAGCAGCTATGTACAAACAAATAATTTCGTAATAAGAAGTAATGTCGGAATATTAATTATCCAACAATGCTATATAAATTACATTAAAAGCAATATTTCTTATGCTATGTTTGTTGTGATAGTTTTAATGATTAACAATGCCGTTTATTTACCATTCTGATAGTAGATATTGCTATTTAGGAAGATATGTTTATTTGTGCAATATATATATTTATAGAAATTATGTAACAATATTAGGAAATGCTTTATTTATAAAAAAAACTAATTTATTAGTGAAGTTAATTATACTGTTAAAGAAAGTCCATAATGAGAAACAGAATAAATTCTATTTATTCACATTCTTACAGGATTGAAACTTAACTTACAGAAAACAGCTATAGAGGCAATAAAAGCATGAACAAGCTAAACAGTTCTCTTCCTAAGTCGTATAATATTGAAGAAACCAACGATTCCATGGTAAAAAAATACGCTTCCTTTTGCTCCAGGTAGATTTAGCTCAAGTAGCTAATTTTCATTCCCATTGAATAAAAATATAAAACGACATTGAAAAGAGATGAGGGCAATAAAAATGTCCCTTATCTTCAATTCAATCTCAAGGTAATTCAGCATCGATTAGGGTTGTGCTTAAGCGGACGTTTCCAGCAGTCTTCAAAGTTCTCTTTTATGGCACGGTGCAGACGGCAATAGATATTTGAATGACGTTGGCCACTTTCAAAGAGAAGAACGATCGCCAAACACCCTCAGACGGAGGGTGAATGGAATCTCGGTTAATAAATCAATGGGAATGGTCTTACCCAAGAAGTTTAACGGCGTCTCTAACAGCAATCGATGGGTCCTTGCCGTTCTGCAGCGGATATCATTACCTTTGGAACAGCGCGGGCCATCTTATAAATATAATTTGTATCAAAGTCTGGAAAAAAGCGGTATCTGCATATTACAGTTTTACTTAAAGGTATATTTTGTAGAAATGGATTCTCTTACTACTTTTTTAGATTCAGATCCATATTTAGAAATTATTAAATTTCTTCTATGTAAATTAATTGAAGTTTTAAAGTGATTTTAGTATTTTATGATGTATATAAGCTTCTTAAAGAAATGGATATGAATATTACGATAAGAGATGAGAGAAAATATGGTGCAATTTAGGCAAACAAAAGTAATATGAAAATTATCAATGCTTTTAAAAAATGTATTCCAAATTTTTATGAATTCAGTGACATTTTACAATTATAGTTTCTCAACTTACCAATGCTGAATACTTAAAAAGCTTCAATATAGTAACAATTAAGAAGAACAAGTACCAAAAAGGAAAGTAAATAATTATTTACTAGTTTAACAAAACGTTTAAATAATATTTTGATAATTTTAAGATCAATTTTCTGTAATTAAATGTTTACCAAGAAAAAAAAAAGATAATTTCCTAATTTTTTATTATTATCTTTTTGAGTGTCGAAACATTAAAATTATTGGAATAATTTCTTCTGTTTTAGATATTAAGACTTCTATGGTAAAGGTTGGCAGAAGTCATTAAATTCATTCAAGCATTTCTCAGAAAGTATATGGAAAGGAGTGGGCAAGTTTCTCCATAAAATAATATCTATCAACATATAAAGAAAAAAATCAAGGAAAAAGGTTTTTCTTAAGAAACTTTAAGCTGAAATACAATTTAAAAATAATCTCAAAGAATTCAAAAATATTCTCAAGAATACTGTTTGATTTTAAGGAGACTGTTAGTTGTTTTATTATGAAAACATAATTTAAAAGGAGACCCAAGATTACTAATTCGTAGTTTTCAATTTGAGAATAAATTGATTTTTCATTTAGCAACGAGTTGTTAAACATTTAATACAAAAGAATGACATTTTAAAGATTTTGAATGAAAAATGAAAAATATTTGAAAGGTTTGAGTGTGAATTTGTGGACCAATAAGCAGAAAAGACAGAAATCATGTGACACTTTCATATCATAATAATTATTCAATTATTATTAATAACAAGTTAAAAGTAGATTGCATAAAATAGAGCATTTACTAACAATAAGTTAAATTGAATCTTCTAAAAAAGAAGTTCACAACTAATTTTACCATTTTAATTGTGTTCTTATTAGTTTATTAAATCAGTCTTCCAAATTTTAATGGTT
>JAPDSC010075575.1:0-10220 GCA_026290005.1 Latrodectus geometricus | reverse complement strand
AGAAATTGAAATTAATATCTTGCATAAAAAATCATTTTTCATTCCTGATTACAATATAATTTTCATTCCTGGTTATAATAATAATTTCTATATGATATAAATTTTTCAGTTATTGTTTTTGAAAATATTTTTGTTGTGTATTTTTTAACTTATAAGTCATGACACTGACTATTGGCTACGATTTATCATATTTTCTTAATTTAGTGAGCTATAAATCAGATTTCCCCTATCTGCATACAAACACTTCTAATTTTAAGGTATCTATTTTTATGTAAATAGGTTTAATATTTACAAATTTAGCTATTTACATAACATAAATGAAATGTACATAGCTTTACATATTACGTTAAGTAGATTTTTATTAGCTTCTGAAAGAACAGCATTATTTTATATAATATTGAATCTGAATTAATAAAGATTATGCTATCAGAACAATTAATTTGTACAACAATGCGAAAATTAAAAATAATAAATTAATTATATTTAGTTAGAAATGGTGAAAGATGGCGAACAGTAATGCTGTTTTGAGGTTTCAACCGACAGAAGTACATATCATGTTTTTTATTTAACTATCATTTAATATAATTTTTATTTTACTTGAATTGGTAGGAATAAGTAAGCATTTTCCATTAATAAACTTTTTTTTGTAACTCCTTTGAGAAATATTTTTTTGATAGTAATAGGCATTAAAATAAATTGAAAAATAATAATTCACATCCATGTATCTAAAACTTTTAACCAACAAATTAAAATTAATATATATCTTTAAAAATTAGTTTAAAGAAAAATGTTCCCATAAATTTAAAAAAAATGTATGATTATATTATACACAGGTAGAAGATTATATATATATATATATATATATATATATATATATTATTATTATTATTATTATTATTATTATTATTATTATTATTATTATTTTTATTATTATTAATAGATGCATCAGGAAAATAAGTTTAACATTAAGTTGTGGTGCTTAGGATTTGAATAAGCAAATTTTTATATTTTATAGTTCGAGAAAAAAATTTAAAAAATTTTATAAATATAAAATTTCACAAAATATAAGAAGAAACTCATGTTTCGAACTTTATGAAATTTTAAGGAATCACATTAGTTTATAATCCGTTTAAAGTATATGTAGACTTTAGATGCAAAAAGTTTTTCCAGAGTGAAGCCTATGGGGAAAAGGCCTAGAGATAAAACTCGACTAAGATGGATTGATTGGTTTCAAGAAGTTATAGCAGCTTAGAGGTAAAATATTGGAAGAGTTATCACAGAAATAGAGATATTTCGAAAGATTTCATGAAAAGAGACATTGGGGGCCTTAGGGTTATCAAGTCCATAAAAGTTAAGGTATGCGAATATGTTATTTTAAAAAAAATACGTTTTTGAATATTATATGCTGCAAAACTAATTTAATTTAAATTTCGTTGCGATATTTATATAAAGTTTAATTTATTGTTGTATACACAAATGTAGACACTTTTTATTTTTAGCTAACTCATTATATGAAAATATTTTAATGCTAATTCAACAATTTTATTCATTTATTTAATGACATTTTTTATTTTATTTTTAGAAATTAGGTAAATTACTTAATAAAATATTTTTATATTATGTTACAGATAGTAATAGTTTTAATTCATTGAAGTTATACGTGATTAAATGATGATCACACATTTCCCATCAATATAATTTGCGAGAGGTGTTTTCGATATAGATCAGTTTATTAAAATCGTTACTAATTATTGATTTTTCCTTTTAAAAATATTAGTTATTTAATAAAAAATAGCACAATGTTATTTAACTCAAACTGATTCAGTTCAAGTTGCTTTTGTAGTAAATCATGAACAACGTAATTCTGAAATCCTTCTGTCCCATACTTCAACTAAATATTAAATATTTCTAGTAATTATGGTATGATTACACATTTTTCTTCACGAATTCTTATGGTAGATTCATGCCTAAAACCATTTTATTAGGAAAATTATTTATCTATTAATTTGAATTTTAAAGAAAAATTTGATTAATTTGTGCAGTAGAAAAACCTAATTATAAGGAAGTGATGGATAATAGAGTTTCTATGCGTTAAAACAATTTGATGCTAAAAAAATTGCTTGCATAATGTTTCAGTATATTTTTTTCCAATGGTGAGCACTTTTAAGTGATTAACCCATTAACCCTTTTTAGCCACAAGTCCGGAACTGCTACTCATTTATGGCTTCCTGGTGGGCACCTGTGAACCAAGTCACGGAGGCGAGTAACACTACCGACGTCACACCACCACAAACCCGTTTATAGGGCAGGATACATTCATCTATTATCAAAGGAAATGACAAGAAACACTTAGGAGGTAATGTACATCCATGCCCGAGCCGGGATTCTTACCCAAGTCCTCCACATTCGTAGTCAGTTACGCTAACCACTGGATAGGTTGGGCGGCTTGTTTCAGTATATAAACTCTATAAGGCATGCAATTATCAACATATTTCTCAGGAAAACAGGTGCGATATGTTACCAATGATGCATAAAAAATATCATAGCTTTCAAAACATACATAAAATGTACTCAGTCTTTTTGAATAAATTATTGAAATAAACCAATGGTTCCAAACTTATACTATTTGGTGCAGTACAGTTTTCAAGTCGTAAATAGTCTTCTGTTTTAATTCAAATACTACTATTGTCTATCCAACAAAAAGTTATATTTATTTGTAATAGTTTCCTTCTCTCCAAGAGTGGTATATTTTTTATGTATAAGATTTTGATGTATGTCTCTAAGAATGGTATATTCTTTGGTATACAATTTTTTAGTCTTAAAAAAAAAGAGTTAATGATAGAATCGAATTTTAAGAATAAAATGTAAATGTAAAATCAGCAAAAGTGTGCTGCCAACAAATGTTCTGTCTCAATGAAATTACTGAAGAGAAATAAATTTCGGTATAATGTCTTTATTCCTTGATAAACATAGTTTCCTCCAAGAAATCACATTTTTGTTTGTTTTCTAATAAGATCAGTCTATACATGTTTTATTTGCGCATTTTTAAATTGCACATACGGACAAACGTCATAAAAATTTGTTTTTTACTTTTACTATTACTTTCACTTTTCTTTAATGTAGCTTTTACTATATAGATATGAAATATCCTTATTCTAATCAATTTCATCTTCACTTTCCATCCCAACCCACATCTCCTAATCACCTCGAAATACAATTTTTTTAAAATTGCTATTAAATACAGACGTTTTTTACTTTCCTTTCTTGTATCGAAACGAAATAATTCATTTAATTCAATTTAGACTTGCTAATGAATTTATTTTTACTTGAAATTTGTGCTTATAATGTTTTTAATAAAAACACTGTTAAAAACCAATATGTAATTTGACTATTAATATTCATGATATTCTTAGGAAACCTTATCACAAATCATAATAATGTATAATTTTTTCTATAAAGATGCAACTTTTGTCAAATAGCTTATGTAGTTAATAGAGTAAAAAATTTGAGACACATAAATAAAGACATACATCAAGATTTCATACGTAAAAGTTTCTAGTGAAATTTTGTTGCGTTGTTAAAGAAAACCATATTTTTTCCTATAATATTGTTTCAAAATCTTATATCAAAACTATCACAATTTGTTAAGAGAAATTTATAATTTATTTTGTTTTTAAAACTACACAAAAAATAAAACTTTATAATTAAAGAAATGATTATAATTTGACAACAATTTTTAATATATATATATATATATATATATATATATATATATATATATATATAAATGACTATTATAAAAGAAGCCTAATTTTATTTAATGCCAGTGCAAATGAAATAATATTTTACAAACTTGTATTTCACATACTGCTATGTCACATTGTATTTGACATTTGCGCCTAGTTTTGCCATCATGAAACAACAATTTTACGTTCCAAAGTAAAGTCACTTAATTTTATTGACTTTTGGTTTGAATGTCTTTCTTTGAATCAGGATTTTATCTTTGATGGCTTTGTTAAAGTATTCTGCCTGGATGATCACTCCCTGTTGGACCATTATTGAACTATAATGTGACATTAAAATGCGAACAAGAATTTTATTTGCATCACTAATGTGAACACCAACAAAACAAATGTTATCTCGAGCTGAAATAATAGATTTAGTTTCACTCATAAAATTATTTTCAATCTTCAAATACAAGAATTTTGCAAAGATGTATACTTTCTTATCGAATGTATTTATGTTTGCAAACTGTACTGCTTTTTAAATTTAAATGCTTTAACTTATTACTACAATTTCACATCAGACATTGTATAATAATTTAGATAATTGTCATAATATATATGTATATTTATATATATTTTATTAATTAATTTATTTATGACCATCAAATGATTTATATCAGTGTTCACAAATAGCTTTTTTATACTATTAATTGCTTAAAAAGTAACAAATAATTACTTTCAAAATATTTGTTAGATATGTCAACGGTTTTAAATTATAATTCTTTTAAACAATTACTCATTTGACTCTCTCAATAAAGCTTATTTGTTTAAAATACTTGAATATTTAATTTCATTTGTCTAATTTATGATTTCCTACAGTAATATAAATATCAATCCATCTATATTTTATAAACAATTAAGTATTTCCACTCTTCTCTTTTATCTATGATTTAATTAAGTAATTTTGTTTTCATAAAATGAAACTTTCATGTATATCTTTCCAATTAAATCGTAATGTTATCGATATTTTTCCCGCCCAACCTGTCTAGTGGTTAGCGTACCTGACTACAGATGGATGGGACCTGTGTTCGAATCCTGGCTCGGGCATGGATGTACTTTCTCTCTCTCTCTTTCTTGTATTTTGTCCTTCCTTTGTGTGTGTGTGAATGGTTGCCTACCCTATAAACGAGCATGTTTGTACTGAGGAAGTCGGACTCCACACCAAATATGGTTCAGTTGGAAAAGTGGAGCAGCGCAACCCATATTGCCAGCCTGGTTGGCACAAGACAACAACATCAATATTTTTATATAATGACCTTTTAATTTAAGACAAACATAAGCATTAATGCTTAATTTTTTAATTCAGATTCTGATTTTTATAATTAAATAATATTGAAATAAAGGGTTTTTTTTTTTTTTTTTTTTTTTAAATTCCCAATGACGGGCACTTTTGTGATTAGCCCTTTTTTAGCCACAACAAAGCCGGAAACTGCTACTCATTTTTTGTTACCCGGTTGGCAATTGTGAACTAAGTCATGGAGGCGAATAGCACTACCCACGTCACACCACCACAAACCCGTTTATATGGCGGGCCACATTCATCCATCATCAGAGGAAAAGACAAGAGACACATAAGAAGAGAATGTGCATCCATGTCCGAGCAGGGATTCGAACCCAGGTCCTCATATTATATTGAAATAAAGTAGCATTTTAAATTTTAAATGATTCTCCAATAAAAATAATAGAACAATTATATATATATATATTCTTTTTCTTCTGTATTTTTTATGTATAAGTGTCTTTCTATTTACTTTTTAATTTTAGAGACATGATTACTTTTATAAACTTTGTGTGAAACTTCCTTTATCGGGCTTCAGTTAAGATAGTACTTGCTTTACGAATATGAATAAGATGGATTGTTTTGAATAGAGATATATCAGATGTTGTTTATGTATTTAATCACAAACAATAATAATCAATAATTCTTATTGCTACGTCAACATCTACGAAGGTATACATTATATTTGTAATGGGGCACTAAACTATCGTCAATAATAATAAAAATGAATTTCCTTAAACACATTTTCTTCTATGGAGTATGTAATAATAGACATGTCCTTGTATTAAATCATATCCTCAATACACATTACTGAAATGTACAGTAATTTCCTACTCAGTGAAAAGTTTTACATTAAATACTTACATACTGTCCAATGGCTATTTGATATTTTTATTTGTTACGTTTCACACGTAAAACTTCTCTACTAATTAGTTTAGAAATAGCTTATCGATATGCGTGTTGTTGTTGCACCAGAATGCTTCCCAGTGTTTTCCCTAAATTGGGCCTTACCAGTTAGTGAGAACCAGGGGAGTGGGACCAAGAAGAAAACTTCCCTCTGTTTGGCCTGACACCAGAGGTATGATCTCCCATGGAAGATATTGTGACCAAGACATATTTAATGTACCTCAGTCACAATTAAGCAAATATGATGCATCCTTGATTGGGACGGAAATTTAACTCATTAACTTTCGATAGATAACGAGGCGAAAGTCCTAACCCACCAGGCCACCGCGGACACATACGATTTGTGTACATCAGCGGGTAATCAATGTTATTTTTAGAAACGCATATCTGTAAGCGTTAAGTATACAAAAATGGTATTTTTTTTAACCCAAGAGAATAGTTCTCAAAATAGCAAGTTCTGTATTAAAACAAATCAGTCTATTCTTATATATATTAATTATTCTTTATTAAAATAAATCAAACTATGTAGTTTTACCTCATTTTGAATTTCAATTAGTATAACAATTCCTTTGATATCATTTAATGCACTCTCTTACTCCATATCCGCTAGCATGTATGAGATTTTGTGATAAAAATTAAAAATTAAAATGTTAAGTTAACAGCTAATTTTCAGTTTTCAAATTTATGATATGTGAAAGATTCATGAAATTTAATTTAAATACACAGATTAGACATTATTTATGCAAAGTTTTAGTTATTATTTAGGCCATCTGAAAATATTTGATAGTCACTGTATACTCTGCTGATCATTAAAATTACGTCGGCGAGGGTTGAATGATCTTAAGAATGACGAATGAATGAATGGAATAAATTGGAATATACAAATGATTAGAATTTCAGTGTATTTAGAAGATGGAAAAAAAAACATCGGAAGCGCTAGACAAAAAAAGTATGCAGTGGTTTTCTTATTCGTAAAACGCTTTGTATTATCAGAGTTCTCCATGAAAGAGGAGAAATGCTTACTAGTTATAAGCGATGTTCGATATAGACAGAAGTATTTGAGAGTGTGGATTATCATTCCACGATATCGCTATACTCATTGCCTGAAAACAAACCACTGTAAATAGAAACAACGTCTTGTCGAAAGTCATAATGAAGGCATGCAAGATCTCAGTGCTCTTCCATGAAGATAAGAGCGGAGATAATACATATTAAAATTCCTTACATTTTTATACTAATATTTTAATGTCTACCACTAAATTGCCTTCCAGGAGGAAGTTTCATCTATCGGGAGCAATATTCAAGTGATACAAGGGTTAAAACATGTCAGACACCGAAACACCCACTTCGGCAGATATCTATAAAAATATTAAAAACATAATACCTGGCTCCTGTTGTTAAAATGCAGCTGGCGTTAAACTTGTGTTTTTACGCTTTAAAAAAAAGTTTTCTATCACTAATCCTAGATGGGCATTTGAGGTAAGCATTGCTCTTTATCAGCAAATTAGCTTGTTAACATGAGCTTGTTGCATCCATTTGTGTTGGCGATGATGTTTGGAACAGTATGGACTGTAAGATAGAAAACAGTTTTTGTAGGACCGAATGACATAGGAGTATTAAATTTTTTTCTTTTCTCTCTGTATCCAGTTCTATTTGCAGTATTCTGTATTTGCTGTATTTGTATTCCTATCTGCGGGTTTCAAGATTAACACAAGTCATTTAGTTTGCATTCAATAATATAATAAGGTCC
This sequence comes from Latrodectus geometricus, assembly GCA_026290005.1. Classification (NCBI taxonomy): domain Eukaryota; kingdom Metazoa; phylum Arthropoda; class Arachnida; order Araneae; family Theridiidae; genus Latrodectus; species Latrodectus geometricus. Next base: position 2,500 of record JAPDSC010075575.1, on the reverse strand, counting down.
TTGACAACGGTATGATGATATAGCAACCATTATGTACATAACTTGCATATATATGATTAGGATCGAGGTTAATTTGATTGGTGATCTGACATCAGGTTTCTGACATCTTTAAGCCAATGACTGTGGTCTGGATTTGTGGCGGGAAGCTTCATATATTAGAAATATATCGCAAGAGCTCACCTTGAAAGTTGAATTTTGATCTTATCCGATATAGAGATTATTCGGTTGCTGTTCTGATTTGGATTCGTATGCTATCGAAACATCATTTCAATTACTAAATTTATTTGGTCTTGTCTTCTCACAGACTAGTCCATCATGCCATATAAATTTTAACATAGATTTTGAAATACTATGGATTAATTACTCATTTCTCTCCTCCAAGCTTACTTCAACTCCACACCTAAAAATGTTAGTGAAAAAGGAAAGAAACTATTGCAAACTAATTTAGCATCGTTGTAAATATTTAAACTTGCAGTTTTAAATATTTTGCCTTCTTGTCGTTCATATAAATCAATATCTTTTTGCTGTTTGATTTTCTTTACGGTTTTCCAATTTCAATGGTAGCATTGTATAATGAAACTTATTTATAATTTTTAAATGTAAAAATTGTATGATTTCTTCAAAAATGCTTAGATTTTTCTATGAAATAATGACATCATAATGTGTATAACGTTTTCAATTTACTTTTAAATAAACCAATGAAAAAATTGTCACTATTATAATTTCATTTATATTTTCTTTTCTTGTTTTAGTGAGTTTATTTGTATTAGTATAAAATTAAGCATATTTTGATAATTATGTCTCAATATAATCACTTTTACAAGTTTATTAATATTTATTAGAAATTTAAAATATCGTGTTCTTTTTAATTCATCATTACTATCAAACACCTAACTAAACATTTTGAGTATGTGTTTTAAGTTTTCAATCCTTAAAACTATACTTCAGTGATAATTAATTTATTTTTTTTTACTTCTCATTAATGAATTACTACTGCTGTTATTAATTATAAGAGAAGTATAATTGGGGAAAGTGAATAAAATTTTCCAGGTTGAATCATTTAAACAATGTGCAAATTTTAAATTTACTGCTTCATAAAGAATTACATTAATTTTATTTATATTTCGAGGCATGCAAAATTAAAAGAGATAACCTTAGTTTCTTAGTAATTTGCAGTCTCTTGTTCGACTAATTTTCCACACTTTTGGTTTTTGTCTAAGCAGAATATTTATCTAACATGAATTTAAAACATTTCAAAAAATTGTTTTAAAAATAATTTTGATTAAAATCCGTTGATTAGACTGAATTTTATGAAAATTAATAAAAAGACGAGTATTTTGCCTTATAACATTACTCAATTTTTTTAAAAAAATATATTCGCATAAAGGACGTGTGTGTCTGATTCATATAAAACAAATTCTGAACAAATTAAAATTAACATTTCAGTTTAGAAAAGATACTTGGCAAATGATTCTTTCGCGAAAAATAATATATGCATTTAAAAAACACTCCACTGGTCCAAATATGTACAAAGAACGCAAGTTTTTGCGAAATGAAATGTGCTATTCCGTTAAGAACATTTAATGTGTTCTGAAAATAAGTTTGATAGTTCGGAAATTAGCGAAACATATGCACATAAGTACTACAAAGATAATTTAAATAATACTTTAGAATGGAAACATTTAATTGTTTATCAAAATGATGAAGATGAGGTAAACAGATTCACTTCCTATGCAAGACTTTACACATATACATCTCTTTCTCTATCTATCAATCTCTCCCTCTCTCTCTCTCTCTCTGTATATATATATATATATATATATATATATATATATATATATATATAAATTTATGTATATATATATATTCTAATTTTCTACAAAATTTATAATTCTAATATAATATGGCCATTAGCATTTCTTTCTTTCGTAAACCTCATAGCAATATATTCTTTTGGATGTATTGCTCAATATCATGTAATATAAAATAAATGTTGCATAGTTTTATAGTTTAAAATATTCACTTGATGCAGAAGTTTATTATTGTAAGCATTAAGGAAATAACTACTTAGAACTTTATGCTAACTTTCATTTTAAAAATCGGTTCTTCTTACTGCACAGAAATGTTGTGAACATTATAAATATTGAACATTTTTACATGAAAAACTAGCCAATAATATCTTCGAAATTGAAAAGAATACAACAACTTGCTTTATGCAAACTTTTTCGGTACATCATCTAAACAGTAAAATTGTACGAGATGAATTTTTATTCATCCATTGCCTGTCCCTAGAAATTTTGCTATTGGCTGACGAAAGTCTCTGTAAAATAGTAATGGAGTGTAAAGATGAAAATAAAAGTTAATGTGAAGTTGTACTTAAAAACACTAAACTATTATATATGTTCTTGACGTGATTATTACCTGCATCATTACAGTAGCACATAGGAATACGAAGGTAGTGTCTGGGATAGTTATGATATCTGAATAAGAATATTCTCAA
>JAPDSC010075571.1:0-20758 GCA_026290005.1 Latrodectus geometricus | reverse complement strand
ACTGAGCAAACTACTGCATTTGTCATTAAAACGTATTATTTATGACCGATTTTATTGATCATATATAAAATAGTTGTAAACAATGTATTATAATGATCATTGATTTTGCGTATCGGTGAATGAAGTTTGTGTAGTAATATAATTAAATTTGAAAACGATGTTGGATGAATATCTTTACACAAATGTATAAGAAAGCAAGAGCTATGAAAATTTTTTCATACATTTACAAAAGGCATGGATTAAAAATGTTGAAATTTTTTGGTAAGGAAAAAGTCAAAGGGAATCCATGGCAAAATATTGTATTCATTCTGACACTTTAACAATCAAAATTGTAGTTAACAAATCATATGGTACGATTTTTAGATACAAGCAAGCTCATATGTCATTAGGCCACGTATAAGTTGAAAAAACACATTTAAACAAATATTATAAATTATGGTTAATATATTTAAATATAATATGTATCACTGTGAAATCAACTTTAAATATATTTTTTATTCTTAATGACCTAACGGCAGGCCAGTCTAATTTCAGAATCAGAGCAACAGGGGAAGACTGATTGTTTTAAACCACACACATGGAAGAAAAAAATAATTATCAATTCAAAAGATTTCAGTTTTTCCAATTGATAATTTAACTTATAAAAAAAAAGTAAATTGAAAATTTTAAAAACTCTAGGAGATTTTGACAAGTCAATTTGGTCTATTTCTTAATGACTTATATCTGTAGTGTAGCATTTTTTTTCCCAAGGTAACTTCATTTTATTCTAAACAGATTTTACTGATTAAATAAACAAATCAAAGACAATTCCCAGCAAAGAAAACGGGCATCATTGATTTTCCTTCGAGATTGTTCAATATAATTAAAAAACTACACACACTAAAATGGAAAGAAAAAAAAAAAAATTCAGAAAACTGTGTGTGTGATAAACAATATTAAATTTTCTTTAAGTTATCGAGAAATTATTTTATCAACGATGTATAAAAAAACTATTTGGCAATAACTTTTATGTCTGAAATGTTTTTCATTAAAACTAGGTAAGACATGAAATCAAATTCTTTTAAAATATTTTATTTGAAAATAAGAAAACAAAACAAAAACAAAAAATAATAATTCGTGAAAACAAGAAAATGATTCCCTAAATCAATAAATAATTTATTAAAATTAATAAAATCATGAATTACTCCCTGCAGTATTTGGTCTAAGAACAATTTTTAATGAGAATTATCAAGTCTCACTGACGCATTAAGATATAATTACTAATGAATCTTGTTGTTTCTAATCTTCCAGCTGTCTCACGAAGTCAGACAAGAGATTCAAAAGACCGCTGACCCAAATGTATTGAAGGACAAGGGGGTAAGAGTAAATCTCATCTCTTGGGAACTTCAGACAGCTCGGCAGAAATCTGCTGAGCAGGACATCTGGAGCAAATGGCATAAATCTTACGATTCTCAACAAAAGTCAGGTTTTTAATGTGGAAACTTGCTAACCTTGAAACAGCAGTTTGTGAGGCTCTATTACACTTAAGTTTGAAGAAAGAGCCTGGCTCTTTCCCCGCATACCAGTGGTGGCACGGAGGGATCTTCCACTCTTTTGAAATTTCACCGTTGACAATAGATTGATGTTCAAGATGGGTAAAGACCGAGGGAGATGAATTAAAGTTGCTGCAGCCCTCTTTGGCGAAGCTATCCGCGCGCTCATTGCCAAATATGTCGACATGTGAGGGTATCCACTGAAAATGAACATCGTGGGACTCAGAGATAAACTGACCTTTTGAAGAATGGAAATACTCGTTTTATCTCCAACCGTGAACATCCTGTAGAGAGGAGCGATTGTCCGAAAGGATCCGGAGTTCTCCGAAGTCATTTTTATTGAGAATAGCTTCAAGGCCATGCTCAATTGCAATTAACTCACATTTGAAGACAGGTGAGATGTCAGGGTTGCGAAGGGAAAAGGACAAGTTATCTCCCGGTTTCCCAATATAGATTCCACTACCGGTGTAGTCACCCAGCCGTCAGTATAGATCTTAATGCCATTATTGGGGATTTCATTAATAATTTCCAGCTGTTTAAGGTGAGCTGGAATCAAATCCTTCTTGGTGGCTGGAACTTGAAGATCGAGATGGAAGTGGACTCTGGGAAGTCCCTCTGAAGGACACAAGCAAGGTTTTAAGGAATGAGGTTCAACATCTTCGCAAGGTAGATGCAGAATTGCAGCTTGACTGAAGGGACTATTTTACTAAAGTCTTTGGTTAGAACTCCAGTTATTTAGGTAGAGTGTTTTATTATGATGACAGTAGCTAGAAAGTTTATTGTAATATTTGGTTAGATTGGCTTTTCTTCGAGAGCTGAGAGGTTGCAATTAGCCTCAAAGAACAATTTCTCTAGGGCAACTACGTTTTAGACCTGTAATAATTCTGGCAGCGCTGAGTTGAACTCTCCAGTTTATCCAGGCTTGAGGCAGAGGCGCAACAGTAGACTGGAAAACCGTATTCCAGGATAGGCCTGATGAAAGCAATATAAGTATCTCTAAGAGTGACTGCGTCCGCTCCCCAGTCCTTGTTGGCAATGTACTTAAGAATATTCAATCTTTTTCTGGCTTTAGCGACAATATATTCAGTATGCTTATTACTTGTCCATTCTGGGTCTAATATGTATCCTAAATATTTTGGATGTTTCTCATAAGAGAGGTCTTGATTGTTCATCTTTAATTTCGGTTGGTAAATAAATAATCTTCTGTTGGTGTTGAAAAAGGTAGCAATAGACTTGGAAGGTTTGAAACAGGGTTTAAATTTAGAAGCAAAGTCTGACAAAGCTGAAAGTGTGGTGTTGAGGGTATTCTCTATTTTAACCAGGTCTCTACCAGAGTATTAAAGAACAATATCGTCCGCAAACAGGCCAACTTTCACTCCAATTTAAATTTGAAGATGAATTTCTATCATTTGTTTAAAAGTGATGATTTGAGTGACATGAATGACTTCATCTAGGATAAAAAAAAAACACAAAGAATTCAATAAAATTTACATTTTTATTAAAATAGAAGAATGAAGAATCCAAAGAAGTTGAAACAACATTCAAGATTGAAATAAAAATTATTCCTAATTGTTAATACACTAGCAACCACTGTACAACCAGTGGGAATGAAGTACAAAATAATGCCCATGGAAAATAGAGCACTGTGAATTAGAAAATCTAATTTACAAAATGTACATTACAGATTCTTTCAGACAATATAAGATATCTCTGTACAGATATTTTTTTTTTTTAAACAAGCGCTTTGTGCAGCATGTACAGATATAAAAGAGCAAATATTAGGGTTCAAGCCAGGAATAATAAAAAATATAAATGTCCAAATTTTAAAGACAATTATATTTAAATAAATGTTTCAATATTTATATACAATTCGAATTGATAAAACTTAACAAAAGACAAATTTTCTACATAAATAGAACAAAAACATAGATAATTACAGGATGCACAGAACTTCACAAATTTTGTTTCAGAGAAGTAGAGTGACAAATGCTAATATAAATTATGTTAACAAACTGGATGATCGATAGTTTCAAGGAAAAATTGATCATATGAAAAATGGATTCACAGCACATCAGATGGATATCTATACAAAATAAAATAAAAAATACAAACTACATGACAAGACTAGCTGGACATTGAAAACATAAAATGAACTTTTTGAACAATTATGTTGACATGTGTATTCAAGTGAAACCTTTTATTACGCCTCATACTTACTCATTTAAATTGACTTGTAAATCAAGTCCATACACCGATTTCTTTCCATTCATAAACATAAAAAACTCAGCTAAACAGATCTAAAAATATTTCTTTTATAAAATTATCTATTTAAGGTTAGAATATTTTCTTTACTTTGAAAGAGAGAGTTGCAAGAATTTCTTGGATTCTAGATATAAGTATAGTATACAGTTAAATGCTTTTGTTTGTTGAAAAAGAACTTAAAAATTCAATATTCATATTTTCCCTTACTAATTTAAAAAATAGTTAATTAACAAATATATATCTTAACCAAATAATATTTATAATATAGTTTAGCTAAGATTTTAACTTATTCTTCTAAAAAAATTTTTTTAAAAAGAATTAAAATTAGAAAATTTAACCAAAAATAATATCCTTCTTTAATAGAAATTATTAGATATATAAAAATATTTTAATTTTTTTTTTAGTTTTATTTACATAATAGAGAATTAAGAATATTTGAAATTTTACCTATATTTAGCCCTTATAATGCTTTGCCGATTTCTTAAAACTTCCTTTTTTTAATAAGAAAATTTCTTAAAGGAATTTATTATAAACTATTTAATTACTAAAAATTTGAGGTAAAATAATCAAATAAGAAGTGTTCTTAGTAATTTGATTAACTATAATGTTATGTTTTAGCCATTAAATACCTATTTCAAACCTCCTGAAAATTAAAACTTTTCTAATTTGTTAGGAAAAAAATAATCTGAAATGAAAAATAACTCATTTTTTCAAATGCTAAAGAAGTTATGCATTGCTTTCATTATATCTTATAGCAGAATGACACCTCAAGATTAAATTATTGAGTCAGTTATAAAGTACTAAGATAAAATGACAGGAAACAGTGAATGTCAAAATAATTTACAGGATTATATTCACATTGATGAATTGCTTTTCATATGATTTAGAAATGCTAAAAATAAAAATCAATTTATCTGGACTAAAAAAGCATTACTATTCTACTCTATATACAATGCTTCCATTTACAGAGACATAATAAGTACAGGTGTAAAACTTTTTTGAACACAAAAATATAAATATTGATAAATTCTTTAATATATTTCTCTTTACTACAACTCTGAAAATAGGGAATTTATATTTTTTATCACATATCATATGATATCAATATTTTATCAGCATTTTCTGGCAAGAACCCTATTACAGAGCCAGTTGACTTTATTTTTAATGCAATACATATTTAAAAGGTATGACAAAATTTCAGGAATTAATGAACATCAGAAAATATTTTATGATTCAATTTAAATAGAATGCCTAAGCTCATTAGATATCTTTGTTCTATAAATAAAAATATGGAGTAATAGTAATAACTACTAGTTCAATATTTTTAGTACAGGTAGGTACTTTTACAAATGTGCATAAAATTTACAATAGAATAAGCATCTTACAATACTCTAAAAATTACATCCTTTTACACACACTGGCTCTGCACCTGAACTTTTATAATTTCACAAATTATAAAAATAAGTTTAATTTGTATTAAAATCCATATTGTAATAAAAATTTACATCCCTTTTCAGAACAAATTTAAATAAATTTAATAACAAATAAAAACAAGGAAAATAAAGGATTATAAACACATATTTTGATACATGTCATGTTGCATCAAAATGAATTCTAATAAATTTAAATTAACTATGTTAGATTTCTTCATTTGATTTAAAAATAAATGATAATTTTAATCATACTGAACAAAATAAGTTATTTTAATACTACAAGGAATTTCATTGGTTTCCTATGATTTAATAATACCTTAAGAAAATGAAAATTTTCAATTTACATTTAAAAGTAATTCTGCCACAACTTGTATAATAAGTACACAGAATTAATTATTTTGTATTATACAAATTTTTTATAATTAAAATATAGATTAATATTGTATTTCAACATTTTGCATTCTTAAAGATTGAAATTTTTAATACACAATTTTGGTAATTGATAATAAAAATTACTAACTAGAAAAATTTATAATTAAGATTTAATATTTTCAGTCTTTATTTACATATCTGATAGTGTTCAAAAAACATTTCCTTGTTAGGAAAATTTTTGCCAAATGTGATGATGCAAAGTATAATTACAAAATAATTTAGAAATGTTTTATAAATAGAAAACATGTTTTTGATGAGTTCAGAATTAATTTTAATTGTCAGCTTTGATGCTGTCTTTCCTAAAAACATTCTTTTAAATTTGAAAAAAACTTAAGTAAAAAATAAAAAGTGCTAACATTTGAATATTTAACTTATAAATATGAAAATTCTTCAAAAAATTTTTAGTAGAAAAAGCATTTTAAAAAAAAATTTTCATTATGAATAATGGAACTAAAAATCAAATTTTTAGAAAGTCAAACAAATGTTAAATACCAAGGAAAAAAACTGTTTTAAACATACAAGTTATTTCATTAACTTTTACAATACATAAAACTTAGGATGGATGATTCAAAAAAAGGACCCCAGTACAATTGCAGCTCTCTATACTTCAAAAAATTATCGAATCAAATAGAAAAATAGCTAGCTGAAGCAAAATTTAGCACTTATTTCACCACAAGAGAATTCATGTTTTAAGTTAATTCAAATAATAACACATTTGCATTTGAAACTTCTTAATTCATTAAAAACTGAGGATATTTTACTTTCAAAAAGTAGTAGTTTTACAGAGCAGAAAAAAGTAAATCATAAAATTTCCAAAAAAACAAAGAAATCTAAATTTTTTTAATTTTAATTATAAAAAATATAAAAACAGCAAAAATAATTAGAGAGGTTGGCAGATATGTATTCTTATTAGCTACTACCACCTACATATTATCAGGAAATTATCTGCCCTAATATTTTAAAGTCAAATAAAAAAAGTATACATTATCAATAAATTAATGCATAATCATGTTGTTAAATATCAAAACTAAAGACTAGCTTTTTTTTCTATTCTGTAATATGAACTTGGTCTTCAAATCTCATAACAAAAAATTATAACCAATTTTTATTTCAAACTGTCACAATATTAAAATAAAATTTATCGCCTTTTGTTTTTGTAACAATCAAATGTCATAAAGCAATATTTAAAAAATGGATCAATTAACAAGGAATGTGCATTATTCATGGGATTAAATCACATAAAATGTTATTTGAATCCAAAACCAATCTTCAGAAATCTAATTTCATGAAACAGTTTGACACATTTGAAGTGGAGAATAACACTCCTAGGATAATATAATGTATATTGAGAAATAACTAATACATAAATCAAAACAAAATAATTTAAAACATTTTGGCAAACAATAAAATGACAAAAAGTGCAATTAAACATAACATAATTTAACTTACAAACATTTAAATGCATTGCTTCACCAAATAAGGAACTAATGGAGTTGAAATGAGTCACTTTGAAAGTTGAAATAAAGTTAACATCACAGATATTAATACTAATTTAGCAATGAAATAAATACCATACAAAAAATATAGATACTGCACAAATCACTATCACATGTAACAAAAATGTAGTAATTATGAACTGCTCATTTCCAATATAGACTTGAAGGCTCATTGCACTGATAACAAAAGTTATATTGCAACTTACTAAATGGATGACTTTATAGTGAATACAAATAATGAAACTTCTGAAAAATTATAAGCCACAATAATATGGAATAATAAATACAATTGTCATAATTAAGTTTTTGTGGTGATAAAACGTTAAATTATTTCACAGAAACAAAGAAACTACATGCACTTGCTTTATGCTTTTTCTGCTTATTTAAATAACATGAATATATTGCAGATAAATAGCTATTAAGAGATGATACATTAGTACTTCAAATTAAATACATGAAAGTATAATGTAATAATAAAACAATTATTCACATTTGCTTCACAGTTTACTATTTATTGCTGACAAAGTGACATCATTTAAAAATAATTTTTGATAATCTCTAAAAATATTTCAACAATTTTCAAAGCAGACATTTTTAATGTTGATTTATTCAAAGCATATGAAAAAAGAATTGCACTAAAACTATAATTGGCATCAAACATGATGGGAATTACAAAAAATTTCTAGATGATAGCCTATGCTATGATGGCAAAATCACTAGATCATTAATATCATTTTGAGGTTTTTGAGCCTCTGAGATAGCTTGTTTTATAGCTTCCTTATAAGGACCTCTTTTCTTTTTATTGAACCTAATTTTGAAATCATCTAAAAATGGGGTTAATTGATTGCAAGGCATAAATGAGGATGTTGAGGATCCAAACCAAGAAACATGAGCTTGCTGATTAACAGGTGCACCATTATAGCTTTGGGAAACAGTTAGAGCAAGCACTTTTCCTGGCCACCAAGGAAAGCCATGTATTTTCCCCCAAACAATATCACCCACTGTCATTTCTCGACCAATGTCTAAAATGCATTTTTTAACACTATGAGTTCTAATACGCATTGTCAGAGGTTTTACTTTGTCCATGTCCCTGAGTGGTGATGAATGTTTTGGGAAATCAGGAACATCACCATAATCACTACCAGAACCAGAACAAACACTAACATTACTTGTACTGCTAACATCACTAGCAACAGAATCTTCTTCAATAGAATACTTAGGACTACATCTCATGTATGCTTTGGCATTCAAACGTTTCAAACTAATAGAGAGCTTTTTGTAACATCTGGTCTTTACTTCATCAAACATGCTAGTTTTGTTTAATTCTCCAGAAACATTTATGTCACCGGGAAAAGATGTCCTCAAGCACCACCCATCAGCTCCATTTGTATTAAAAACATTCCTAGTATCTGTATTTTCTAAGTCACACTTTTCAGTTTCTGTTTCATCAGTCTTATGTTTGCGTTTTCTTTTCACTTTGTGTTTGTGATGATGATGTTTTTCTTTATCTGCAGCATTTGCATCTCCATTTTCATTGCTAGGACTTAATACAGCTGTTGTGGGAGAATTAGCAGTAGTTACAGCACGTTTTTGTGCTTCTTTCTTGGCCCTCTTTAATGCTTTCTTTGCAGCTTTAGCACTAGAAAAATTCTTAGTACTATAATCAGAATTCTCTTGTAAGGACCAATTACTGTCTTCTTCAGTATCACTAGCATTTTTGATTCTGGCAGGAATTTTTAAGACAGATTCTTTACCTTGGGGATTTGCAAATGAAATCTTAATCACAGGACTGGTTTTAGCTAAACCTTGTTTCGAGTTTGCGCCATTACTAGATCCAGAATCAGCTTCTTCATTTTTCACAACATCAACCCGTTTCAATTTGTCTGGTGGTGCTGCACAACAGGAAGGTTCACTGTCTACATCTGTAGACTTTCTTTTACGCAAAACCATTTTTTCTGCTTTATTTGATTTTGGATCACATGATTTAGATTCAGTATCTTGAACACAGTTATTTTTTGTATCACTTGAAGACACCACATTTGTTGAGGCACTATCACATTTCTCTGAAGAGTCTACTTTTGTACTTCGTGTGGCTATCCTTTGATTAGAAAGTACTATACTACCCGTATTAGCACCACTTTCTGTATTATTTGCAGCAGCACCTTGCAAATTTTTATTAGCAGTATTTCGAGTCACTACTCCTGGGACCTTCTTTTTATTTGGGTCATTTTCGGCAACAACTTCTTGACAATGTGAACAAAGTACCTTACGTGGGCGTAAGCGTCTCATACGGACACTTTTATCTTTAGAATTGCGTGCATAAGGCTTATAACTAAAGTAAAAAGGAGTTGAACCTGGTGGAACTTGGTAATAGGTATGCCTTTGCTTTAAAGCATACAATTTATCTATTTTTTCTTCAGTAGAATCCGTAGTACTTGTAGGATTATTTTCATCCTTTGGAACTTCAGGAGCTGGTGGAACAATTCCATAAGGAGCATTTCTGCAAAAAAAAGATTATAATTAGAAACACAGATATCTCTAAAAAATATTAAAATCACATAAAAAAGTAAAAATTGCTACAGATTCTTGTGCTTTACATCATGTAAGACAGCAAATGCATTACAACAGTACAATTTAAATTCATTTATTACATTCATTTAAATACAATTAAATAATCTTGTAATTAGCTACAAATTTAGACTCAAACTATTTTAACCTAACTTTAAAATACTTTAATGAAAATTTTTTTTTCATAATCACCAATGCTTTGAAAGTTCATTTTTCTAAGACCATAACTTTTTTTCTTAGTTTGAATTCTAACATAAGGACACATGTAATGCTGCATAATGAATACCAATTAGAATAATACTTCATAAAAGAATAAAGCATTGTTAAGTGATTAATGCTAATGAAAAAAATACAAATTAATTTGTAGAATTAAAACATTTATGATCAGAATCCACATATTTTACAAACTATCTTAAAAAGAAACAATAGAAAACACGTGCATAACATGCAAAATCATAAAAATTACTATTAAAAATAAAGTTTTTTATTAACATATCAAAGAAAGCTTTAAAGAAAACTAATTTTTCTTTCATAAACAAGCAAGTTTAATAATTGAAAATAATTGAGTAAAACTAGCTACATTTTTTAGCTATATCATTTAGTTCAGTGAAATTTAAAAATTTCAATGAACCAAATTATGTGACTAAAAAATTAAGTTTAATATTTTTTTCCTTCTGCAATCTAATATGAAATGTAACACCATACAACAAATTTCTTCAATAGTTATTGAAGTTGTTAGTTGTGGGAATAGCATCAAAGCTTTTCTGAACTGAATATGCATGTAAGACATTTTTATTTTGCTCAGATCACTGAAAACTAAACAAAGTAAAAAAATTATAAAACATTCAAATATTCATAGTCAAAAAAAATTTAGTCTAAGCATTATTCAAGATAATTTTAAAGAGAGTGAATCTAGCAGATCAAACCAAACACAAGCTGATAATGAACTTATTTTATGTGGATTTACCAATCACTACAAATATCTACAACAGAGGTGGGAATTAAACTAAAGCGTAGAAAGGCCAGAATGCTAATCATTGAATTAATCAAACAGAAGTATTGTAATTTATAATAAAATATAAATCAACAACAGTAAATAACAGAGAAATTAATATTAATATTTTTTTATTACATAAAAAATGAGATGCTATGGTGCAACTTTTTCTGCTTTACAATCAATTTTAACATGAGTGTTAATTTAACTACATTTTATAACTAGTTGTCAAAGCACTAAAAAAATTTAAAAAACTATATAAAATTAAATAAAGACTTATTTTACACCAAAATAGAGATTAATCACACAAACTTCTAAAATCATGTATTAATGAGAATGTTTTTATATCATGCTCTTATACTTGCTTTATATCATTGCTTTTTAAATAAAAAGTTTATTCTCACAAAAAAAAAAAAAAAAAAAAAAAAAAATTAGCATAAAAACTAAGAAAAGGAAAATTATTTCTGCAGGAAATAAAAATTTCAACTTAATTAACCACAATCTGAGCATAAATAAAACAAGTTAAGGAAATATATATATATATTTTAAATAAAAGTGATTTAAATTGTACTTAAACTAAATAGAGGCAGTTAATTTATTTCCAAACTTAAACTTTAATATTAGTAATAAATGGAAATAGTTTATAGTTAACTTTTTCATCAATTTTTTTTCTTTTTTAATTATCAATTACTTATTTATGACTTAATGCCTGGCAGATATAGAAATATGGCATTGAAAAGATCAATTCCACATTTTTTTTCTTTTATAAAATTTTATAAATTCCTTTTAGTAATTGATTCACAATAGGAATATTAGTTTTAAGGTACTTCTATTGTATTTCTTATCACAAACAAAGATTCTTATTTCTTGATAACTATTACAATAATAAATTAATGGTTCAAAGTAAAATTTTTAAATCCTATTTGTTAAAAATAATAAATTCTTTGAATTTACACACAGGATACCCAATAAAAATAGATATGCTTTTCCAAATAAATTTATAATATAAAAAATAGCTATTAAAGCTACACTATCAAAAAAACACATATAATTTTAAATCATTTCAAGAGATTTCTTGAAATGTTTTCAGCACTGGAACAGTTTTTCAGATGATCTTTTAATATTCTCTTTTGGGTTAAAAATATAAGTAGCAAAATTTTTTATTATATAAATACTTAAGTATAATTTTAAAAGGAACTTGTTAAACAAGTGAATTATCAATACTAAAAAAATCTTGAACCTTAATTAAATTTGTTATTGTAACACCTTACTGGTTTTTAAATATGTAGTCCAAATTTCACAGCTTTCAATCATTCAAACATCTTGTTTAAAAATTATTTCAAATAGTTTGATCCTCAAATTGACTTTACTTATGAAATCACTAAGATCATTGATCAACTGATTGAAAACAAAACTGAAACAAATATTTTAAAATGAAAGAAAATACTTTTAAGAAACATGGAACAGATTTGAGACTTAAATATAAAATTTTATACCATTACAAAATTTATTAATTTTCTAAACAAACTTTCCTAAGCTATCAGAAATTCTTAATAAAGTAACTGATAAAGATGGCAGAAGTTCTTGTTCAATTCTTATCTATTAAGAAAGAAAAAACAGCTTTCATTTAAACACAAAATAAATTCAAATAAAAACACTAAAATTAATGAAACCCTATTTATTATAACAAAAGAAATTGAAATAGTGTATGAAGATTAACAAAAAATGTTTAACTGCATTGTAAAATTAAAAGTATACAGTTAAAATATCAATCTATCACTGAATATTATATAAATTAGAATATGAAGAGCAGCATTAAGGTACATTTAAATTTAGACATTAATGGCAATAAATTTAAATGTTGCTCCATAAATTGTGGATTTGCTTTAGTCAAAACTAAATTACTCTTACTAAGGTTAGGTTAAAAATACTGGCACATAATGATAAATTATAAAAGTTTTATAAATTACAATTATTTTTTTATATATTAGTGTATTAAAAAAATTACATTTGATTAAAAAGGTCTATAAAATTATTTCAATGTTATCTCATTAACCTTATGATACACATATTTTGAAAAATACCAATTCTACTTTAGAAAACATTTAACCAATGTAGTTTTCAAGTTTTTTTTTTTTTTTAAATATATTTTAGAAAAAAATATAAGAAAATGTTTTTAAATTTAAAAATTAGCATATGTAAAACTGAATAAATCTCCAACATATATATATATATATATATACAGATTTAATATGGAGGTCTCACTTCTTCATATATTTTCCTTTTCCTGGATTTGTACAATATGTAGTCCAAATTCACCTACTTATTGTACAATATGTACAATAAGTAGGTGAATTCATTAAAAATATATGTCTACTAACTGTTACAGAATTTATTGATAAGGAGGTTTCTTTAACTACTGGTAAAAGAAATTTTTAGAAAAAATATATTTTTAACAAATTCCTTTCAAATAATTTTTTTTTATTTTTTTCAAGAGAAACTGATTAAATAGAAATATTAACTATGGAGCTAGTATTTCAATATCAATCTTTATTATGTACAAAATAAATTTTTTTTCTAACTAAAATGGTAGTTTAAAAAATGTTTAGTAATTTTTCCTGCATATGAACACATATTATCTTCTAAATAATTACTAAAATTACTTTATTTACAAACTTTAAATTAAAATAAACATGTGTCTGTAAGTTATCTTACTTATTTTCAACTTGGGAAAAGCAAAAGGGGAGAAAAATTTTTTTTAAATGTTTTGATTTAAAAACAAAAATTTTTAAAATATATTTTTCCTATTCAATAAAAACTTATTTTAAAACTAATTTTGGAGATACCAATAAAAACAATATAATTTGCTTGATTTAAAAATTTTTAAATTTTTTTTTCCAAATTTTAAAAGAATGGCATTGCAATATAAAAAATAGAAAGCAAAGTTATTGTATGTAATAAAATGTAATAAATAGTTTAAGACAACTTATTCATAAATCTCTGAAATATTTAATATCAATACAAATGATTTACTACACATTTTATAAACTTATTTTTTATTTTATATCAATACAAATTAGAAATTACATTAATATTGCACATACTAACAATTTTATGTAAATTCTTTCATCAGAAAATATTGGGAAAACTAATGTATACCTTTTGAATGCATTGATAATAAAAGCAATTATTTATGAATATATAGAAAATATTTATAATTCAAGTGTTTCTTCAAAAAAAATTTATTCAATTTCAAAAGATAAATCCTGTTTTTATTAAGAAAACAGTTGATGAACATGTAAAATATTAAATTAAATAAATAAAAACCATGTGCAACAAGACTTTTTCCAGTAAAACAACAATTTAAGAATTAAAAATACTTAAGCAATTAGTTTAAAAAATTTCAATAAGAAAAATAAAAAAAATCCAGACAGTTTATTTTTGTTACAGTAGCACAATTTTGATATAAATTAATTTAAGTTCTATGAAATATAATACATAAATGTATGATGTAAATACACACAATTATCACATTAAAAGTTATACTGCATAAGTTTGTCTCCAATGCATTAAAATAGATATTGAATTATAACTCCATTTTAGTTATATTAAATTTTAAAATGAGAAATAGTTCTTTGAAATAAATTTCAGTACACTTCAATGAAAATTACAATTACATCTCTATAATTATGGAAAATATCCTAAACTTTATACATTCTAATCAGTTTTATAAATAAATTTTTGTCAAATAATTTATTGCAATATATATTTAGTATTTGCCTCAATATAAATGCATTTAATTATAATATAATAATACTTCAGATATACATTTCCATACAATCAATCTAGAATAGAGGATAAATAAATCGAAATTCAGGAAATAATAAAAAATCAAGGCATATTTTGTACTACAATAATATTACTACTACATATTTCGTACTACAACAATATTACTACTATATATTTTGTACTACAATAATACAGCAATAATTTTTACTTTAACGTTCAGTAAAAATGACATACAAACATGATGCTAAATAAAAATGGAACGTCGAATTCAAGGGCATACAATTAGTTATATATATTAAATTTTCATCTTTCACTTACAGTAATGTTCAATCAATCTATAAAAATTTCAAGTAATAGTGAAAATCATAATATTTATTCCAAATATACAACTGGAATTTCTCGAAATCAAAAATTGCTATTTTAGCATATGGGATACACACAACCTAAAAATTTCCTATCTTTTGCTTTTATTGAATAAATTAAACATATTTTGTAAATTTAATGTATATCATTAGTTTACAACATAGAAGATCTACTATACCGTTACAAATTTAGCTAAAATTATGCAGAATATTTAATAAAAATGATCATTTTCTACTCAGAATCTCTGAAATTTGATCAAGTATTTCAAAACATCAAAATTATTAAATATTGAAGAAAATGCCAAGTATTATACATCAATAGGTTCGTAAATATGTATAGTTTTTAATTACAACAATTATTTTGAAATAAATGAATTATATTAAGAGAAAATGAGAGCAACAGCATGAACACCAACAGTTTTCAGCATGCACATGTTAATTTAATTTATTGAAATAATGTGTTTTTTCTTACTTTTTTGTGATATCCAGCAATGCTCCTTGATATATTTTGGACCCTATGTGAAAAGACACAACTAAAACATCAAAAAGTGCATCTTCCACTAATACTAAAATTTTTGTCCCCTTCAATTTTGTGACATCAGAGTCCGTATCGGTCGCCATTTCTGATATGCTAGGCTTACCCTCCATGGCTTTGGAAGGCAAACGAAGACGAAGAAACTAACTGCGCTTGCGCAGAAGCAAATCTTCTTAGAGCTTTTTCTAAGCCCTTTAAACATATAAAAATAGGTGTTTTTTGTTTGAATTTTATTAAAATATGTAACTATGTATATCAAAGTGCAGAAATTCAACATTAACAAAACATAAAATACAGAAATTAAGTCTAACAAAATGCAAATACTAATCATCCCCCCAAAGGGCCACGTTCTCATTCTCCGATTCGTTATAGGAGATTATTAACAATTTTTATCCCACGCTGATGGGGTAAGGCTTAGAACACGTTTCTCATTTTTAAATAAGCTTTCAAAACTTATTCATGTAAAATTTATGGTTTAAAATGCACTTAGAAATACTTTCTAGCAATTGTTATTACATTTTTATGCTTTTTAAATCTGGTTTAAATGATATTTTTAAAAAATAATTCATATCGGCTTGCTTTACATGAGCGTAAGGTGTGTGGAATAAAATACGCAGCGTTTGATGTTTATTTGACGCCATTTTGAGTGATCTTTCCAGCTGTAAATAACTGGCAGCTCACTATTAAGTTGTTTCAAATTAAAAGTAATATTAACCCAGTATATATGAAACTTCTATCATTTATTGGCAAATTCTCTTATAAAAATTTTAACATTAAATTTGTGTTTTCTTAAATTTAATTAATGGACT
Organism: Latrodectus geometricus; assembly: GCA_026290005.1. Classification (NCBI taxonomy): domain Eukaryota; kingdom Metazoa; phylum Arthropoda; class Arachnida; order Araneae; family Theridiidae; genus Latrodectus; species Latrodectus geometricus. The sequence goes on along the minus strand of JAPDSC010075571.1, from coordinate 4,546 downwards.
GCGGTATGATATATTGCTTCTTTACTTTTATTTTTTCTTTATTTTTTCCTAGTAAATGAATAGTTGTATGAAATAAATTTAAAAAGAGGAATATCTTATGTACTGTATACATTAATAAAATAAAAAATGTATCACATTATCTAGAACTCTGGAAAAATTTTAAAATAAATTGAATTACTTTCTTAGCATCGCTGTTAAAATTTGAAGCAACTAAATTCACTTTCTATTTTAACTGATTCATTAATATGTTCAAATATTTTATATATTATGCTATTTCGACAACTGAAGTGGAGGGAAACATAGAGTATGTTTAATAAAGCATGTTTAAATTCCTATGAAATATATATTTGTCTACAAATAAATTTCTTTTCACGAAACAATCTTTTTCATAATAAATGCGACCTTTCTTCTCATAGGTAAAGACGTATAATTAATAGAAGATATTTCTTTTCTTTTGAAATTTTGTTATCAAACAGAAAAAATTTGATTTTTTCCATTCCGAATTTATTTCTTTTAAAATATTCTGTAATGTAATTTTTTTAAACTGTTTAGTTACATTAGGTCGTTAAAAAGAATTTTTTTTTCCATATCAAAATAAATAAATAACTTCAATTAGTTATAATTTTTGGTTACATTATACAAATCGCTTATAATTCTTTTGATCTAATGAAATTCATTTTTTCTGAGAATATAAATTGTCTTTTTAATAGAAATTAATTTTTTCTGAGTATTAATTAAAATTTACATATAAATAGATCCTTAAAAATATTCATGCATTATATTATAATTTATAATGTATATTTGCATTTATAAATGTTATTTAATCCGTTTGATATGAATACAATATATGTAAAAAAATTCCTATTCAGAGTTTTTTATTAAAAATTTTGAAAATCATGTTTATGTTAAATATAAAATATGCAAAGATTTGCAATATAACAGTTATTTATCAATTTAATCTTTGCTTAAATCATTTGCATAAAGAATTATATGCAAAACAATGAATAGAAAATTTAACTCAAATATTTCCTAAGTTCTGTTGAAAAAAATGTATATGTATTAGGAGAACACACACACACAGGAGCTCTATGTCATTTGGGCGTGATACCAGCAATAATTCAACAAATAACTGAGCCGTCATAAAATGAAAGAATAAAAAATGGACCAGACTACATGCATTACTTTTTTTCAACTGCGATGAAAATTAAGAATTTTTTTTTTCTTTCATTGACTCGTTTGACTTCAAAACAGCCGTATTTCCGTTTCTATTTTTTTATTCAAGGACTCCAGAGAAAATGTGAGGAAGTAGAATCATTTTCAAACTTGAACTATTTAAACAATTTAAAAAATTGAGGGTTACTGAAGCAATATATATATATATATATATATATATATATATATATTTAATTTTATTAAAAAGTAAAATTTTTATACGTGTAAAACATTTCCAACTGTTTGTGTCTCTTAAAACCAATTAAATTATATGAGCATGAATTTACGAGGTATACCCAGGTTCTTAAGCAGTATTTATGATATTTTTGGAATATTCTAAGTAATTTCATTTAGCAAGCTATCGATTTCTTGGAATCACTGAAAAAATTGAATTTATTTAATTTTAAGCAGTATTTATAATATTTTTGGAATATTCTAAGTAATTTCATTTAGCAAGTTATCGATTTCTTGGAATCACTGAAAAAAAGGAATTCACAAAACCATATCTGTATCAAATTTTAGTTATTAAAATGACGTCATCGTGAGTTCTTGTCTGAATTAAAAAAATAATCATAAGACATAGCCAAATATGGTGCATACTTTGGATGCTCCATTATTTATTGGAGAAAGTCAGTCTTCAAGCTAACTAAATGAGAAAGTGTATTTTCATTATGCATAGGCTTGCCAAATTTCTAAAATATTGCTTCCCAGCATAGCATGCTTCTCAGCTCTGGAATGCTTCCCTGCATAGCATGTATTCAAGGGTACACACACTTAGTGGGTATTTAGAGTGTTTTAAAAGGTAGTTTGTTTTCATTGCTATGAATAAATGGTTACAGATACCAGCGGTAGTAATAAATGACATGTTTTTCTTAGTTTTAATCTCATTAAATCCCTTTTTTTAGTTTTAATCTCATATAGTACAGAAATAAATGATAAAGTTATTATCCTAACTAATTCTTCACAGTTAATTAATTTTATTCTTTTTTGTCATCTATAGAACTAAATTTAATTTTTACCGGGATGCTAAGTAAACCGGCCGGAACAGCTGGATTTTGTCTGAAAACAGGGACTGTCTCGATCAAACTGAAATGTCTGGCGAGCGTATTTATGGAGAATAAGTTCTTTTACATTCATTCTTGAAGCATTTTTGTGGGACAATTAGTAATATAGCAGTTAACCGTGACTGTCATCTGTCTTTCCAGTAGATGGATTTAAGTAGTCTTGTGCTTCTGAAGAAAATAATGTACATAACTTTCTTCATTTCACATTGCCTTTCATCAATATGGGCATTTGACCATTTTCAAAGAACATATTTTATTTTTTTCACATGATAAAATTCGAAGTATAATATGAACATTTCATAACCAGTTTCGATTTTGGAAATAACCTGGGGCAACTATCTTTAATCCTAGCGCTTCTGTCTTGATTCCACGCTCTTTTTTTATATATATATTTTTTTATGAACATTTAAATTTTGAGGAAGTTAACAGCAATTTTTTTTAATTAATAATTTTATATATTATCATATTTTATGAATAATTTTATGTATGATCGGCGCAATGTTAAGAGTTCCTTCTGTATCATTTAATAAGTATAACAATTTCCTCGTTAACATTTTCCATATATTAACGAGGATAATTGTTAACATATAACATATGGCTGACACATTATCCAGAATTATACAGCTTCCCGCGTGTTCTTCATCATGAAGACAATAACAGCTTCTGTGAAATTCTATAAAGCTCCTGATTACAGTATTACGAAAACTATAATTTCCAAGAACTAATTCCAGTCGTGATATTTATTCTTGATCAAATTCCATTTTATAAAATCATATCGCAATAAAGTTCTTACTTCCACTCCATTTTTATCTAAAATTTGTTCTACGAAAAACTACTTGTAATTAATGAGTAAATAATTGTCCGCTAAGCAAAATTAATTTATATTTTTAAATCACTCATCGTCTGTTCATTTTTTGAAAATATCAATGTAAACCTTTTATACATATTTAATCTAAAATATCTCTCGTGAAAATACTTTTTTCTCGGCATATTCAATTCAATCATTCATCTTGTGTATTTAAATATTAAAACAGATATATTTCAATTAATTTCATAACTTACTTTTTATATGCATTGTATTCAAAAAGGTCTGAGTTCTGTTGAAAAGTATCACATTTAATTTTTCTGAGCAGCTTCATCTGAAGCTACTCAAACTCAGCAATTGCAAAACCAGTTCCTGTATTAAATTAAGCTTCCAGACAGTTAAGCAACAAATCGATCATGCAGGCATTTTCAGAAAAATTTTTCTTCCTCTAAAAAAATTCTTGAGATATTTATAAGAAAGTTTAATATATTAGTGATATTTTATGAATTACAAATCTTTCGAAAGTTCGCTTAATGATGAAGGAGAGATAAATTTGAATTTCTCAATAAAAAATAAAAATACAACTGCAAGAAATTGAAAACTCGTGTAAGATTTGTTTTTCGAGTTGTTACAATTTATTATAAAAATAATAATTATTGGCATTTACTTAAATATAGTTTTTCACATTAATTTATAATTTGAAAGGAAAGTGAAATTATTATACAGTGTTTAAAATCTGAAACAAGATAGATAGTTTCACAACGTCAAGTTTAAAGATCTGAATGATCTACAAAAGTAGTGTTAGTACAAATAAACAGGGGGTTATATATATATATATATATATAACTGTTTTGTGTGTGTAGTTATGATTGAAATTCCCCTTGAACAACGGGATATCGCAAATTAAGTCATTTAACCAGAGCTACACGGAAAAACAATTTTGCAGTGACGTGCTAACTTTCATTAAAAGCGATTTTAAGTAAAATGCAGATAAAATGAGTAAAATTTTTTCTTCAGCTATTGAAAAGTTCTGATTATAACTTGTTCAATTTGAACGGAAAATATATTTTGTGCATACGAAGCCAAAGATATTAATTCAGATTTGAAGAAACCGAATAATATATATATATCAGTATCATTTAAATTTAGGTTATGAATTCAAAATAGGAAGAGATGCTTTTGCAGTAAAACAATAATTTTCAATTTTAATTTCAAGGTTTACTTTAAATTGGCCTTTAAAAAAAAATAACTTGTTAGTTATAGTTCAAAGTATATTTATTCTAGATTAATGAAATTCTTCAATAAATGATGTTTTTTAATGGGTTATATCTCGCTGTACATTTACCAAAACTAAAACTAAAATTATATAAACTAAAACAAAAATTAAATTATAGTTAACTCCAAAAGTATGTTGTGGAAATTCACAAGCAATGCTCTAACTCAGTGTTAATTTACTATATCATTA
>JAPDSC010075554.1:0-12772 GCA_026290005.1 Latrodectus geometricus | reverse complement strand
TTCTGCAAAAAAACTGTTTGAACAAGGCTCAGTAAATTCTAATGCTTATTTTTTAATTGAAATTTTAGCCAAAAAATATGTAATGTTTTCCACAAGAAATTACTTCTAAAAAAAAACAGCTAATTTAGCCGAGGAGAGCTTAGCACTTGCATTTCGTTAAACATTTTGTGGGTTTGAAAAATTATTTTCAAGTTTGTATGCAGGGGTCAAGAATTAATTAATATCATAGGTTATTTTGAATTATATGCTCCAAAAATAATATTGAGAGAACACCAAAATTATTCAATCAATACACTAGCAAGATTGGCCTCTTATATTCGAACATATTTAAGGAACAATTTTACTGAAAATTTATAAATCTAAGAGATTAAAAAAATATTAACTTAAATTATATTTAAAAAAAATGTTACGAAGAATGAATATTCTATATTTCAAATAGGGAAAACACTTGATTACTTACTATTTCATGAATAACAGCCTCCTTTGACTTGTATAACCATTGAGAATGTATTATAAATATTTTATCTATCACTCTTGTTCAAAAGTAACATAAAGACATGAAGCAGTAAAGAATATTCTTATGTAAATTTATATGCAAAGAAAATATTTCTTTATTTCCCAATTTTAAGAATCTTGCTTGCGATGATTTAAAGATTCACTTGCGAGATTTTGAGGATATATTTTTATATATGTATGTAAGAATATTGTAAATTAAAAATATGTAATTAACTGTTAAGGAGGACAACACTGCTCGAGAACAATCATTTTGGAATGAATAAAACACAAAGAGTAGGGTTGAAGAAGTCAGACCAGCTGCTTAGCCATTAAGCTCCCTGGATCTCAATCCCTTTAGGAATTTTGTAAAGAGAGGCCGCGGTGGCCTGGTTGGTTAGGGCGTCGTTTTCATTACCTTTGGTTGGTGAGTTCGAATCCCGGCTTAGCCGAAGATCCGTCGTGTTCACTAATCTCAACTGAGGCACGTAAAATATGTCAGATAGCAACTCATTACAAAATTAATATCTCTAGGGGTGGTTGGAGCCAGACTATGGGGCTTCTCTAATTTCAATCTCTAAATTCAAGATTCAGATGGTGCTGCCATCTATGAGCCAAAAGTTGTACTTCTACTTTCGTATGAGGGTTCTCTATTCGAAAAAACGGAAGACGCTCTCTCTCTCTGACTTCATTCACCTAGTCTCGGACGGGTGGGCTTGCCGTTGCCAAGTGTCATCAGAAACAACAACAACATTTTGTAAAAAACAGCCTAAAAGCTGAAATTGATTGAGGGATATTTGAGAAACTGACTCCTCTTTGTTTCCTAGGAGGACTTTTTATAGATAGTGGATGATATTCCCATGTTGGGTGATAGAAAACTTTGAAAACTCCAAAGCATCAATCTCACCTAACATGCATTTACAAATCAGAAGTACAGTTTTCAACTCTTGTTGGTTAAAAATAGCTAGGATCTAACCCGAAATTTTCCACTTTGAAAGGTGTAGTCGTTCTATTAAGCCACAGTAACTCCTGATTCATAACTACCACGTATTTTTAACTTATCTCCGAGTCTTTGATGTTCGGAAAGGATTTTCATAAATTATGAGGCGTATTTATGTGTCTCAAAGGAAAAGATTCGGAAATCATTCAAATACAAAGCCTGAAATATATGTACGAAGAAAGTAGGATCACATTAATCACATTTTATTGTTCAACAGTAATTGGAATGAAACCTGCTTGATCATACCTTGGCCATGATGAGCTCTGGACCTTAATCCTTTGAAATTCATGTAAGATGACTAACATCATTCGTGTATCAGGTGCTTCTATTGACACATGTTTATTGCATGGATCACTATGTGGACTTTGGCAATGTATGTATATGTGAGCGTGTCTAAGATTACACATAGCTGTGGACCTCTCAGTGATTTTCGCTGATATAACTTCATACGACTCTAGTGATAAATTCTTATCGTTTAATCTCGGGGTTAAATGTAGTTCATTTTCCAATTTATTATTTGTTAAAAAATGAAAGGCCCTGTGCTTGGCCTCTAAGTGGCGCTGTCTGTACAATCTTGTTATTCTCTTTTTTTGTAGTGTAGTAGTAAAAGTGTAGAAATGCTATAATAAAGTTATGCTTTTGTATCGTTTGATTTTTTTCTTATTGAATCTTATTTTTGGAAATATTATTATTATATCAAAATAATTCCAGCATCTACTAGATGCAAAAAATATGAATTAAAACTTTGAAAGTATTATGTTCAAAATACTTAGTTTTGATACCAAAATGTAATATAACTTGGTACCTAGGCGGGACGGAGTATTTTGAAATGCTTTTGATTGAACTCTGAACATCGAAATTCAAGGTGATTTTTGTCTCTCTAAAGAAAAAGACAACTCAGTCTCAATCTACGAAAAAAAAAAAAAAAAAAAAAAAAAGAAAGAAGACTGAGAGCAGTATTCTCTTTTACTCTGAAGAAAATGGAAATAGAATTATCGAAAGAAGTAAGCAATGTAAAAACGCTTTCGATTTTGAAATATCAACTTAACGATAAATTCCAAAGACTTGATATGTTTGTCTGGCTGCTGATTCTGAGCAACTTTTCCAGTCTGAAAATGAAGAATTATTCAGTGATGATTTTAGTGAACCTGAAAGCTACACAGACTGATTTATTGAAGTTTCATCGCATATTGATTTGAAGTTACAAGATATTCTTATAACTTCAAATAAATATGATATGAAACTTCCATGTGATAAGGAGTCGAGGAAATTAAAATTACCGAATATTGAACTCAAAAAATTGAATTGGTGAAGCAAAAGAATACCTCACATTTTGGAGTCAATTTTAAAAAATACATAGAGACCTCATTGATGATGAGGCCAAATGCAATCTTTATTGCAATCTATGGAGCCGGGCTCCAAAGCTAAACGCTCAGTTCTTAGTTACCCTGCTATTGCTGGCAACTATTCGAAAGCGGTTGAACAGTTAAAAGTGCGTTTCCAGTGCGAAGATTTATTCGTGCAGATTTATGTTCCCGATTTATTATCGATAGTAATGAAGAATGCCTCTACAGAAGAACTGATTTACCTTTTCTTTATGATAAACTGGAAAGTAAACTACACACTTTGGAAAGTCTTGATTGATCGCAAGAAAAGTATGGAAATTTCCTGATCCTTAGAAAATTGCCTGCCCGGAGAAATATTGGTTACATGGTAAGAAGCCGAAATCATGATACTACAAAGTCAAGATCCCTAGAATTTTTAATGCATTTCCTTCGTCAGGAGGTGAAGAGTGAAGAAATGGTACTACCAGTACGTTCTGGATTCGCTCTCGTCAAACTCACCGGAAAAAGGAGTTTGAACAAGTAAAACCAGCTAACAGCATTATCACTCGTAAATCTGGATAATACAGGTAAAAAAGTTAATAATTGTATTTTTTTTTGCGATAAATCGCACTCTAGTGAGAAATATTTGGCTGAGATTTACTGTACATCCACTCTTGGCGTGAGTTTTCCACATTTGGCGATATATATAATTTTCTGGCATTGCAATCAATCGCAGATGAGGGATACCTGCCAATCGGGCAATATTTTTGAATATTCTGTTTATTTTTAGATCTCGCTTGTGCAAAATGGCGAGAATTTTGGCGACTTTTTGAAAAAATCCCGAGAGTGACCCTACAGTAAATCATTACCAAATGTTTTACTGCGAAAAAATGACATTAGCTGATAAACAATTGATATTAAAAAAAAGGTGCATGTTTTTTTTCCTGTTTAAAAAAGGCTGGACATTTAAGTAAATTTTGTAGTTTGAAAAATCAGTTACATTGTTCTTATTGTAAAAACAACCATTATGATATTATGTGTTATAAACAAGTTAAAATTAATGAACAGAAAAATATTCATAAAGGAGAGAGTTCTTTTTCTAACGCGGGCAGAAGCGAAACTGTATTTTTGCAGACCCTCCTTGTTGTGATTAGGCGTCAAGGTCGCCAGAATTGGCGCAGTAATTGACACTGGGAGGCAGAGTAGCTACGTAAGCGAAAGGTTGATGACCCAGTTTTGGGTGTCTCCACTTAAAACCGAAACTGGTGATCCAAGCACTTTTTGTGATGAATGAAAGACAAAAACAACATCGAGTGTTTTCTGTTAAAGTCAGCAATTTGAAAGTAACATTTATTTGCGCGTTCGAAGCTCTTTCTTAAAAACAGATTTGTTGATTTATTCCAATGATTGAGAATAAGGAGATTTTGAATGAATTAACAGAAAATAAAATAGATTCTTCCGATTCTTTTCGAAAGGAGACAAAAGTTAAACTTTTAATTGGTGCATATGTTATTAGAAAATTATTAACTGGAAATGATTTCGAATTAAAATCTGTTTTCACAGCCATTGAAACGAAACTCGGGTGGATTGTTTTCGAAAAATATAATTTAAGTGAGGGGGAATAATATTTTAAAATTATTGTCAATACATTCGATGAAGATACCTATAAATAAATTATGGGAACTTGAACTTCTAGAAATTTCTTATCCAACCCTAGTTATCAAAGAAAAAAGGGATTTTAATTTAGACGATTTCAATCACAAAATGAAAATCCTTCCTGATGGAAAATAAGAAGTAGAAATCCCATTGAAATATAATAATAGGAATTTGCCGGATAATAAAGAACTAGTTTGGAAGAGACACAGACGAATTATTAACAGATTACAGTGCAGTGAATTTTTTGCTGATTAGCAGCGTTTTTCAGGATTGGGAAAAATTAAAAGTTACTGATCACGTGTCAGATTTTGAGGTAAATAATGAATATCATTATTTGTCCAATAGACCTGTAATTAAATTAGAAAGCCAAACTACGAAAATCCGCCCAGTAATTGATGCTTTTGAGAAAGGGAAACCTTTTTTGAATGAATGTTTGTATAAAACAATTAATCTTATAGAAATAATACCTGATATTCTTGAAAGATTTAGAATGTATCCCAATGGCATCATTGCTGATTTTGGGAAAGCTTTTTTAATGTTGTCTATAGACACACCAACAAAGAGATTTTCTTAGATTTTTTCCCCATATAATGAAGGACAGCTAGTTTATAGACATTGTAGAGTCGTTTTTTGAGTTTCATCAATCCCTTTCCTTCTTAATGCTTCTATAATGCATTTATTGGAAAACTGTAAACCTGAATATAATTATGTAACTCAAAAACTAAAACGTTCCTTTTATATTAACAATTGTGTGTCGGGTATATTTAACAGATCTGAGTAAGAGCAACTTATAAAATATGCTGAATTAATTTCGATTAATGGATGTTTTAATTTACGCAATTTTGAAAATAATGTCGTTGTTGTAGTCGTGTGCCAGTCAGGCTGGCAATATGGGGTGCGCTGCTCCACTTTTCCAACTGAATCATATTTGGTGTGGAGTTCGACTTCCTCAGTACACACATGCCATAGGTACCGTTTATAGGGTAGGCAACCATTCACACACCAAGAAAGGACAAAGACAAGAAAGAGAGAAAGTACATCCATGCCAGTGCCAGGATTCGAACCCAGGTCCCACCCATCTGTAGTCAGGTATGCTAACCACTAGACATGCTGGGCGGCTGAAAATAATGTAGCTGGAGTAAATGTAGATAAGCATTCAGGAGATACTTCTGTTTTAGGAGGAATTTGGATGATGAGACATTGAAATGTTGCATTGATTTGAATGCCCTAACTTGTGATACTAAAATTACAAAAATAATTTTATCAGTTATACGAAGAATTTTCGATCCTATTGGATTATTCACATCAGCTACATTGCTTCCTAGAATGTTATTGCAAAATTTATGGAAAAGGAAAATTTCTCGGGAGGATGAACTGTCTCAAAATGATCTAAGTGAATTTTTAAAATGGTTTAAAAATTTATCTATTTTAAAAGATGTATATTTGTCTCTATATATGGCTATTAATTCAACATTTGAATTACATGTTCTTGTAGTTGCTTTCACAGGGGCTAACTTCTTTGATCGATCGGTATGCGATTGTGAAGTTAAAGTCAGTCTTGTACGAGCAAAATCTAGAGTAGCAAGCCTTGAAATCTTTAAGTATTCCTCGGTTAAAATTAATGACTTGTTGCATAAGTTCTAGACCTGCAAATTCTATTACTAATGCTCTTGATTTACCAGATATAAAAATAATCTTTTGATCTGATTTTACTATAGTTCTTTGGTGGATAAAAGAGCAAGGAAATTGGTCTGTTTTTGTTCAAAACCGTGTTAAAGAGATTCGTGGATTGACAAAAGGGATATTCCAGGAAACATAAATATTGCTGACTTATTATTGCGGGGTTGTTATGTGAAACAAATGATTCTTTCTAAACGGTGGGAAGGCCCTTTGTGGCTACGAAAAAATTTTGAGAATTAACCTGTTAGAGAAATGTTGCGCCAAACTGAACAAATAGATTCGGAAAGAAAAAAGGTTAAAGTAATGAATATTGATCTATCAAAAGACGCACCCTCCTTGGCTTTTAGATAATGTATCAGATTATAATAAAATTATTAGGATATTTGCATGGCTATTGAAGTTTGTAAATAACTATAAAATTGGCCCGAATAAATGCGAAAATAGTGAATTTTCACCATCAGAAATAGAGAATTCTGAGGAAAAATTAATTTGCCTTGTTCAAAATATTATGTATCTAATGAAAAATCTTTGAATTTTATTGAAACTGTTGTAGACAATAAGGGAGTTTTAAGAGTTAGAACAAGAATAGTTTTACAATGATGCTAAATCTTCCTTGTATCCGGTATTATTATCAGAGAAATGCAAATTTACTAAACTGATGATCAGAAATGTTCATGTAAATAATAGCCGTGCGGGTTTTCGAATGATGCAGTGCCTATTAAGGGAAAACTATTGGATTATTACAGCTAGAAAAGCCATAAAAATGTTTTATATAATCGTGTTTATAAAAGGTTCAAAAAGAAAGCTATGTCAAGCGAACGAACATCTTTGCCACCAGAGAGGGTAATGGATTGTACGCCATTTGAAATTGTTGGTATTGATTTAGCCGGACCTCTATTTTTGAAAAAAGTAGGAAAAGTTTGGAAAGCACTATTTACTTGTATATCATGCTATTCACTTCGAACTAGTTAGTTCCCTCTCGTCTGATGAATTTTTCCTAGCACATAGACGGCTCATCACCAGACGCGGTCTGCCACGAATAATTAATTTATTGTGATAATGGAACGAATTTTCGGGGCGCCTCCAGTGAACTCTCAAAATTAAAATCGAGTAAAATATTAAATGAAACAAATTTTTATAAAATACTTTGGAAATTTATTTCTCCCTATGCAGAACTTGGTGGAAGGCTGGTGTTAAAGGTTGGTTCACACTATAAAATAATTGTTAAAACGTTCTTTGGGAAAATCTGTAACTTATTAACTTATAAAGAATTGTATACTATTATTTGTCACTGTGAATCTATAATTAATTATAGACCACTAATTTCTGTATCTCCAAATCCACAGGAATCGGTTCCTTTGACACCTGCTATGTTTCTTATCGAAAATCGGAACTCCGACGTTTAGGATATTGACAAAGTAAATAGGCAAAGCCTTGTTAAACGTATAAATTACAGAAATAAACTTTTAAGTGATCTGCGGCAACGTTTTAGAAAAGAGTATTTGAGAGTAACGTTTTAGAAAAGAGTATTGAGGTTCAAAAACGGAATGATAAAAGATCTCGTCTTCACAAGGTATGAGAGATTGTATTAATATGAGATGATAACAATAAACGTTTGCTTTGGCCATAAACAAAAGTTATAGAATTAATTCAAAGGTCGCGATGGTAAAATTCGTACCGTAAAACTTAAAACCCAACATGGAACAGTTTGGCGACCGATTCAGCGTGGCTAATGAAGATAATACTTATGTTGTTGTTGTTTCTGATGACACTTGGCAACGCCAAGCCCGCCCGTCAGAGACTAGGCGATTGAAGTCAGAGAGAGAGAGAGAGAGTGTCTTCCGTTTTTGAATAGAGCACCTTCATACGAGGGTGGAATTACGACTTTTGACTCATAGATGACAGCACCATCTGAATCTTTTAATTCAGAGGTTGAAACCAGTGAAGACCCAAAGCCTGGCTCCAACCACCCCCAGAGGTATTAATTTGTAATGGGAACATAGAGGACATTGCGACTCCGACATATTTTACGTGCCCCAGTCGTCATTAGTGAACACGACGGATCTTCGGCTAAACCTGGAATCGAACTCACCACCTTTTGGTAACGAGAACGACGCCCTAACCAGCCAGGCCCCCGCGGCCTTAGATAATACTTATACAAATAGAAAACAGAATGTAGAGGAACCTATTCTTGTTGGTGTCTTTTCTTCAGGAGGTCTATGGACATCTGATAATGTTATATTGGAAAAATTCACATCATCTGGCAGATGCGTTTTTTTTCTAATGGTTGTCACTTGGGTGATTAACCCTTCGCCACAACAAGGCCGGAAACTGCTACTCATTTATCGTTAACCGGTGGGCACCTGTGAACCAAGTCATGGAGGCAAGTAGCATTACCCACGTCACACCACCACAAACCCTTTTATTGGGCGGGCCACATTCATCCATCATCTGAGGAAAGGACAAGGAACACAGAGAAAGAGAAAATACATCCTTGCCCGAGCCGGGATTCGAACCCAGGTCCTCCCCATCCATAATAAGGTACGCTAATGGCAGATGAGTGAAAACATCCAAGAGACTAGTTCTGTTAAATAATATATGTCATGAGATTGAGACTCAGTCCAAGTCTCAAGGGGTGGGGAAGAATGTTAGAAAAGGAAAGGCCCTGTACCTGGCCGCTAAGCGGCACTGTCTGTCACTTCTTGTTATTCTGTTTTTTTGTAGGGTAGTAGTAGAATAGTAGAAATGCTGGATTAAAATTATATTTTTCTATCGTTTGATTTTTTCTTATTGAATCTTATTTTTGAAAATATTATCATTACATCAAAATAAGTCCAACATCTGTAGATGCAAAACCCATGAATTAGAATTTTGAAAATGTTTTGTTAAAAATACTTAGTTTCAATTCCGAAATGCAATACTGTTGGCTTACTCGCTCAAGTCAGCATCACATCTTCCGTAAATATGTTTGCTATTTTCATTGACTAAACCATGTTTCCAATATCATTTTCCATCGCATTTATTTTCTTTCTTAAAGATTCCTAAATACAATCTACTGGTAAAACTACATTTTAAGGGACAGAAGGTACTGGGTTTGATTCCAGCCACAATTTTTATCCACTGCCCTCTGCATGCATATTTATCAGGATGGAGGCTTAAGAGTTTTCATTTGGCGATACGTGCTTTCCGCATTTAAAAAATTCTTCTGGAAAGCAATTTATGTCATGAATTTCGAAATAGATTTTAATTTTTGAAGAAATGTAATTATTACATCAGATTTTCAGTACTGATAAAAAAAACTAAATAATATATTTTAAATTTATATTTTTCTATTAAATTCTATATTAATCATCAAATCGATAAGTTATAACTGATTGTCTGATTATTCAAATTCAATCTTTCTAATTTAGAAATTAGAATAAGTTATATGGGGTATAGAATGTTATTGGCGCAAGCGTAGAAGCTCCAAGAGCAGCGCCCTCTATGTAAACGAGATCATTCCGCCTCGTACCACTAAGGAGAATGGAGCTTGACTGACTGTTATCTCATTACTTATATATAATTATTTACTATTTACCACTTTTTTAATAGTTATTGTTTTAAATTTAAATTAATAAAAATCTACACGTGGTTCGTTTTGCTTAAACTACTTACAAGTATTTGGATTTAATGGACTAACATATGTAACAAGATGTTTGATGAATTTTAACTCAATGGATATGTCAACAAAAGTGTATTACTATTACTCAAAATAAAAAAAAATTTTTTTTAAGTAGATTGTTAAATGATTGTGCTTTATAGCTTATTAATTAGTTTTACTTGCCTTTTTGCTTTATAAATCTATTCCCACAGCTAAGAAAATACTACTTAGAGTTTTGAAAGCCGTTTCAGTACGGTTCAAAGATATCTTTGGTCACTTTTAATCAAAATCTGTTAATCACTTGTAAATACGCATATCATCATAAATTCGAAACAGGGTCAGTGACAAAATCGAGGGCCTACTGGTAGGACAGCATTCTTTAGAGCGGATGGTCCCAGGTTCAATTCCCGCCATTGTTGAACAATGGAAGATAAATGATACGCTTCTACCTTCTGCCGGCATTATGTGAATTTAAGATTTTACCAGATCTTACGACTTGTGAATACAACTCCTTATGTCTGAAAAGTGAATATAATTTATGCGTTTGATATTAAAATGGCGTAGGCTGTGTATTATGCGGAGTCAAAAGGATGAAATCAATATCTAATTTGGCTAAATTTCTTTTTTTTTTTTTTTAATTTAAAAAAAAGCCTTTTGTCATCTGAATAGTTGAAATAACAGCTGTTTCTCAATTTCAAATGCGATTTCATGAAATATAGCACTTTTGTATAACTTGTAACCATAAAGTGATTTTGTTTCTTTCGTTACAGTTGAAATCATGTGTACGTTACTTTATTTTATTTCTAATTGGTCAGTGAGTGAAGCAAATAATAGTTTTCACTAGTAATGTTGAATAGGCAATTTTGGCCACCCATCAAAAATAAATAAATTTGTCTGTGGGATTAGATCTTCCGTGAGCAGTTGGAATGAAAGTTTTGTTGAATATCTTAGTGGGATTGGTTATTTTACATATTCTTGGAGATATTGTCTCGATACCGATATTAAAAAATAAATACTTATTAATCCTTCAGCAAAGATAAGTTTATTTCGTGTAGCATGTAAAGCACATTCAATACTAACATTTGATTGTTTATGCAAGCAATAAATAAATCATAATATGCATTTTATGGTTAGTTTAAACCAGGAACGATTTAAATGTTTTTTTTTTTTTTTTTTTTTTTTTTGATTTTACTTCATTATTAATATCTGTTCATTCTGTTCAATGTAATATTCATTTTTTTGATTTCTCAAATTTTTAGCACTCGGAAAATTTGCGGTTATTAGATTTTATTTACAACTTCTATCTAATTACGTATAGTTATGTGAATTTTACGTCCGTCACGTTTTGTTTGAGAATAAAATGAAGCTTGTGTGTGTGTGTGTGAAAATAAAAGTGATATTCCAATTTTCACTTTCAAATAACAACAAGCTGAAAGTGATGCTTCACAATTTTTCCTAGACGATAAGTTAAAAGCCAAATGAAGTTTTAAATATATTGTTTTTCATACTCTTTATATACTTTTTCCAACGATTTCTATGTGCTGGTAAAAGTTATGTGGTTGTGGCTTGGCAATTTTTATTTTCATGATACTCGAATTAATAATATTTATGGGCGAAAATTTCATTATGATTTTTATATACATATATATTATTAAATAAATGATATTGATAAGAAAATATGTTTTGTTTAACAAGTGAAAATAATCATATCTTTAAGCAAATGTTAAATTCCGGAGTTGTTTTATAAAGTTGATGGAACTAGGTTTAAAAAAAATCTTTTGATTTTAGAAAAATCATATATTATTTTCAGAAAACTTTTATAGAAAAGCGTAGAGGAAATACACAAAATTAAAAATAATTGGCGAGATTCAGGATTTTGTTTTCTCCACAACTTGCATAACATAAACATAGTTTAGAACATTCGAAATTTCATTTTTTCAACTCAAGAGAAAACTTATGAAAATGTAAGGAATAACAACCAAAGTTAGAAAATTCGAGATTGATCGAAAGTATCTAAATATTTTCCTCAACTTTTGGTTTCTGAAATTTTATCATTACTAGAATAATGTCTTTGTCATAGTAAAGAAATTGCCAAATTTAGTATGTCTTGATTTGTTCTTTTCAATACCATGTGCCTTTATCTCATTTATGTATATTTATAATTATTAAGAAGTGTGGAAACAGACTTGTAACATAAATTCTCAAACTTTATTCTTTAAAAAAATTGTTGGTGTTATTTATGAATAACAAAGGAATTTTGCAAGGTACTGATACGTATATTTGCTTCTTATACTAATTCGTAAATTCAAATTAAGAATAATTCACCAATGTACAAAAAAATCACCAATGTGCTATATATGCGCAATAACTTTACTGGTTTTATTTGTTTTCTAAATTTTTTTATTTATTTACTTTGTTATAAAATCTACAATGTTTAAAAATACACAAAATTTATATCCTATTTTTTTTCTTTTTTATATTTTACATTTAGCTGAATGAATGTACAAATAAGGCAACATATATTGTAAAATATGTAAAAATGTTTAAATTTTAATATTTTACAATTCGAAGACTAGCATTTGTTGAATATATGCGTTACTTCTTAATGATTATAGGGACCATGAAGCGCCAATATTTTTTGACTTAGCCAAGTTTGGCTATCATTGGATATTATTATAGATTTTTAAATCTTGGAAATTTTTAAATAATTGTGCCATTTTTAAATCTATTTAGTTTTTTATTATATAAATAGTTTTTTAAAATTTGAAACATTTTATATTTTATTAAATAGTGTATCTGTAGCAAACTTCGAATATTTTACTTAGAGTACTGGTAAAAATTTACTGTACGGTCACCCTTGGCGACTTTTTCAAAATTTTGCCTAAAATCTTGCCATTTTTCTCAAACAAAGTCTAAAAAAACCAGAATATTGAAAAAATAGTGCCTCTGCAAAAGAATGGGTTGCCAAAAAATGTTATT
>JAPDSC010075552.1:29901-43459 GCA_026290005.1 Latrodectus geometricus | reverse complement strand
ACAAATATTAGTTAAAAACATCTCTTTGTTTGAGATTTCCTAATAAATTTAAATTAAATAACTCAACAAGAACCAAAAGAGATGTCATAATTTTACTATACTATTTAAATGCTAAATAATATGCGAAAAATTGTATTATTCATTTAGGCAAAAATAATTGAAATGTATGCAAAATAATTTCCAGAAGTACAATTTCATTCAATATTAAATCGTAATTTCACTGTGCAGAAACATTAAATTTTTTAATAAGTTACATTGTGCGTAACTTAAATAATGAAACACCGAACACAGTTGCTTTAAGCTTTTAAATTCAAAACTAATAATAAATTAAAAATGAAATAAAATAATTTGTGTTTTATTAAATGAAAATTGTTTCCCATGTTCTTATAATTATAAAGAAAAATGTTTGTTTTTTTAGCCTAAAAGTTTATGTGCATTAAATTTTTTTAAAATCCATTTTCTTAATTGCATGAATTTTAATTTAATATACAATTGATATGATACAATTGAAGATTCTTCCGAGAAAATTAAGTTTAACTTGTACGAAAAATGCATTACTCTAATCGAAGTTATAAAAATGCTATTTTTTTATAACAGTTATAAAAATATCTAATTAATATTTAGTATCATTCAGTCTAAAAATAGCATTCTTTTATTATAATTCAAGCTAAATCAACACTGGAGAGAAATAAATGGCAGATTATTTTCTGAATGAAAAAGAAACTTACTTGAAAGCTTACTACATTTCAAGAAAAAAGTCAGTGTCGGAAATCAATATATTTATTCATTACAACTGTCTAATTTTTCATCTAGTTTGATTATTGGGTACATTTTTTATGTTATAACGAATCAAAGGTAAAAGGGAATATGTAATTTGTAAATAAATCATTCCTCGAAATGTAATCATTAGCATGAGTGAAATCCTCATTTCCAATAAAAAATATAATATCTCTTTGAAGGTAATATCTAAAGTATTTAATTTTAATTTTGTTTGTTTTTTATTTATATTATGAAATATATGCATTATATAATATTAAAATTGTTATATATTGTTATATAAATCATTATATAATATTAATTACTATTCTTTAATTGGCAGTCTTGATTTTTTTTCACAAGCTGTTGCAAAGTAAGTAATGATATTTATTAAGTATTTAATTAAATATAATAATTAATTAGCAGTTTGATCACTGAAAAAATATGGTAAAAATTTAAATCTTTTAATTTTATAAGTAATATGGAAAGAGAAATAATATCATATAGTAATCGAGCAGTATTGTTTTCATTTTACCTATTTTTAATATTTTTAGAAACGTAAATAAGTTTTAAAAATATTCAAATGAGAGAAAAAAAAGAAGAGTTTTCTGTAAAGTAAACAATAAAATAAAAAAAATTTTTTATAAATAAATTTTATGCAATGTATTTAGATAAAAACGTTCATTGGGAATTGTTATATTTAATATATTAAAATATTATTATATGCTATTAAATAAAATACGATTAAATAAGTTTAGTATTTACAAATAAAATATGATTAATTATGTTAATTTCTGCCAGAGTCATGAAATAATTTAATTTTTCTTATAAAATTTGTAACTTAAAATATTTCTAAATATAACATTTATACAAGATGTTGAAAATTATTTCTAGTACCGTTTGAAACTTTTGTGAAATAATTATAAAATGTATTTTCTTTCATATTAACTCTAATTTTATTTGATAATTTTTATAAAAAGGACATGTCTTGAATAATACTATAACTTAATCAATATATATTGAATTAATTTGGCTCTAATGATAAAAGTAAGACACGAGGACGAAAATAATTTCAGATAAAACAAATTTTTTAAATATAAGTTTGAACTAACTGAGTACTTACAACAACGAAACATGGTACTAAACAAATTTAGAATTCTCTCCTATCAATGCTTATTGGTTTTGTAAATAAGTATAACTATCGTTAAAACTATTAATTTTTTAAATTAATGTATAGTATTTTTAGTCTTTAATATACCAGTACTATTTCAAGTAATAAAAAAAACAATTTTACTTTTAATTAATATAAGTGAACTACAAATAAAATATCTTTAAAAGACATGTCGCACAGACATTTGGGATGTCTAAAGTCAAAACAATAGATTTTACAATTTTTTTTTTAGAATAATAACTACTTATATGTTATTTTATGTATGTAAAATTATTAGTTGTTTAAATATTTATAAAGGGTATGAACTAAAACTATTAATCCATTAATTTCAAAAGTGAAACAATAATATGAAATTTATTTTGTTTAAATCCTAAAAAAGAGTTTAGAAATGTATTATAGATTAGAAGGAATAATTAGGTTGGTAGCTAAAGGCACTAGTTTTTCAACAAAAAAAAAACTATGAAAGTTATGTTATTACTTATACGATCAACTAGTTTTGTTACACTTAAAATTTCTAAAATTCAATGAAGTATTATGGAGATTACATATAATTATCCCTCTTTATACAATATCTTATATAAAACCATAGTTTTTCTATAACTTCATTTTACTCATATTCTATATTGAAATTTTCTCCTGTAAAACTTTCATTTTACGATGTATAAATTCAATTCTGTCGGGAACTGTAGCATAGGGAGTTTTGAAACTGTTTTAAGTAAGGTATAATGGCCTTACCGAAAAATTTATATCTAACTACACTACTTTTAAAAGAGCTTTTTTCCCTGGAATTTCGTCGATTTCATTTTTGCTTCTGCGACTTTACTTCCAAATCTGGCAGTTGAAGATAAATGGCTTGTGTTTAGGAATTTTGTAGTTCATTTTTATATGCTGTTATATTTAAATAGTAAGAATTTTACCAACTTTTTGAGATGTAGCATTAAGGAATAGAAGAAAACAAGTAATTTTCAATGATTTTCAAACTTATGTCAAGAAACAGTCTAAAAAAATTTAAATTGATCATTTTTTGTTAATTAACAACAAAAATACTATTTAAATTTATTAACTTAAAATTAAAAAATGCGTAAATTTTTAAAAATGTTTTGTTTATTTTAATATGCCATTTAAGAGTTTAAAATCTTGATTAAAACAATTTTATAAATAATTGGAAATATTTACGAATTTATGTTACTTATCATTACAAATTTATTTTAATTATTATTATTACTCGTTTTTAAATTGCAAAAACTTTTTATAATCAGTTTCATATAAATATGAAAATTTGTTGGAAAAATATTTAAAATAAAAGAAAAACTATCTTTTATTTTAATCACAAATGATGAATAATAATATAATTAATTCAATTTAGGTTATATAACTAGTTAAATCTATATAACTAGTTATCTAACGATAATCATACATAATAATTTAATGCGTTTTTTCCAGAATTATATTTTTCTAATATATTGTAATAAAATATATGGATTATAACAATTTAGAGAGACGTAGATTATGATTTAGTTTAGTTCATAATTTCTAAGTCATTTTGATAGTCTTTTTGATTAATTACAAAATGAAGCTATGGAAGTTGCTGATTTATTTACTTCCTGACGTAAGATTCCTTTCTGAAAACAATATAATACGTAAGGAGTTTTACTCCCTTTATGAACTATTTTATTTCGGCCTTCGATCATAGTTTATCTTTAATTGATAAAGATAAGAAATTAAACTTGCATAAAAATATGCATAAAATTATAAAATCATTAATCATTAAGTTTTTAACATTCTTGGATTCTAACTTTAAGTACAATATATATTTCCCAATAAATTTTCATATATATATATTTATATATATATATATATATATATATATATATATATATATACTCATTTCATAGAAAACAGTTCTCTCTATCAAAAAGGCTATGAAAATTATTAAATTATAAAATTATAATACAAGGAAAGATTAAGATTAAAATTTTTACTTATTAAAATATCTGCTACCAATTAAACTATTAAGTTTCTGGTGCTAAGCAAATTAGCTTTTTAAAATGTATGCGTACCTAAAATAAACATCAATGTTGTTGATGCATATATAATTTCAATTAATGAATACAATTGAATAGCTTTAAAGATTTTTTAATCTGTAAGGCACAACTTCTCTTTGTTAATAAATACAATTTTTGTTTCATACCTTTTGCAAACAAGAATGAAACTTGGCTGCATAAACAATTAACCTTCACATTATATAAAAATCATATTAAAATGAACACGTCATTGACTTCGGTTTTCATTCTTCGCATTTCTCTTTCAAACAAAACGATTATGAGGAAACGACTGGTTCAAACTTTTAGCCAAAAGCATACATAAAGCACTTAAGGAAATTCAGGGATTCATTCAAGTGTTTTGTTCTTTGGAACTAGCAAGTATCACGTATTTTAACACTTAGAATAAATAGATGGAACTAATATCATTGGCTTCAGAAGTACCCTTTTGGAATATTTACGTGAGCACGTTTTGCAAAATTAGCACAATTAACTATTGTCAACTTAGTAATGGCAATGACTTGAAATCGTTTTATGCCTTAATGTATGCATAAAATTTTACCAAATATGCTACTGAATGGAATGCACACACCCAAAATATATCGAGTCTGTAATTATCTTACAACATTCATTTACATTTATGATGGAAATTTCAATGATCTCCTTTTTTCTTAATGCATCAATAGTATTTTGTTATAGTTAAAATCAACGATTTTCATTTAGTTTTTGCGAAAATGAATATTTATAACATTTCAAGTTCAAAAAACATTTTTAAATATAATGAACAGATTGATTGAATGGAAAGTGCGAATTTTAATAAAATTGTAAATATGTTTTTCCTTAAATTTCTTAAGCTTATTCATGCATAAATTGCTAATTAAATATTAATTAGCATTTTAAGTAAATGATTTGAGTTGCGTGTTTGAATTATTTTTTGGAATAGGATTTCTGCTATAGAAAACATTTCTTTTTTTTAAACAGTTAATAACAACTTTAGGAACATTATGAACAATGAGAATTATTTCCAAATGTGTTACTGAAAATTTAATCATATAAACATTAACATTATAATGATTAAATAAATTAAAAATTAAAATAATAATGATAATCAATAAATAAATTTATTTATTTATTGAAGAAAAATTAATAAGAATACTACTGATAGAATTTAATTTTAAAAAAAATTAAGGAATTAGATACATAGAGAGAGATTAAAAGCCACACTAAACAAAGAAATAGATATTTTTTAAATTCATTACAAGAAGGGATAGTTTGAATTCAAACAATAGTTTTTAATGATTAGGGAGGAGGCATTTTTTATTCTAAAAATTAGCTTTATTGATGAATTTGCTTAAAGATATTTTGATATTATATCTTTTCTATTCCTCAATTCAAAGAGAATTCTCTTTTTCTTTGATATTCATATTTCATAAATAAAACTGAATAAATATAAAAATAAAAAATATATTCAATGAAGTCCTAGAAGCTCCATTTATATTAAATTAATTTTTAAATTTCATTCAAATGCGTATGACATCATTTTACCACTGCTTTGAACATTTCCACTGTGTAATTTTTAAGAAAACCACATTTACTGTAATGTGGAGCTTTTAAAAATTATTTCTTTTGTCTGCTGTATCGAAGCTGCTTACAATTTTTCCAATACCCCACCGATTGGAAGCACGCTGGAATGCGATGAAAGAAATTAAGTCACTATTAATTAATAACTTCGTAACTAAAGGGAATTTTCATACGTTTTATATTTCATTTGATTTGTTTTCAACTGATGTATGCATAATACTTCATTTTCTAGAGAAAAAAAAAACAGCCTTTTGAGAAAGTTAAGCAAAATGTATACATAGACATATTTAATTTTTCTAATTAAAACATTTAGCAGAAAGCTATGTATATAAATATTTTTCACTCAAGTTTATGGCTTACTAGTTACCTTATAAATCTAAAAAATTCATATTTAATTTTATTAAGGACAAGTAATGAATGTTAATAATAATTAATGTCCACCAAATTATATCTTAGAAATAATATTTTAAATGTTTTTACTGTAACAATCATTAAATAAATATTTTCCTAAATTTTAAAATTGGTACCATTAAAAAACATTTTTTCACAAATTATCTACATTACGTTAATTTTTAATGTATATAAGTTTTTTTTGTGTACATTTGTAAACAGACTATTGACAAAAGTTCAAGATATACAATTTTTTTACAGCAATATGTGTGTTTATTGAAATAAGAAAAACATCCGTGAATAAAAACATTTTAATACATTTCATAAGCATTGAAATTTATAATAAGGAAATATATAATAAGAATATATTATATATATTCTTATTACATATTTTCTTATTATATAATATATAATAAGAAAAACCATTTTAAGTAAATAGGAAAATATATATTCTGGATATATGAGATAGCTTTATTAAAGCAACTTCATTGTACTAGATCTCATACTTCTGCATATTTTCGATTTCTGTAAGTCTTAGAATTTTTCTAAAACGTAAAATGCTAGAACCTCTAAGAATTTCAAAAAGGTCAAATTGTAAGAGCCCGTCCAGCTCCACCTATATGGGATTCTTTCAAGTTTGACAAACATTTAACAACTTTTAGACGTTTTTCGAGGTACGAAGTTAAAAGTTATGACAGCATTTACTCAATGCTACTAGCAGGGCACAATAAAATAGTGTGGGGAAAAAGAATCAAAGTGAAAGAGACCTTTTGGTTTTGGAGAGGACTGTTTTTTTTAAAACGCCAACAACTGGATCAAAAAGAGACCACAGAATTCAATTAGGACAGGCCACTAGATTATCCATTGCATGCAATGATTACAGTTAAAAGGCACCTTTATAAACAGAATATTCATTGCAAAACAGCAATTTTCAAGTCATAGATGTTAATGTCAAACATCTTCTACAGTTATGTCATTCCCACGAAATTGGTCAATTAAAGCGTGGAAGTAAATAATGTTATTTGACGAATCATCTTTCACGCTTTTCACTACAACAAGACCAGAGTATCTTTGTAGGACACCTACACAAGCATATGATCTGATTGTCTTCTTCCAAATGTTAAGCCTACAGGTGGATCTGACATAATATGGGCAGCGGTATTGCAGACTTAGCTGGACCAATCATTACAGAGAAGATGCATAGAGGCGGCATTCTACCTGATCAGGTACATTCTATGGTATAAACTTTGTTTTTTGTAAGAGATAGAATTTCCTATCATAATAATTTATCTATCCATGCAGTGGGATTTGTTCAATCATGATTTGATGAACATAAGGATGAACTTAAGCAACAACTTTTGCCCGCACAGTCATCCGACCGTAACATAATAGAGCTTATATGGTTTTCTCAAGAGAGTTCATTACGGAATTTATATCCTCCCCCGGCATCTTTCTCAGAACATTCAAAATAATTCAAGGAAGAATGGTATATGATTCCTCTAAATAATCAACTTCTAAGCGTCAATTTCTAGGGGAATCCAAGATGTACTTGGACAAAGGCAGTCCAACACCATCCTAATAAAGAATGTTTTACAAATCTAAGTTGTTTCTGTTAATTTGATAACCACTAATATTATGATGTATGATACTTTTATATTATAAGTATAGTAGTTAAAAATGTGGAATTATATATTCATAAATTAATACTTCAAAAATAAATTTATATTCATAATTATATATATATATATATATATATATATATATATATATATATATATCTGTGTGTATGTGAGTACATATATGTATGTTTGCGTGTATTTTTTATTGTATATAATATTGGATATGATAAAGTGATATGGCATGACCTAAAGTTTCGAAAGTAAATTCTTCTAATAGGTCATTGAGTTCTCTAGGAAGTAACAAATGAATCTCCGGAAACAGCAACCATCAGTTGCTTTCAAAGGAAGCCGGCTAAATGTAACTTATTGTTCTCTAGAAAAGTCTATGATCATGCTTAAGACGAATTCGCTGTCAATGGCAGCCTGCCAAAAATTTCAGAATAAAGCATCCCTCGCTCTCAAGGACTAAAGTATCGACCACGACAATTTGTCGCCTGTAGACCGTCTTAAAAATATTCTGTTATTCTTCTGACAAAATTTTGAACTTTTTACTAAAATGAAAAAAAAATGATTATAGCAGACACAGAAGATAACAGAACACTTTAGAATAATTTGATTGTAATAGCTTTTAGATTAATTGATCGCTCAAATATACAAGGTAAAGTTAACTTTTTTGTGTTGAATGCAAACTTAAACACAAACTTACAGGTTGTTTGCATTAAAAAAATAAGCAAATTTCTCAGTTTTATCTATTAAAGGTTGAATTGTAATAAAATCAAAATTATTAAAAAAGAAATAATTCAGAAAATTTAACTGATTTCATGAAGCTGATTCACGTAATAAAATTCATCATAAAATATAAAGTAACATTAAAAAGTGTGTTTAAAATTAATATATGAGTATTATGATACATGTAAGATAATAATAAATTCAAAAACTAAGTACAATGTTTTAAAATGAAATTTTATGTGAAGTATGTTACTTTAAATAGCAATAAAGATCAGACAAAGTTCATTATATTTGAAACAATAGAAGGTTGATTTTTATGTCACTGACATATAGTTTAAAGGGGAATACAAACATTTCTTACTGAAGAGGGCATTTAATTCCCGAAGTAATAAACTGAAGCACCGAAAACTAACTATTCAGCAAAAAAGCAAAACTTAAGCAAAACTTAAACACATAAGGGTGTAGCAAAGTAGGTTTCTGTCAATTACTTGAGTCACCATTTTATAAAAACATGAGAGCTTATGTTTTTGAAGATTGGTTTAAAGTAAATAGCTCTATTCATATAAAAAATTTTATTTTTAGAAATCAGCAAAAGAGATTTAGACATTGTTCCAAAAAATCATATTAGATATTAGGGGCGGCATAAGGCCTTTATACGTTTTTATTGAATATCAAATGTGCTAAATAGGATATATGTCATGGGAGTGAAATATCTTCTCTATGATAATTATTCATGATTATTCTGCAATTAAGTAATGTCGTTTCTTTCTAACAAAAATCATCACTCATTGCATTATCATTTGGTAGATATTCGTTCAGAGATAGTATGATAAAACCACGAGTATTCTTGATGGTGTTAAAGATGGTAACATTGATCTAAATTTTTATTTAACATAATAATTTGATAATCTAAAACACTGCCTCATATTAAGCAATTTTTGGTATAGATATTTGATGTATAATAAGAAATGTTTTATTCCTTTCAAATCAAAAAATTGTCTACCTTTTTGGAGCCTGAACATAATCTAATCCATTAGATCAACACTTTATTGATTTGTCACATTCCATGTGAAGATATTTTGTGGGCCTGTTTAGCTTGATATGTTCATGTGCTCAGATAAAATATTTCATATTGCATGTGACAAAATATTGAATTTTCTTTCTGCGTGTAAATCACCATTTTATTGAGTATCCTTCTAGTATAAAACTGATAATATATTATTTTTTAACAGATTGTTGGAAGAGGTTAAGTTTTAAAGCAATCTTACTGTGGTTTACTTTACAGTGATATCAGTCTTACAAAAAAGGGAGGTGTTTCAGTTAAATTTAAATGTTCAGTTTCTTAATTTACACTATCATAGATTTTGTGATCATTGGTACTCATCACTGTATAAGATCATAGTTAGTAATTCAAAATTGGAATTAAAATATAAATCCCAGAAAAATAATATTTAAGAGGGTCATTTTTACAAATTGCAGAAGCCATTGTAAAAACTTTTTCATCTCTGTGTCATAGTAAAGTGTCAATAAAGAATATTTTCGAAAATACACATTTTTTTCACATTTCATGTAACTTATTTTTGCTGTAGTTTAACATAATTTATATATAGATAACTTAATTCAACTCTTCTTTCTATTTATACTCAAGTATTATACAGATAAGCTTGTTTGCTATATTAATATATTTTTGTTGTATTTTTAATTTTTCACTATTTTTGCTTACTTAATTACGTTAAAATAACATATAATGAAAATTAACAAATTTCTGATAAAGAATTAAAAAAAAATCTTATTTAAAAATATTAAAAGAT
Source organism: Latrodectus geometricus (assembly GCA_026290005.1). Classification (NCBI taxonomy): domain Eukaryota; kingdom Metazoa; phylum Arthropoda; class Arachnida; order Araneae; family Theridiidae; genus Latrodectus; species Latrodectus geometricus. Next base: position 33,360 of record JAPDSC010075552.1, on the reverse strand, counting down.
AACACTCATGTTTAAATTTAAAGTAGCATTCTCTAGTTAACTGTAACTGTATTTTATTGGGCAAACCACTACAAAGAAGCTTTCTCAGTTTACTTTTCTTGTTAATATAACAACCACAGCTGCGGTTTCAGTATTTTGATTCAATTATTATGTATAAATAGAAGTAATAAGAGATACACAATGTGTTTCTTCCTACCTTTGTCGCCCTAAGGACTCTTCATAATTTCTGACATCTTATATGCTTAAATCTTGTAATAAAATTTAAACATATTCTTTTGATCTAAAATAAGAATTTATAGTATTTAAGTAATATAATGTTAGAATTTTAATGCGAAAAGAAATTTTGTATTTTCAAATATTAATATAAAAATAAGTATTATATTTTATAAGGAAGGAAAACACGTCATATATATATATATATATATATATATATAATTATATTTTTATATATATATATATATATATATATATTGCTAAAATGATCATTGTTTATAGAAATTAACTTCATATTTACTATATTTTTATTTTAATTGTGAAACTATTAAATTATTAAGAGCAAAACTTAAAAAATTCTTTCCAAGCAAATATTTTGGTTTCTATTTAAATAAATTTTTATGTTTAATTTGATTTAAATTAAAATTTTATAAACACCTTCAAAAATGTATGAACGAAGAGGAAAATTTATTTGAAGTTGGAAATTATAAACAATTAACTTAAAATCCGAAAATCTCCGTGAAAGATGTAATTTATTTCGACATTTTTTAATATGAAATTCCTGTGCGGTATGATTAAATTCACTAAGCATTAAAACATGATATTGATAAAAAATGACAAGCAGAATTTAATAATTTAATTCGTTGCTAAATAAAATATTTATTTAGCAAAGGAAAATACTGATGTTATCATTGAATACAATTTTCGAGAAAAGGATAAAATTGTTCAAAATCTTATTTTTTAAGAGGTTTTTTGAAAAATAACAAAATAAATAAACTACTTTATATTTAATAAGATGAGAGATATAACGTTTGACATCAGTTTAGTACGAAGAAGAAATTTGAAAAATACATTTTTTCATAACTTTAGACGATACTTCAAAAAATATTAAAAATATGAACTTATACCTCCCAACACACTTTTAAGATAGAATATATTTCATCATAGCGTTTATATTTTCTAGAATTATTGTACCATCCATTCCTTAGATATAAATGTGCTTGAAATAATGAAGAATTTAATAATTAAATCGTAGAAATCCAACATAGTCCATAGAATAAAAATAAAGTTTGAAAAATTATTTCCATATTTATTGTCCGAACAGTTTAAGAGCGATGAGTCGTCATTATTCAAATTTCTAAGAATGAGAGACCATAAGGAATGCGAAACATCGATGCGAGAAAGCGCTTGAAATTCCGAGACTTGATAGCCGCCAGCATATTTCAGACACATCGGCTGATTGAAACTCTTGAGAAGTGTCCGCAAAGCATTTCGTAGTATGTTAATTACCAACCTGCAGCCTGAGTTCTCAAGTGATTAAATCGCTTTAGTGACTGGGCAATTGTCACCGTAAAAGACCTCTATTAGATCCCCAGACATCTTATTTCACGGCAAGCAGAGATAGTTTAATTTAGTTAAGTAACAATGAGAGAAACTGTCTTGGAAAAATCTTTTTTGTCTTGAAATTTTGTCTTTTTATTTTTTCTTCACATCTTGCTTATGATTAAGGTAATATTGTTTTTATTTAAGTTTGAATTATTAAAATGTTCTAAGTAAGATTACAATACTGCTCTAGTTTCAGAAAAAAATTTTTTTATAAGACTCATGTGGTAGTTTTATTTTGGGAATTAGACGTCATTAAATTATCAGTTATACAGTAAAATTTTTACACGACGCCATTATATATTTACATTTAAAAATGTAGTTATAACTTAAAAATGTGTTTCTAATGTATATTACTTATTTTTGCATATATATAACATAAATATAACAACGTTATTATGTGTTATAAAGATTCACATGTACATCATACGAAAATAAATCACCAATATACATATATATTTTTTTCCTTTATTTTTTTTAATTTTAACTTCATTATAATTTAAATGTTTTTGTTTTTCAAGTTAGTTCCTTTTTTCACCCTTTAATTTTATATATTTTACTTTATTGTTTTTGTTATTCTAAGTGTCTACTCTTCTATGGTATCAAATAATTTTTCTTATGATTTTCTAATTTCAATTTTATTTTTCAGGATAATTATTAAAATGTATTTTCATTTTACAAGTTAAAGAGTAAATATTATGTGTGAGAAAATTTTTGAGTGTGTTTTTAATTATTTTTGGCTGTGATTTAAAAAAATAATAAGAAATATGAAGTAATTCCTCAAAGGATGCGATATATTTATATTTAATATAAATATAATATTAATTAAACATTAACTGCATAGATAGACAAAATCTTAAAAATGTTTTAGTAAAATATTATCACATTTTAGTGCAAAACTGAGTAATAAGTAATTTCTTGCCAATTATTTAACTTTTTTTATTGAAAGCTTAAAAATATCTCTTTAAATCATGAAAATATAACTTTTCGTTAAAAACATTTAACGATAAACCATGTTTAATTATGTTAAGAACTCTAAATTATATTTTTAAATTATCTTTAATTTATAATTTTTGAATGAAATTGCTTTATATTCTAAGTCCTTTAGACATTGATTTCAAAACAGTTCATTTTATCATACAAAACTGCTCTCAACTTCCAAACTTCTTAAGTCAAAGGTTTAGCGAGTTTGAGCTCTTAAAATAAAAACTTTTTGAGTGAATGAAACCTTTGAAGATTGATGGGCGAGAGGATCAACCCTGCATTTTTCTTTTCATCTATTGACTGGTTTGGGAAAGCCCGTTAAAAGTTTTTATTTATCTCATATTATATTATTTATTATATCATATTATAATTAAGAATATTTATGGATGTATACATACATATAAGTAGATATGTATATTTATGTATGTATGCCGAAGTAGTATTTATATAGTTCCAAAGTACAACTATCAGTTTTATTAAATAAACTAAAATATGTGTTTAATGTTGTCATAGCAATAATTTCTAAGACATTATTTATTTTTGATTAATTTATCAAATAATCTGTAATTACTTTATCAACATATTCTTTCTAATTTTTTATAAGACTTATGGAGATAAAATATACTATTGCTTTTATATATAATATTGTGAACATTTATGAAGCATTTTTTACTATACGATAAAATTATCTTAATTAATGACTGTCATTATTACGCATATATTATTTTAAGTAAAATTATAACGCTGCTTATTATTTTAAAGTTGAAGGTATTATTTATAATAATACTTTTAACTATATAATAATAGCCAGTGATAGCCCATTGTTTATAGCTATACAGTAATGATATATGATACTTATGATATTATTCTGTACTAAAA
>JAPDSC010075552.1:0-29501 GCA_026290005.1 Latrodectus geometricus | reverse complement strand
TTTTAGTACAGAATAATATCATAAGTATCATATATCATTTTATGTGTAGTATCAAAGACTTTAATATTTTAATAAGAAAGTTTGATAAATATTTCATTTATGAAATTAAAATTTTTTATTTGTGAAATTCATAATATATATAAATTAAGAAACATGACTAGCAGCAGAAATTTGATGTTTGATTTTTTTGTATTGATTTTGGTAAAATGAAACAAAATTTGCTAATTTAAATCTGAATTTGCAAAATTGTTAATTTAAAATACACATGAGTTTTTGTGGATATTCTAATTGTTTTAAACAACCCAAAGAGATGAAATGTAACAATATGGTAGAAAAAGAATATATGCTTCTTTGAAATGAATTTGATATAAGAGTTCTTTTTACAAAATGGTAAATGGTTATATGCCCAAAAGCAGACATTAATAAATATAAACAGGAATCAAAACTTACTATTGATAAAGTCAAATTTTATAGTATATGGTGGATATAGTTTCCTAATTAAATTTTAAATGAGTTCAAGCGTAAATTTATTTCAGTTTTACATCTTAAATATTCTATTCCAAAACTATCATATCACAATTGAAAACTTGTTATATTAAACTTGTTGAGATGCAATCATATTATTAATTTTTAGTCAAATATTATTAAATATATTAGCATTGTTGTAATCGAATATTTATTATTAGATGCAAACACATTATTCATGTGTTTATAGAAGTCTTTCAAATAATCGCAATGCTAAATCCAATACAGGATGAGCTTAACAATTCATTATATTTTGGGGAAGAAATATTTTTTATTTTGACTTTTTAATGCAATTACATTTGTAAACTGACTAATAAAAGAATAATTCTCTGTGTTTCACTGGAGAAATTTAAACATTTACTGAGAGAAACTAAAATTGAATTGAAAATAAGTGTTTGTTTTTTATAACAATGTTTCGATTAATTATAAGGTCAATGCTACTTGAAAAGTTTTAGAATCAGACAAGTCAAATACCCAAAAATACTTATGAGCATAATTCAGTTTTGACATATTTATAATAATGTTTCTATTACTGATTGAAAATTTCCTTTGATTTAGAAAACTATGAGGGAGTGTCATATAAACACAACCAGTAATCTTGCTTAAAATTCATGAATTCAGTATAATTTACTGAATATAATATCAACAGGACACAGAGTTTCATTTTTCACCTGCTCAGAGGCTTAACCAACTGGTGGGAAAAAAGTTAAAAAATAACAAACTTGAAATATTTATATTTTTTTATTTTATTCAATACATGAAAAGTGCTTAGTAAGCAAATGATTTTTGAATGATACGCTTTAATTGATTGTCTGTTGGCAAGTGCGAAATCTCAATAAAATATAATGAGATTATTGTGACATAAACATATCTGCGTTATTTTTCTATGTTTAATGCATTCATCTAATAATTTCTATGTAATTTCTTTAATATTTGATATTTATTTGTCACAGCTTATTTAGGCAGTTAAAAGCAAAGGAACAATTCTGCTTAGTTAAAGTAAAATCGATGTAATGTTAAATATAATTAAAGGATAAAAATAGTGCAAAAATTGTTATTTTTTTTCACCAGATCAAAATAAGATATGCTTCTCAATATGGTTGTGTATGTTCTGAATGTCAACACAAAAACTTAATTAGGAATAATTATATTCTAAATGAAGATTAATATAAACAATGTTTACTATAGAATATAAAAACAAAAATACTAATACATTTATCTTAATTATCTAAATGTATTTATCACTTAATGGTTTTGGTTTTATACTACTGATTTCATTACTCATGCTATATTGCATTTTTTCTTATTACAATGCAAAGAAATTATGAAGGTAAATTGCAATATTTTTAAAGATAATTTTCTGTCAGTTGTGTTTACTTTCCCCTCCTTATCATTTGATTATTATCTTTCTAGTATAATTTATAATCTGATTAATCATTCTACAATCATTATCATTCCACTTAAGTTTATCTGAACTTTACTTACAATTAACAGGGATTTTTAAACATTACGAAGCACACCGATGGCGTTAAGAAACGAATCCATAAGCCATATGAAAGAGAACCCCACCAATAAATTAAAATGACGACCAGTAAAAAAAGACATTATTCACAAGTGAATGTAAAAAAATAATTTACAATTTTAGAAAATAATCTCAACAAAGAATAATTTATATACATACGCTTTTATTAAATGAAAATTTTGCTTATAAGTTAACTCATAAACATTTAACAGTATTATTTGTTATTTTAGTATTATTGTTGTTTAACGGTAAACTTTTCCAGTAAGTTAACTCATAAAAATTTTTAATATTTAAAAAAAGCCGCAATTTCTTTTCTTTGTTCTTCCTTATAATTCATAGGAGCATTGAAAAAAACTGATATTAATCCCATAAAATAAAAGCAAAATTACAATAAGTTTTATAGTGTCTCTAGAAATACATTAATCATCGCTGTTCGTATTTAGCATTCTTTTGCTACTATATAACTTAACATTCCTCTCTCAAAACTCCATTTTATCCTTTACGTGCGTCTATTGAAGCTTATATTGTTGTATCATATCAAATTTTTACTTCATAAAAACTGCCTCCTGTCAAAACATGAAAACGCTGTCCTAATTGTTGCGATAAGCCAGTCTCATGAGTAGACCGGGAGAAGTTAACCAACTATTTTTCAAAGTGGTGTTGCCATGAGCGAGACAAAACTCCAGCCTTATTGACTTTGCCCACGAGAGCTACATTCTTAACAGGAACTAGAACTCCTTGTCTAGAATCACGAACGCTTCATTGGACACGCAAGACAGTTCGTGCCAAGTCACGTGATTTCCGCACTAGAAAACTCTCGGAACATTTGTTTCTTAATCCACTTTTCATTCCATGACACATAAGAAAATGAAAAAGTAAAGAGCGGAAGCTAAATTTCGTTTAGTGGATTGCCTTATTTTCATTATAAACAAGTGAGAAAGCTAATGATGGTGGTCTGTTTCCTTTGTCAGATATGTCAGCAGATTGAAATACCGCTATTGTGTAACTTGAGTAAAAGGCGTGGGAATTTCTTACTTCGTCTATAAATAAATAAATTTAATACTATAGACGGTCATCATTATAATATATAACTCAGTATTATGTATATAACTCGTATTTAAATGTTGGACTTTGTATGAAGATCAGGTAAATACCTCTTGTATGAAAGAAATATTTTGTAAAAATATTACACATTAACTATATACGTCGTAGGATCAGGGCTTTTATTAGTGCAGTTTGTCGTTCCTCGAAATAATAGTTGCATCTACTTGAAACTCTTTGACATTTTAAAAAATATTTTATTGCTGTGTCCAAAAGAGCCATATTAAATAATATGATACTTTTGAAAGTATTGGTCACTAAAATAATACATGCTGTTCCTTCAATCATAAAGTTTATATAAGAGAATGTGTTTCCTTATCAAAGTTAATATTACTGTGTAAAAGATTACAAACTACATTTGCAGCAAAACTAACTAAAAAATACGAGCTATCTTCTGCATATTTCTCATTTATCCAAGTCTAATTATCAACTTATGTTTCAATCTTTCCTTATAACGTCGTTAGTATTGTTTAACATAAATGCTATATCATCTCTCAAGAAGATAATGCACATCTGCTTATCATTCTAATCATTCTAATCCTGAGGTATGACAATAATTCAAGTCTACAGAGACTGGAGTAACTGTATCTGCCATTCTTCCATAATTTAATTCGATATCAATTAAAATTATCGCAACTCTTATTGCCCCAGAGATTAGCTAAGTAAAGTTCTATACTCTGTATCTAATAAGCTACACGAAGAATTAATAACAATGTTCTATCCTGTTACATGAATATCCATAATAAATAATATTACTCTCTTTGCAATGTTTCCTTTTTTAATTTTAAAAACAGCAATATATGCATGTATCATATGAATAAATTTAAAATTATTTTTAATTAATTAAAAAGATAAAGAACATGAAAATAGAAATTATTATAAATATTTAGCGACTGAGCAATAAAACAAACTTAAACATTTAGAACTAAACAAAATAAAATTTTTACAATATTATATTTTAAAGGATTTTTAACATATTTACAATCATTTTATATTTGGTTATTGTATTTTTATTCTTTAATTAAAAATAATTCTTAAAAAGTATTAGAATGCTGTTTTTAAATAAATTAAGGGAAAATATTTCTTGAAAAAATAAGTTCTAAATTTAAAATTTAAATATTCAAAAATATATTTAAATATTTTAAAATAAATTTTTAGTAAGAAACATCTCCCAAAAGACCATCATCAAAATATATTAAGAAATTCATTAAATTTATGGGATTTTTTAATATTTATGGAGTACAGATATCACATGGGATTTGTATTTGTATCTTTAATTGTGAATAGTTTGAGTCAGAACTTTAAATTTTATTTTCATAAAAGCGAGTATACATAAATTCTTATAGGTATTTGATTTTATTGTATAAAATAAGACGTTAACTGTTTGGCGGGTAATTTTCAATGCTTATAAAACTTCTGACGACTTATTAAAATTCCTCACCTTACTTTAAGCAAGTTAAGTGCAATTTAATCTTCTTCACAAAGTAGTTGAACGGAAAACCGATTAGTTTTGTGCAGAAAGTGGGTGATAATGTTAATGAAAGGGATTTCACTATGCTTTAAAACCAAAACTTTGGCACCCTATAATTACTGTGATTTGCATAATGATTATTAATTTTTCTGATGAACTTGTGAGAGATTCTAATTAGTTTTGAAGATCTTAAAAATTTAAATAGAGCGGAAACATCGATAATCACAGAGAAATTCCCCTAGTACAAAAGTACAGGATAGGTGGGGTCTTTCTTTGATACAACATTTGGAAGCGAAATTAACAATTTTTATGGAAGCTAATAATAGCAGAAATAGAGAAAATATCTCATCTTTCACATAAGTTATTAAATTAACTTTAAAATATTTTTAGTGTTATAACACCTTTATAATTTGGAAAATGAATATAATAATAATGTTGAACAAATATATGTATATTTAAATAAAGTTATTATGAAAAAGAAAGACATCTGATATTTTAATGAAACTGAATCTCATGTAAAGAAACTGCATTAGTTTATTCCTGAAATTTCTTTCTATGTACTTCTGAACTTTGTATCGTTAAACTTTTTCAGTAAGTTATTTTAAGTGTTAATTGCATATAATTTCTTATGTGATTTATTGTTCTCACAGATTCATATAAAAAATACGTTTAGTATAATTTACGTACGTTTAATGTAAATTTAATACGTTTAAATTAGGTTCAATATAAAATATGTTTTAATAATTCTCACAGATAAAAAATACGTTTAATAATGGAAAAGTAAATATTCTTTAATAATATAGCATAAACAATAAGTTTTTATTCTTACAAGTTTAGTCATGCAATATAAATGTTTTTAGTATTTTTAAGTATTCAAAAGTGAATAATTTTATAAAGAACATTAATGTTTACTCTGTGTAATTTTGTAATGTATTATCTTTCTTCAGCAATAGAAAACTAATTTTAATGATTCATTCACTCATATGGTAACTTTATTATTTGATGCAAATGATAAATGTGACAGGTAAAATTTATCACAGACTTTTTGAAACCACTACAGTGTTTCGAAAAATAATTGTTACACAATTAAACATAGGTTTCCTTTTTCTGAAAGACTTTAATTCTATAAGGAAGAAGAGAAAGGAAATACTAAGCAAAAACATATGTTAAAGACAATTTAAATACATAAAAATGAAAAACATTAGCTGTATTAAATATGTAAATTACCTTATAAAATAGTCTATAGTAGGCATGGAGCTACTGTTTTAGAGAGAGAATGTATTAATCTTAGTGTAGAATTCTAAGGAATGTCAATAATATACATGCTACATTTTTACTAAGCGGACCATTTAATTAAATTTTGATCGTATAATATCTTAAAATATGACAAACAAGAATTTTTCTCCTCATGGGCTGTAAAATATTTCTTTTTGACACGAACTGTGAATACAGAATGTTGTTATCTTGGGGAGTATTGTATCATTGTTATTAATCGAAATAATTAAAATGGCATTGTTATGATACGCCAAAATGACCATATATCCATAATTAATATCCCTTCTTTGAAGATAAATAAACCTCACAGACAACCACGATATGAATTCAAATTTATAGCTGACTATTTTCGATGCTTTACATTTGGTTTTTAGTATTTTTTTTTTTTACCTTTAACTTGTCTAGTAATGGAATAGACTGTCAAATAAAATGAATTATATGAATTACTGTATCTCCTTTGTTCCCTAATACTTATAAAGTATTTTTAAACTCATCTACAAAATTAACTCTCCTAAAATTATTAAAATTATAGTGATTGCAGAGTGTAGATTAGTATTATCTTTCTAAAAATTGTGAGCTTCTCATTCAAATCAAATTTAAATTTGGTGCTGCAACCTAATTTACTATGAAATTTTCATTGGCGGTATTATAATTGGTCATACAGAACAAAATTTTCCTCTTTTTAAAGCCCAGTTAAAATTTTTTTATGCAACCATAATCAATGCAGTTGGAAAAATCCGAACTATACTTCTAAGTTGGTTACATAAAATTCCCTATTTATTCAAAAACCGATTATATTCCCTACATTCGAAATCTGCTATTTTCAATATAAATATCTTACATAATTATACAAATTATAATTTATATCAACGACTGAATATTGAAACAAGTAAAAGCTATTATGCAACTAATGTTAGTTACGCAATATATTTTTTAGTCATTTTTATGATATAAATGTTTCAATTTGAGCATGCATATCATAAAGTATTTCTTTATTTAAATCAATTTCATATCCTTAATGAGATTATTTTTATCATAAAATTGTGAAATCTTAATAAAAACTGTTGTGTTGAGTAAACAAACCTGTACTGTTTTAGTAAACAGTTTTGCTTGCTAAAACAAATTAACATTAATTTGTGTGATATTGTATTCTAAGTAATATGAATTTTGAGAGTATATTATATTTTACTCTTGTAATTTATGTAACCAATTTTCAACAACCGTTGATAGTTTTTAATAAAGTTTTAAACAATGCACAATTATAAATACACATATTTCGACTCAACCGATGACATGGTAATCAAAATAATATCCTGTTTCATTGCAATTTGACTAATTCACTGTTAGAAATTGATTTTTATTTCTACATTCTTATATATTTCTTAGTGTATATATTATTTAAATTTTCCATTAAAATTCAAAAAGGAACATTTGATCTTAAGAAAAAAACAAAAGGTTTTAATATATTAATGTTTTTTTAAATTTTATTGATAGAATTACAATTTCAATTGGTCATTTTTCTTTTATTTTATTAAATTGCGTTATATATCAATAATCTATATTTTTATTTCTTTCAGTTTTGTGATGATAAATTTCCAACCATAATCTATTAATAGTGCACAATTTTTTTTTAAACAAGATGCTTATTCTGAAATAACTTTATATGTCACAGCGCTTGTACCACTTTGAAGTACTATCCTGTTTCCAGTTTTAAGGAGGTAACACACATTTCGTGACGAAGAGCACTTAGACTGATGGATTTGTCCCGCTAACATTTCAGAATTAATCTCAATGAAGAAATTATGATGAATAAAATGCTTTCATATATCAAGAGAATTAGTATCTCTGTTCTCTGATTAATTATTTCTATTCTCCGATGGGCCTGACATTCTTTAATATGCAATATTGTATACAATCGTCTTTTAAATGTATTTATTATATTATTTTACGGTTATTTTCGCAAAGCATTTTTCCGATATTATTTAGAATTTCTTTTTTTTTTTTTTTTTTTTTTTTGCATTCTTAATATATGCTTGTTTATGAATTTAATTCCATAAACAATGCTGAGTTTCAATGTTATGGCAACAATGATTGACAGATTTTTTCGGAACTTGTTTTAAGAAACTTCTCAGACCTTTGTTTATAAATTGTAAGAAATAACGTTCTATTTTGAAACACTTATTCCTTTCCGCAAACAGTAAGTACTTAAATAGAGGCTGTGATTGCGTAATATTCTTTTAATAACCATTAAAATTTATTTTGAATTCACTAATTTTTTATATCATTTTTAGCTTTTCTACCTCAATTATTATTATTCCGATTAATAGAAGCGGGAAAAAATTAAAATGATTTGTAACAATACAAAGTGGGTAAATTGTTTTATGTATAGTGAATTTGTATTTTAATTAATTTCGATGAGTAAAAGAAATATAGAGTTACGTTAGTTAATTGGTGGGTTTTGTAAGGCAATTTAAATTAAATTAAAAAAATAGTGTTGTGCTAAAAATAAAGAGTTAATTACTTAAATGTAGCAATAATTATATACACTACTGCCCATTAAAATTGCTACACCAAGAAGGCAACATGCTACAGACGTGAAATTTATACGAAAAGAAGAAGATGCTGTGATATGCAAATGATTAGCTTTTCAGCGCATTCAGACAAAGCAGGCGCCAGTAGTGACACCTACATTGTGTTTAAATGAGGAAATTTTTCAGCCGGTTCCTGATACACAAATTGCATTTGAACGTTGTTGCCTGGTGAAATGTTGTTGTGATGCCTCGTGTAAGAAGGAGAAATGCGTACCAGCACGTTTCTGGCTTTTATAAAGGTCGAATTGTAGCGTACCGGGATTGCGGTTTATCTTATCGCAGTATTGCTGCTCGCGTCGGTCGAGATCCAATGACTGTTAGCAGAATATGGAATCGATGTGTTCAGGACGGTAATACGGAACTCCATGCGGGATCTCAACTGCCACCTATCACTAGCAGCCGAGAAGACAGACATATAATCCACATGGCCGTAATGGATCGTACAACCAGGTCACGAGCCGTGAGTCAAGAAATGGGGTCGTTTGGAAGACAACAAACAAGTGTCTGCACGAACAGTTCGACTACGTTTGCAGCAGCATGCACTCTCAGCTCGGAGACCATGGCTGTGGCATCCCTTGACGCTGCGTCATAGACAAGAGCGCCTTCAATGAATGGTGTGATCAACGACGAACCTGGGCTCACGAATGGCGAGACGTCATCTTTTCAGATGAATCCAGGTTCTGTGTACAGCATCATGATGGTCGCATCCGTGTTTGGCGGCATCGTGGTGAACGCACGCTGGCAGCATGCATTCGTCATCGTCATACTGGCCCATCACCTGGCGTGATGGTATGGGGTGCCATTGGATACATGGCCATGTCACCTCTTGTTTGCATTGACGGTGCTTTGAACAGTGCACGTTACATTTCTGGTGTGTTACGACCCGTGGCTCTACCCTTTATTCGAGCCCTGCGAAACCCTACGTTTCAGCAGGATAATGCACGACCGCATGTTGCCGGTATTGTACGGACCTTCCTTGATACGGAACATGTTCGGCTGTTACCCTGGCCAGCACGTTCTCCAGATCTTTCACCAATAGAAAACGTCTGGTCAATGATTGCCGAGCGATTAGCTCGTCACCAAACACCAGTCACTAAGGTTGTTGAACTGTGGCATCGTGTTGAAGCTGCATGGGCATCTATATCTTTACTTTGGAATCCAATCTCTGTTTGACTCAATGCCCAGGCGTATAACTGCTGTTATTACTGCCAAAGGTGGTTGTTCTGGGTATTGATTTCTCAGGATCTATCCAGCCAAATATTTTGAAAATTTAATCACTTGTTATTTCTAGTATAAAATATTTGTCCAATAAATATAATTTTGTTATCTGCATTTTTTCCTGTAGCAATTTTAATGGCCAGTAGTGTAGTTAATTTCTTTTATTTAGTTAGGAAATAACTTGTTACGTACATCTTTAAATAATCTGATATTTAAAAATACATTTCATTTATTACATGCCAAGTATTATTTCATTGTTTTCATTTAATTTAAATAATAAATTATACAATTTTATTGGCATATCAATTTTTATAATATCAACGAAAAAGTACAAATAAATTTTTATCTTTTCGTAACAAATCGCTCATAAAAGGTAATGTAATTCCTTAATAAGCAATACATTTCTAAATGATTAATCTTTTTTAGTAAAAGATTTGTATTCTTTTTATTCGTAAATATTGATGCCTTAAACTGAAGCGATTTTTCAAAATAATATTTCACCTCAGCAGTTATTTAACTGTTCTATTGGTTTTACTTTAGATTTAAAAAATTGCTTACGTCGATTTACCTTAATTTGAAAGAGTAATGATTTTATTACCTGCATAACTCTTCTTTAATGATCAGGTTATAGATGAATACATTTAATTGAATGTTTTTCTTCAGTTTGTTCTCATAAATAAATTTTCTGAAGGAAAGGCAGTAAAAGGAATTTGTTAACGTAAACATTGCAAATAATGTAAGGTTTATTTATTCTTAACAATAGCGGCAAAACAACTATCCGAGTAAGAAAGTGTTTCTTTAATATAATCCAATAAGATGCTTTACTTCAGAGATCGGGAATACAGTTGCGTCGCATTTTAGAAATAAAAGAGATAGTTGAAAACAGACGCTTTTCTTTACTGGAAACTGTTTATAGAAGAAGTATTTATATTTAGGCAGCATTTTATCTTAAGCTTTGAATATAGTAACATTTGATTTTTACAAATGCATTATAAAAGTAACTACCGTTGAACTATTTTTCATAATCATTATATTAATTATGATGCATTTATGACTGAAAAGAGACATGAATCGATTAAATAAATGTTTTTAACACAAGTAGATTAATAAAGACTACTTTCAATTATCTATTTAATGTGCTCAGTAATGATTTATTTTAAATTAAAAGATACAAAGTATATTCTTCAATTTGCTTTGTATTAAAAGTAACTTAGTTTTCACTTCTGTAAATTGCTAAAATAGTGATATCAAGAAAATGAACAAATAAATGTACTTGCTTATTTGTAAAAGTATTTTAAAAAAAGTCATGTTCTTTTAAGAGCTGAGGCATTCTTGCCTATTGAAGAGATTGTTTGATATTACTAGTCATAATACATTGGCCTCAAACCATTTAAGAAAAATTTTTGGCGACTAATTTGCAAATAAGGAAATGTAGAAACACCACGTTTGGATGACATATGCACAAAACAGATATGTATTGATTGCAACATAGGCGTTTACATAAGAAAAAAGCGTAATTAATTTACAAAAAAATTCTAGTTTAAAAGTCCAGTTTTGGAAAAAAAGAATAATCAAGTTTTAAGTGGTACATTGTAATGCAAATATAATAAAAAGGAGTTTTAATAAGAGATATCCCTAACCCTAGCCTGAATGCAATGACAGCAATGACTTTCTATGCTGTAAATTTATTAGCCGGTTACCGAAATGCGAAGATCAGACACGGAATAATCTATTTTCCACCTTTTATTGATCTAGGCGAAGGTCTTAAGACAGCAACCTGCCTATCAAGATAATCTCACAGATGCTCCATGGCTTAAAGATTGAGCTGGTAGTTTAATTCTCTCCAAAAGAAGACTATGATGAAATATTACTCAACAAGTACAGCTTGATGAGAGATCATGTGTTATCATACATTAGAATGAAATCATTTCCAATTGCAACATCAAATGAGCGAACATCAATGGACAAATTGAATAGTGGGAACATGAATCAAGGATCTCATCCCAATAACTCATATCAGTCACAAATCGTTCCTGGAAAACATGAAGATTATAGTAACCACCGAGGAAGTTTCCTCATCAAGCCATTATTTCACCACTGTGCCTTTACAAAATTTTGGATAGATGGTATTTGGAGCTTCGTTTCTTTCAAATCAGCAGACGTCCTGAATCATTCTCTTATGGGAATCTGGACTAGCCAGTAAAAAGTACAGAAGCTCATCGATATCTGGTAAAGGGAAAGCTGTTCTTTTTTTCCAAGACGTGGGCCCTTCTCTGTTGTCGCATAACTGGTCACCTTGCATAGAGACTTTCATGATGAAGACACCTTCTCACCGTACTAGTTTATATTTTTCTCCTTCAATCAAATTTCGGGATAAAAATGCTTCTTCTCCTTCTTTCCGAAAGAACTATGAAACTGTCTTCTGCAGGCTCATGTTCGGTCTGGAACATGTCTCTTTGACTCAGAAGCTTCAGTTTGACTCAGAAGCTTCAGCCTGTGATATCCTTATTTCCATCCACCCAACCACCCACCACATATAAAGCAAACAGATTCTCTCTAACATTTCATGACTCCACTGACAATTGCTAGTGAATATTGAAGATCAGCAAAAGTTACACACATAATTACACACGAAAGCTTCACCGTGAATATATATCTGTTCTCTTTTATCAAAATTCAGTTGTTGGCGTTTTTGCATAAATTTACATAAGTTCGTTCAATAAAAATTACATATTTCATTGTTAATGTCATTTTTTATGGTGAGCTTTGAAAAACATGTTGTTCCTTATCTTTTAAAGGCCACTACGTTCAGAGCTTGAAACTCCTTTATAGTATAGCCTTTCATTTACAAAAAAACTTGTCAAAACTATATAAACTATATTTATCAAAATTATATAACTGCAGATAACAGCAATCATGCGATTAAAAAGTGACATATTTTTATGGTATAAGATGATCTCTGTTTGTGATTTACCTAAAACATTAATCGTATTACTTATAAAAATCAATAATTTCTATTCAAGAAAAATTCCCAAAAGTTCAGTATTTGATAAACCGAAACTTCCTAAGGCAATTTCGTCTATGTTATTATCATAAGTAATAATATTCAAAAGTATATAGTTACTTTAAGTTAAATAACAATACGAAAAATTGAATTTAATCTTACATTTCAATTTTTAACATTTTGAACGTATTATAACAGATTTAACATTCCGAAGACGGGGACAAACTATTAGCAAAAGATTATTGATATGCACATAAGTGTGACAAGGTATTTTTTCCAGTATAACTTTTATTGAATTGTGTTACAAACAAGTTGCAGAATTATGCATTACGTTATTGCAAGCATTGCTTTATATTACGCATAAACCATGCATTGAAAAGAAGAAAACTTGAAGCTACTATGACATATTTGCATGCAGAAAACAGAAAACTAACAATTATCTCTGATAGTTTTGTAGTGGGTGAGAAAAATATAAATATTTTGAAACCACATCAGAGGCAGCTTAAAATGAAAAAGCTATTGCAAAGCATTTTAAAATTCCGAAGCATATTATTGACTTTCGAGAGGGTGGATTTTTCATTGATAGCAGGCATTTTCCAAAGCCCTTATTTCGACAGATGTGTATGTAAAAAACAAAAGGGCATTTTATTTTTCAAAAGCGATCAAACACAATCTATAATATCACACTCCTTAAAATGAAGCAATTGTTAGTAATTATAATATTAACTTATAAAAGTTTGTAGCCTTAAAAAATTTCAGTACTAGTGTTTTGAGATACACATTTGTGTAATTTATTAAATAATAAGCATTACGATTTTTAATACTTTTGTAATATGTTACTAATAAAGGTTATATTATATCTAATAGTTATTTATTTATAGTTAAAATTTAAAATATGATTATTTCTCTTGATATAGCTTATGATCTATTTTTATTGATTGTTTCTTAGTGTTTTTGTATGCATATATGACAAATGAATTAAAAAATCAAGATCATTATTATGTTGAGCTTCTTTTTACGCAAATAATAGATCTTATTTATTTTGGTCAATGTAACTACATGTTTTTCTAGTGTATTTATGTAAAGAGAATAACACGAGGCAAGTGCTGTTGGATATAGTTTTCACCATACCTCGCACATTTTACATTAAGCAAATATCTGAGCTTTGTTGTGGCCTGGGAAGACGTAGTAAGTCAGAATGGCTTTTCACGAATCGATATTTGAACACTTCTTATTTATTTTATCACTCATGAAGCATCCGTGCCCATCAGAGTAAAATTACAGCATTGCATATTGCTCTTTATCTTATATAACCATTACATTTTAAGTATTTCATGGATGTTTTTACCCTTGAAAAATACGACCTCCATTCCAACAGAACTTCCTTCAGACACTTGCACAATATGAGTAAGACGAAATGGTATCATGACTTCAAGGGATTCTAGCTAATTTTGATAATATCCATTAGTGTAACGTGATTAATCCAACCATTATTTGCTTTTAATCTTCAGATATCTAATATCTTCATTCTTGACATCACTATAAACAATTTTTGAATTTAGATAAAATGAGTAGTTAAATTCAAAAGAATTTTTGAATTTAGATAAAATGAGTAGTTAAATTCAAAAGAATTTTTGAATTTAGATAAAATGAGTAGTTTTATTACGGGCAGCTGACTATAAATTTGTATCTTCTGCAAGCCATACAATTCGTATGCGTAAGTTTCTGCACTGCCATACAAATCCTTTTAAAACCAATTTATTTAGATCATTTGAAACTGCACGCGAATCGCAGTTACATCTTCAAGACAAGAACTGTAGGCTCTCATTCGAACTTTTAAAAAACAATTCAAATCATGTATAATCCATGAACTAAAAATTAGATCTTTATCCCTAGCAAGTATTTAAATGAAAATATTTAAAGATTTTTAATAGACTGATCAGTGTGTGTTTAAGAAAAACAATAACACAATATTTAAAAATGTTGAAATGTTGATACACATTTTTAAAGGATCTGATGATTATACTTCCGTAATTATGATTTTAACAGTTACATTTAATTCCCAATGGACTGTATGCGATATTTTCAAATCATATCATAAGAAGATGCAGAAGATCATCAAGAATGAAGACTGATCACAGATACAATCAGCTTTTTCTATTGCAAACATAGAATAAGCAAATGAACAGTTCATCAGCTTTATTTAAATTAAAGTTTGTGCTGCACATTTTTCATATTTTCTAAATTTAAATCTATACAATGCACGTCTGTGTTTATATTCATTTAAATATAATTTCAATAATTGTTTTTTAACATTACGCAGCAATTCTTTTTCCACTGTTTTTTAAGGATTAATAGGGTTTTTTTTCTCTATACTCAACGTTTGACAAATAATAAAAGCTATATATTTCAGTTGTGGAAAAAGACTAATACCAAAATAGAACTTAAATATATAAATATTTCCTACTTTTTCCTTTCATTTCAACTTATTGATTAATTTTAAATTTCTGCTTCAAATGAGAAAGTCTTATGAGTCTTCTACTTCAGTGTTTTATGTATGAATGAAACTATTATAAATAGCTGGTTTAACTTTAAAATATTGCGTCTGTTACAATTGAATAGAGAAACAAGTTTCACTGAACTACGGTGCACAAAGAGTTTGATTTATATCTTGATATACAGGTCTGTAAGACAAATGAATCGGGTAGAAATTTAAGACCAACAGACGGATGCATTTAAAGTTTGTCGAGTGAACATCGTGTTAAGAAGTCTGTGAAAAAGGATTTTTACTTTAAGGGTTACAAACTCACTTGTTCTGACATTTCGAAATTCTGTTATTTATGGAACAATACAGTTTCTAGCTTCGATTCTGAGTGAAAAAGATTTTAGGAAAGTGGTATCTTGTGAAAAATGGGAGAAAAGTTTTAGCTGAAAGTTTCTAAGTTTATTTGTATGAAAAGAAATCTTATGTTTTAGGCTTAAATTATTCACGATATTCTTTATCTAAACAAATAGTCGATATTGTTATAAAAAAGATAGTGGCTGAAATAAATTTTTGGATAAAATTTTGTATTTAACGTTATTTAGAAATAACGAGGTTATTTTTAATAGCTAAAAAATAAGAGGTAATTGAATTGAATTTTGTAACTTAAATGTTTTTCAAGTAGTTCTATAAATAAATTCTGGGACATAATCCAACAAATACTATTAATTTTCTGAACAGCAATAATAATGATCTAAATAATTGTTCTGTCTTTAGATCTTATAGGAAATTTAGATGTGTTATCAACACGAAAAACAGAAAAAAGTTTTATTACTGAAAATTCATTATATGCATTTATTATTTTAATATATGTTTTCTAAAGAACCGAGTTACTTGTTCTGATAAGAGTGCATTAATGTTAAAATTTTAAAAGTGTTTCCATTTTTAAATATTGGTATCAAGTTTTTATAAAATCGTATTCCTTTAAAATTAATTTATCGATAACGATGATGAATCGACTTTATCAACTGGAAAAATGCATTTAAATTTTCAGAAATAACATAATCTTATTTTTCGCAACTTCCCCAGCTTGCACTAGTTCGAGAACAATAAGGATTTTAGAGCATTTGTAATGTTTGACAATTCTTAGCAAAAATTCACAGCTGAAAATTATTGTAATATTATTAAATATTAGCTGTGTATTATCTTTCAGATACTAATGTTAAAAAAAAGTTTAAAAACTAACTATAAACTAAAAAGTTTATAAACTAAACTGTAAACTATTTTTTGATTTAAAATGATATTATAAAACACAGCGGTATTCATAAGTGCTCATCGATATAAAAATTTTTGAAAAAGTAGAATATGGAGTTGAGTCTGTTGAACAAAAATTAGTGAATAGGGATGTTTTTCAGAAGCACTTCAAAATAGAAAAAGTATCTCAAACGTGAATAGAAAGTTAATGTCACGGAAATATCTTAATATGCCATGCCTGCTAAAATATCATTATCAAGAAAATATTCAGAATTACCTGATCATCCACTAAAATACCAAATGAAAAATTGCCATTAATGATGAATATTTCTGAATTTTTCTTGCAATTTAAAATATCTTAAAAAATAAATGATATCATTATTCCCACTGCAGACAAAGATCATTTTCAAAATGACTTTTTCTTAATCCTTGCATGCGATTAGTATAGAAAATGCAATAGATCTGAACTATGTTAATCCATAAAATGTATCTTGTTGTTTCTGATGACACTTGGTAATGCCAAGCCCGCCTCTCTGAGAATAGGTGAATGAAGTCAGAGAGAAAGAGAGCGTCTTCCGTTTGTTGAATAGAGCACCCTCATATGCAGGTGGAAGTATGACTTTAAGCTCATAGACGGCAGCACAATCTGAACCTTCCAATTTAGAGATTGAAACCAGTGAAGACCCAAAGCCTGGCTCCAACCACCCCAAAGATATTAATTTGTAATGAGAACATGGAGGACATTGTGACCCGACATAGTTTACGTGCCCCAGTTGTCCTTAGGGAACACAACGGATCTTTGGATAAGCCAGGACTCGAACTCACCACGTTATAGAAATGAGAACGACGCGCTAACCATCCAAGCCACCACTGCCTTATTAAAATGTAAGTGATTATAGTAATTATAAAGCTCTCAACTGAACGATCAGTGTTCTGATATTCAATTCACCACTTGTTGGTAGGAATAAGCAAGTACGATTTCTCAGACAATAATATTTGTGTTTGTTTAAAATCCATTGAAAACTATATTAGTGACTCAAAGAAGCACTCACTTTTGAAACATTTGCAAGTGAAATGAAATACAGATTGGAAACCAACAACCTCATCTGTGTGGAAATATGTTTAAACTTATTTTTATGAAGCTTAAGATTATTTATCATTAGTTATCTATGTATAATGAGACTTAACTTGTTTGAAACTAAAAATAGATTTGTCAATGAGAATAAAAACTAAAATTATTCTTCCATTTTGAGAAGATTTTTTAACTTCTAAATTTTTATAGCCAAATACACTAATCTAAAAACAATATTCTACCTACGCACGAATAAAACAATGATTATTTAATAGTAAAAAGAAAGAAAATAATTCAGCTTATAATTAAAAATCTCTAGAAATATCAAAGTTCATGGGTTATCATAAATAAATAAGTAAGAATTTCAGTGTTTTATGTTAATTACGTTTATAAAAGAATCCAAATACTAATAAAAATAATCTCAAATCATATTTTTAATAGTTTCATCACCCAATGGTTTTTATAATTAAAAGATATCTATCTATATATCTATCTATATATTTCATGTATGACGCAATTAAATATTCCATTTATAATTTTGAATTTGCTCTATTCTGCTGTGTGCAATTACATACGTAATCTTTGCTCATTTACATAACCATAATTTGATTTCTATATCAATCTCTGGATCGATGTCATTCAATTTGATTAATTTCATTGCATTATTGTCAAAGATAATCGAGTTTCCTCATGCATTTTACACACAAGTACAACAGTTTCCTTTCATTCAAATGATTAGTTATCATGCTATGTAATCAGGAGCTTTACTATTACTTCTAATGATAAAGTCAATTAAAACATCTGTAAATTACAACAAGTAAATTTTGACTGAAAATTTCTATCACTGATTCATATTACCATAATATATATACTTTCATGTATGACGCAATGAAACTTCACGAAATTATAAAACTTGTTTTGTTTACACTTTTTTTAAATATAATTTTCATAAATATGTGTAGCTTGAATAAATAGAAAAAAAATTTTATATTGAGAAATTAGATATTTTTCCATTATAATAATATAATAACTGAAATTGTAAGAACTATCTTTCTTGTTTGAAATTTTATATTATTTATTGTTTTATATTTTTAATACATTTTAATGTTTTAATAATGTGATTATATGTATAACATATATTAATATACATATTTGTGTAATAAATACATAATTCATTAAATTTTACATATGGTTTATTAATTTTATAAACTATATTTTACATGTAGTTTATAAAATTTGTTTTTTCTTTTTGTTTTGAATAATTCTGAAATTACTCAATTTCTCTCAATTTATTTAATACTATTGAATATATGTGGATAAAATTTATATATATTGTATTAATAATATATACCTATAATATATAATACATATTTTTATATATACATAACTTGTTAAATGTCACAATTCTTTTATTTACTTATGTGAAACTCGATACACTTAACAGCAGCAATTTATGGCAGTTTTAAGTAAATTGCGAACATATTTCAATAAATCATTATCACTTCTGTTGCGATGAAACTACGCTTTCACTTAAAAGGCAGATTCGATTACGAAAAAACATCCCCAGAAGATGGTTAAATTTAGAAGAAAAGAGAAATTCCTTGACATCAAAATTACTTACGATTTTGAAGGTCATGAGTGGTATTATTTTGGAAAGAATCGATATCAAGTTACATTAGACAAGGCAGAGTGATGGTGTACCTGGATGTCACACAAACTTGAGTATATTGATCAAAAATTGATCCATAATTGATTATCTGAATTTCTGGGAGACAGATGGGTGTGTATGTCGCGATTCAATAATCGATCTCTCCATGAAAACAGCTGCTGATGGACGCAGGGGTGACTTTTTTTTTCACAATCTTTCCGAAGTTTTTCCTTTAATCTATTTTAAAGTTGATCTAAAATCGAAGTACCGTGAAACTAATGGCTTAACGATTTTTTCTTACAATTTAGTCATATATATTTGGAAACCTCAGCAACAAAACTGTCTTTTTTATCGTAAAAATTTAAAATAAAAAAGATATTCATATGCAGGCGTGCGGACACACACACGCGTATATATGTGTGTGGTTGTATATATATATATATAGGAAAAAATGTATTTGTACATCGTTTGTTAACTTAATTAATTTGTTTTTTAAAATTATTACACAATCATACTCAAAAAGTTTTCATTCCGATGAAAGCTCATTTTTTACTTTGTATACACATATTTCGATATTTGTGCGTTATCGCTTTCATTAATTATAGATTTCCTCTATACTTGTATTTCAATACTTAACTCCCTATATATTTTTCTGACTTTTTTTAAGCATTAATATTTTCTATTTCGTGTTTTTGTTTATTATATTTTTGAAATATGTTAGGTACGTACTCATCAATAACTCATTAATAATTAGTATTGTTTTAGAAAATTTTAAACCAGTATTTTTTCCTATTAAATTAATTCCTTCAAGATATAGTCACATTTTTTGTGTTTTAATGAAATCTTTTCATTATTACTTACATTTTAATTTTTTGAGCTTATTTTCAGTATTTTTAGAAATATTTTAGTCTTGTTATTCTATTTATTTAACAATTTTAATTATTATCATTTTAAACTTTAATATTTTTATTACATCACATCTTTAACAATTACATTACAGTACTAGTTAAAAGTCTTACTTTGATTTGCATTATTCTACTCTAAGTCAGAAAACAAGACATTATATATTTGTTATAGATTATGAAACTATTTTCAATATTAAAATTACACATATTTTAATTTAAATTAAGTCAATTAAAAAAAATTATAGCTCATTTTACACAAATAAACTACGTGATATATGATTTTCAATACTTATTTAAATTGACAGAATTATTAATTTACACACGTCAGGAAGTTTTAAATTAATTATTAATTTTATTCTTTTGTCAAGTTAGTCTTCAAACATTCTTAATAATTTTCCTAAATAATTAAAAGGAATTTGTTTTAATAACATACTGATTAATATAAGATACAAACATCCAATATTACGCTTGATTAATGAATGCTGAAATCTACGATTTACAATAAAACATGCTGATTTAAATACTATTAGAAAAATTCCCCTTTAAAATTTATTTCATACTTAGTATAATTTTAGAGATTTTGTGTATATTTTTTTATTTAAGGAACATCATTTTATGACTTTTTATACACACTTTACTTAACCGTTCAACTCAGTCATTTTAGGTTCAATAACAAATTTTAAATCTAGCTACTTTTTCTGAATATATAAATTTCAAATAAATTCCCGATCTTTAGGAATCCGGAAGATAAGATGATACTTTACAATCTTGTGAGCGAGCATGAAATCAAAATGTTTATAATTTTATTCTCATATACTTTTGAGAATCTTTTAACTAAATTAAGCTAAACTATGTAGATGCTTAGTATTAAAAATTATCATACTTATTGCATAGTACTTAAAAATTTTACATATTTTTTTAAACTTTTTTTCTACCTAATATATTATAATTTATTTTCTGTTATATGTGTTCAATATCTAAAATTAATCTTGAAAATTCATTAATAGTGGCATAGCAAAAATTTATATTTAAAGGAAATAGGTTTCCCAGCACCTCTTGCATATAATAAATGATATTAAACTTTTCGTTTAACTTAATACAAGCTATGTACAGTAACAATTATAATACAGGTGCCATAAAAAATACGTAATAAAGGAAACAATGTGAAAAATACTGGGGTTACCATTCATAAGAAAGAAAGAAAGAAAAAATAAAACAATTGCTCTAGATTCTTTCGTTATTTTAAGGCCTCAATAAAAAAAACTGTCTCGCTTTGACTTTTCTGATGAGGTGAAAAATGACACGGATTGAGCTTTGAAAACTAAAGAAACTTTTTAACTGTAAAAATAAGACATAAATTAGCACGAAACAAGATTCATAAAACAAATTTCAAGTAACAATGTTAGCAGAGCTTATTCATTCATTCAGTTCCTTATTCATTCGTGTTTTATTCTAATTGGTTTCTATGTATATCTGATTGTTTTTCAGGCCTTTTGGGAAAACTGTGTGTCACTTTTCTTGTTACTTTCTCAATTCTTGATCGCTGACAACAAAAAAGAGAGCAGATTTCTTTAAAAATCTCATTCATGAAGAATGAAATTGCAAAATGATATCATTGTTTAACTTAAATTTTTACTTATAAGTTTATTATACTCTTTGTAAGTTAAAAACTAAGCATCTGTTTCAGCTGTCATTGTAATAAAATACAATTATTTGCTCGTGTGTGGTTTACTAAACTTATTTTAAATGTATTTCATGTTTGCTTTTTCTTCATTACTCATTTCGCTTATTTCTTTATCACTAAAGTAAAGAAATATAGATTTTAAAACGTATGATAAGTTGGAAAAGTAACTGTAAAATTTGTCTCATTGAATGACGAAATGGTTGTTTGAATGACGAAATGAATGGTTTCTATATTCCTTTTAAGTAAAAAAGTAGAAATACAGTATTTTTCAATAAATATTTTTTTATGAATTTTATCGTATGCATATATGAATTATCTCTACTAATAATGAGTGTTTTAAATAAATTTACTTTAGAATACGAGAGTTATTCGTTAAGTTCATGATATTCATTAAATATATAATACTCAAGAAATGAAATTATTTTGGCAACTAAGTTTCAATTGTATTTCTAATGTATAAAAATTAAAATATTAACACATTTTGTAGCATCAATTTTGAATAAACATTGCTTTTTGCATGCAATCTTCTTAGAAAAAATTTCATGAAATTTTCAATCAGAAATTTTTTTTTAATTTATTCCTTAATTAAATAAATAATTAAAACTTAGAATTTAGTTAGATAGACTAATAGTTTTAAATAATTGCTCGTTTTATATACCTTGCCCATTCATTATAAATATTTAAAAAGTATGATGCGAATATATTTTAAATTAGTAAAAAGCTCTGTTGATTACTTGTTCTATTGTATTCAAAATATAAAACCCATAATTTTAGTACGTTTGTGATTTCTTTTTCAATGTATTTTAAACATGATTCACAGGCTGGAAAATCCAAAATGCAGCTATTAACTAGTCACTTTTTATTTTTAAAAGGATATATTTATGAAAAGGTCTCATGTTTAGTGTATATTTTTAAGGAATATTTATAGACATTATATATTGTGAGTATATGATTAAGCGCATCTTCTTTTAATATTGAAAACAGCTAAAAAATAGTTATCTGTTTTTAGAACACAGAAAATTAATATTTCTTTAACTTTTTTATTCTAAAATATTCTCTTCGTTTTTCACAGCAAGATATTAGGTGTATTTTAAATATGTAAAATCCGTTATGCTCAGACCGTGTTTTAATTAAAATTCAATTTTAATATAATGAATTTAGTAAAAATAGGTTGTTTTTCGTTATTTTAATTCATTGAAAGAGTATTCATTGCTTGTTTATGGTTAAAAAAAATACTCGTTGACTTCTAAAGGGAAACTACATTAATCTGATTTTAGATTTTAAATAATAAAATTTATGTAAAGATATTTAACAAATTCAAGGTATTAAAAATTAACTGCCCTCAATAAGATCAATATGTACAGTTAAAAATTTACTTAAATATTAAGAAAGTATTCCAAATTTTGTATGAATTGAAGAATTTTTTTTCTGTAAAAGTTTTAGCCAGTACTATAAGGTTCTTCAAAAAAAACGTATTTGTTTTATTTGTAAATATTTTTGTAGTTATTTTTAAAAATAAAATCAGAAATCATTTTTGAAGGCTTAAAATATTTTACATTTTGTTAAAAAAAATTTAAAGAAATAGATCAAAATGGAATAAAGTAAACAAAGCCGATTTATAACGTAACGCCACAGATATTTTTAATTGATATCTGAATAACATTTTTAGTTAGTGACAACATTTGTAGATGATTTTTTCCGCACTACATTTTAATAAAATATTAATAATTGACCTACAAAATTAATGATTTATTTATTTGCTAAGATAAATCTAAGAATACTGTGAATAATAGTAAGCAATCATGAAATAAGTAACTATTTAATTGTCTAATAAAAATGAACTTAAAAGTTTTTAATACATCTTTGTTGACAACCAGAAATTTCTTTGTAACAATAACTTAAAATTATCTCATCTGATAAAATGATAAAAGTAGCATAAATTGTCAATGTTTATTATCTTCTTTTTTATTTAAATATACCAAATTATTTAATTACTTGAAATTAAAATATCCTTTTTGATAAAATATTTAAGATCTTTTGGCAAATATTGCAGCTTTCGAAGAAACTAAAAAAAATATTTATGAAGAATAAAATCAAATGATCGATAATTTTTTTTTTGAAATTATTTTTAAACTATCTCTAATAATATCCTCAATCATAAAATTATATCACAGTATCTATGAATAGTTGAAGCATGAAAGATACTTTTAGGCAATAATTTATTATTACTTTTGTTAAGAGAGTATTTTTACCTCAAACTGAGATCCTTAAATATAAATCTTACTTTCTATGCTGATCGTTTCCAAATGATCAATAATTGAAAAATTCCTAGATTTTCAGATATATCTTATTCTGAGTCACACAATTATCTATTTCAGAAAGAGGTATTTTATATTTCTTATTTATTTTCAGCTCTTACTTAGAGGAAATATGTAAAAAGTTCAAATTAAATAAATCAGAAAATAAATATCGGAGATCCATTTAAATCTGCTTGAGATTTCAATACAAAAACAAACTTTCTGTACATTTGATATTTTTATTTTCTTATATAAAAAAGTAAGACGAAATAAAAATGTCAAGTATTTTTAATTCTTGAATCTAAAATATTTAAGTAAATATTGCATATTTTTTATAATAAATATTTTAAGTAAAATCTATTTTTCGCAATACTTGGGTGAAGGAATGAATATTTACTTCGAATAATATTCTTTAACATTATTCCTAGGATGTACATTATTGTAAATAAATTTATTATAATTTAGGAATAAATATTGCAATAGTTAATAGATTGAATGATATTGATAAAATAAAGTAAGAAGTGTATATTATTTTCTTGAGAACATATTTAAAAAAACAGCCCCTGTTATAAAAATACTAAAGTATATTACATTATTGTTCAGACTACAACAAAAATGATTTAATTTAAATATTTTCTTTAATAATTTATATTTTGCTTATAATAATGCAAAAAAATATAGAATATTTTAATATATAAAAGTGTTAATTTAATAACTAAATGAAATTTCTTAAAAGTATTAATGATTTTTGTACTTAGAATTTGTATTCTTAAAACTTTTAAAATAATCATTATTAATTCTTAAATAACTGCATTTTTAATTTTCATTAAACTTCATTAGGAAACAAGGGCGAAAGAACTCTCAAGTTAGAAACCTATACATGAATAAATTAAGGTTTATTATTTTGCTAAATATGAAATATAAGGGGGAAGATAATTTAATTGTTTCAAACCTATGCAAAAATATATTCTTGCAAATCTCTTTAACTTAAATAATTTACTGCTAATTTTACTCTTATATAGTACAAACACATCACACCTTTAATAATTCCCAGATTGATAAATATATTTTATCATATCACTAAATATAAATAATACTGT
The DNA here is from genome assembly GCA_026290005.1 of Latrodectus geometricus. Taxonomy (NCBI): domain Eukaryota; kingdom Metazoa; phylum Arthropoda; class Arachnida; order Araneae; family Theridiidae; genus Latrodectus; species Latrodectus geometricus. The sequence continues at coordinate 4,352 of JAPDSC010075552.1, read as the reverse complement.
TCACATTCTAAGCAATCACTTTCAGTTTTTATACTTATAACTTACCGGTACTTTTATATTTTCTTTTCATTGGTTAAAATTAAACATAATATTTATAAAACATCAAACAAATATATTGCTATATTTTCTATTTTTTGTTTGATAGAAATCAAGTTTTCCTTTCGTAACTCTCAAAATAAAGTATATTTCATCGTGTTTATAAATTAAATATATTTTTAACATTAAAACATACTTTTTATTTAGTATTTTATATATATATTTACATGTTTTTTAACATTTTCTTATCATTTAATCAATTAAAATTAAAGCAAATATTTATAATATAGCATTGAAACATCTCTTTCAGAGTTATATTTAATGATTAAAACTTTAACACGTCAATCAATTTTCCCTTGCTTCTAACTAAGAAATTTAATTATTGCCTAAACTTTTCCCACTATTCTGACAAAATACAATTAAACCACTTACCTCCTTATTCCTAAACTGTTATCACATTATCTCTAGGAGACCGTCAGTGATTCTAAACAAGTTAATTATATAAAATTGTTAGATTTCTCAGAATCTTTATGTGATCAAATCTTTAAGTTCTAAATATCAAAGTGATTGACGTTATCTAACTTTGTATCAAGAAAACTACATAACAGTGAAGTTACTTTATCTTGTTTAAAATCTTTGATTTAACTGAATAATGGTATTTTATAACATGCACCAAAATAAAAGAAAAGTATATGGTATGTGTTGGAAAAGTTAAAACACCTAACCAATGATGCTAACAAAATAAAAATATTAAATAATATACATTATTATTAAATAAAATGTTATTGAAAAATAATCCTTTTTTGTTCTGTTAAAATTCTTGTTAATAAATATTCTTCTTATAAACTAGAACACCTCAATATACAATATGATCTTCATTTTCTCTTTTAATAACTTTCTTTTTTTAATTTAAATATTTTTGATCTTCTAACGCATATTGCAAAATAGAAGTTTAAAAACTGTCTTGTTAAAATCAAATTTATCAACTGCATTTTATATAAGTGGAAAATTTTTTATATAATTTAAACTCATAAAAAATAAAAATAGTAGCACACATTAAAATGAAAAGCTCCTTCTTTTAAACCATATATAAATAATAAAGTACACTAAACTTATTTAAAAATTGTATAAAAGAATGGATTTGTTTAAAAAAAAGCTAATGTTTTTAATCACATAAGAAACAGCAATTTTCACATACTTTATTTCAAGATAATATCTGTACAATTTAATAATAAAATTGTCAAATATTGCAATACTCTAGTAGTCATAGTTGCTAACGTTTTTCATTTAGAAATATTCCAAAGAGTAAAGTCATATTTTTGAGTTATGATTTCAGAAAAATCCTTTAAACTTCGGTTTATGAAGGTTATTTTATTATAGACATATTTACACTCAACAACTAATTCATTAAACAGTTATTGACCATAGTTTTCCATATCATTTCTTGTTTAAATAATAGGATAATAAGAAAAAATATAAAAGGAGTTTCTACTAAGAGTTCATGAATAATTCTCTAATAAATAGGACATATAATAATATTGTAATTCATAAATAATACATAAAAAGATAAAAATGTCATGAGCCATTAAGCAAAAGAGCTTGACCATACTGATATGAAATATCTAAATAATATCTGTTATGGAATGTATATCATAAGTCTTTTCCTTGACCTTAAACTGTTAATGTGAGTTGAAAATTTTGCAGGCTGTTTATAATACCAATAAGATTGACATATTATTAATTTTATTATTCAGAAATTAATTTATCCATCAAATAAAAGTACATCTTCTGGGGTAAAAAATCTTATTTCTCAGAAAAAGAAATGGCAGGTATTGTACTTGTAACAAAATCGAAGAAAAAATACTCTGTAAAACAATCGCTTATACGTATGTAGTAAAACCAATAGAGTCTAATATCCACATTCGATTATCTGACAAAAATCAGTCACATAAGACCGTAACAATGTATTAAATTTAACGAAAAAATGTCGACGCCTAGAGAGAGAAATAAATGTATTTTTCTATAATTTTCATTTATTCCAAATCTTCGAGGGTTTTTTTTTTTTTTTTTTTTTTTTTTATTGTATCTATTTTGAAATGAATTTCATTCATAAGTTTGTTAAAAACAATATGCAATCATTTTTATGGCAACAATTTCTTTTTATAGGTACGTCAAATTTGATCATAATTTTAAAATTATTTAACATACTAGTTTTCAAGCGTTTTTAACTTCAAACAGAACATATATTAGTAACATTTAAGGGAACATTGAGATATATAAAATAGCATTTAATAATTGATAGCTCTTCTAAATAGAAACAAAACTAGACTTAAATGGATCTCTAATAAATAGGTTTATTAAAAATAAAAACGATTGCAATATGTAAAATACTTACTAATCTGTGTATTAACAATTACGAATCAAATAAAATTCAAACTTATATATGCGAACACATATCATCTGGGACGTATTTCAGATACTATGAAGAATCACATTAATGATGAGAAATGCATTTGAGAGTTTATTAATTATAAAATGCCAAGTATTTTATATAAAATGATTTACTAATTTTCATTAAATTTCAAAAATTATGATCTTTTGTTAGAAAAATTGTAATATCCTTAACGAATATTTATTATTCATTAGGGGAAAATAAATTAGAGTCTGAGCATCGCAAAGATGATGCAAATGTTTTCAGAATGTGTATTAGTGTATGCAAGTGTCATTAATATCACAAATCATTTGCCTTTGGAATTCATTTAATGAAATTTCGCACGTGAATGTTAACTATTCCATCTCGAAAGGTCAGGTGATAATAAAAAGTTATGATATGCTAAAGCATTTTTTTGTATTATCGTGAAGGGCATATAACATATATATTTATTAGAATAAGTAAAATAAACTAATGTAAGAAAAATGCATATGAATGAATTGTTTGCGTGTGAATTCGCACTATAATTCTTAGCGAATGTTTTGGCAACAAAAATAAGTTTTTGATGATACTGCTGTACGTGATCAGAGTATAGATTAATTGGTGGTTCCCCTGAGATTTCTATAAATAGACCATCTCGAATTTTGGAACATCTTTTTATTAAATTGATATGCCTTCATCCATCATTGATTGCATGTGTTTGGAAAATATACAAGGAACTTAAATTCAATTCTAAGAGAGAATTAAATTATTTATATTCACGCGTTAGTAATTCTGGCTTAATCCCCACACTATTTAAATGAAAACGTAGAAATTCTGAATCTCTGGATTCTCGCATGAATAATATGAATTCAGAAACTAATTCTTATAAGTTTGAAATATTTATTCGGCATGACAGAAATTTTAATATTTTGTTCGATTATAATATATTTACTTGCAAATTTAATTAAAAATAAACGTTTCTTAAAAATTATAAATGTTTTCATAAACATTTTACAAATTTCACGTGCTTTAATTTTTTAGAAAAATTACTGCCAATTTGTTTACGCTGCTGATTTTGAAAGAAATATATATGTTAGTTTTAATCTTTTATTTCTTTTAAAAAGTTTTTTTTACTAGTTAAAAATCAGTAAATATTAAAACTAGTGCCAAATTCGTATATTAAATTTTATTAAAATTTAGTCACACGCACCTATGGTTTTAATTATAAGTATTCAGATATCTTTAAATTAGCTAAAAATAAAACTAAATAATATTTTAATGTGTACTAGATTGTTCATTTTTAATATATAATGTATTTTAATGTTTTTCATTGAATATAAACTTAAAGTATATGAAATCAAATCCAATGCGATTTGAACTTTATACATTTTGTTATTTATATTTTACTTTTTTATTGCAGGTATATTCCATGTATAGTATTACTTCATTAAAAATTTAAAATCTAAAATTTGTCAGATAAATTGTCCAATATTTGAAATGCAAATCTCCCATTATTTACATGCAATAGTAGAGTCAATGTTTTATAAAATATGAATGTTTTTTATTGTGTTTAAATTGTAGATAGCAATAAAATAAGTTGATAAAAGTAAAGCTTCTCTATTCTTAAAAATGCAATAAATATTATAAAATACTTAAACTTTCATTCATAAGCAGAAATAAATGTTTTTCTTAATTCCCTTGTTTTGCTTGATTTTCTATAAGGAAATAAAGATAGTATATAATAATGCAATTTACAATAAACAAATGTGATAAAATTAACCAAATAAATGCATAATTTGTTGTAAAAATAATTTTTGAAGACTCTGATTTAATTCGTTAAGAATTTAACATTACAATAAATGTGTAAAACTATAAATAGAATTTTCATGTATCAATGTTAAAT
>JAPDSC010075546.1:0-14058 GCA_026290005.1 Latrodectus geometricus | reverse complement strand
ACTTCAACTGTGTGCTGATAATATTTTGAAGGGGAATCATTGAATTGTTTAGTAAAATATAACTTGCTACTTGGTGTATTCTTAAGAAATTATAGAGAGACCGATATCGTTTTCTGATTTTAAATGAATGATTATAGAGATAGATTTAAATGATTGATTATCGAGAGAATAATTATCGAGAAGTCTTAAATGAACTATGAATTATATTTCTGGTTATTGGTCCTAATATTCCTCTACTGGTGTGGAAATAAAATTTCGAAATTAATGATCTGTGTACTCGTTATAATAAAGTAGTTCAAAATTGTTATAAGATATATAGCTTAGGATGTCAATCTAAGTATACACTCCAAATTCCTTTGATTTCGTTATTACGTACGTTTAAAAAGGAAATTTTAGATATTTTTTACTATGTTACTGTTTGAAAAAACACAATTTTTTTCAGACACAATTCAGAAGTATACATTTTCAATTTGTCACAGATACTATTGTTTAATATTTCTGGTTATTTTATTCAGCTGGAAGAAGATATAGCATACAGACATTTACTGAAATTCTAACCACATTTACATGAATAATGCTAGCATATGACAAAATATATTCCCAATTTTTATTAGGTGCAAATGAAGGAATAGAAGTCGCTATAAATATCTAAAGTATCCAAGCCCTTTTAATGGGAAGGTGTCCTGGTGGGTTAAGTATCGAACTAGTAAGATTTCGAATGCAAGCTCAATTCCCCATCCAGCACCAAGCCCTCTAAAGGTGTAATTTAGAAATGAAAAATTATAAATAATGAATGACAGTTCAATTATTATTTAAGTGTGAAAATTCTAATACTTATGTAATCAACATTTGACTCTGAAAAACTAAAATAATGAAAATATTTGTTGAGGAAAAATAAATAGGAAAAACTAAAAGATATATATATATATATATATATATATAAAAACACACATATGCATACACATATATATTCATAATCGTTTTCCTTCTTATATTCATACAAACTTATTTAACAAAGTCTTGAGAAAATTTTAATTCTCAAATTTGTGTAGCTATACAAAAATAAAATAGAAATGATGCTACCATGTAACCGCATATTTACAAATGTTATTTACAACAACATATTTCCTAAAATTTCATAAATATGTTTTATACACTATATTTCTGAATAAGATTTTCGTAAAACTACTTGAGCCAAATATTTTCTAAGTTTATGAATTCATTTAAATGTCAGCGGCAGCTGCGTGTAGCTGGCCAATCAGCATTCTTTTATGTATCACGACTTGTCATGGGTTGTCAGATAACGCCTAGAAATCTGCTTTTCCAAAGCACTAAGTGCCCGGATGATGGTAATGAAATTTCAGTTTAGTGGGTATTTTTCTCAGAAATCGTGTGAAATCTTGTATCACCGATTGCATTTTCAGGGGAAGCAGATGCTTTTTTCAAGGATAAAATTTTTATTAGCCTAATTTTCAATCCTTTTCCTCTATTTTTCTTGTATCAGAAATGCCTGATCTTTCTTTTCATATATGTATAGTTTATTAGCAATGAGAACAATTGTATCTCCTTCTTACCCACTTATTTTAAAAGGATGCTTAGATTTTTTGGTAATTTACCGATTAATGAAATTTTTGTTTGAGAAAAACTTATTTTTCAAAGTTTCATTTAATACATGCATATATATATAGTATTTGCGACTAGAACTTTATTTTTTATTCACAAAGATACTGTTTTATGAATTTAATAATATATTATTGTAAAGTTACTTTTATTTTTGTTTAATTTAATAGATGTCTTTATAAGACACATTTGTTTTTATTTTTAATTATATGATACATGTATTTAACATTTTTAAGAATATCTATATTTGTTGAGTTGTTGTAAAAAGATAGGAATTTTGAGATAAGGGAAAGATATATGTAATTTGGAATTTTTTTATATTAAAACTGTAATTAAAAATAATGCTTAAAGTGAGATATATTCAAACATTGTATTGTTTTTATTACATTTTTTAAAATAAAATGTAATTTTAAAAATTGAAAAAATTACAGCAAATTTTATATTACTTTCCACTCTGAAATGTTATATTTTAGAGATTTTTTTTATATTTTATCTGATGTAGGATTTCAACTAAATTTTAACACAATTAGTCTGGAAAAATTCTTCAAATATAAATTTAAAATATATATAAATTCTTATCCCCAATGTGCGTTAGTACCACCATCAACAAAATCAAATTTCTCTGAAAATTCTGATTTTTAAAAACCAAATTTCTCTGAATACTTAAAAAATACAGGTGTAAATCGATATTGGCAATAACATCTCAGAAATAAACTCATTGCAATTAATTTTGTATTATATAGACTAGTACATGAAACATATGTTGTCTACTATGCAGTAAATATAAGCGTACAAAATACATTATTGAAAAAAAATATATATACATTGGAACTTAAATTATTCTGGATAATTGAAAAAAAAAAAACAAGAACCGAGATGTTTGAAGGCAGTTTGATTTCCTTTGTATAATAAAAGTGTATTATTCAGAAACGTTTGAAGATGTTTTATGTAGCACTTGATCATTTCAAACAGGGAAGATTACCTTATACTTATTTTACGTAATTGAGAAAAAGTTATCAATAAAAATTCTTTTGTGATATTCTATTACAATATGAAGTAAGACAATCTCTAAATCTTCAAAAACAAAAAGAGACTATTCTCTTTTCAGAAGATAGACTTATTTGTAGTCTCTTAAATTCTCCGGACATGAATCTGATAGAGCATGCTTCCCGAAAATTCTCTATCGGATTTATGTCCGGAGAACTAATTTGCAAAGCTAATCTATGCTACGCTCTTTTGTTTCACTTTCGTGCATATATCCCCTACTAAAGATAAATCTATAAAAGATTCGAATAATTATTATGCAATAATAGAAATAAAACACGATATATAGTACGATATGAGATTTTAGTATCTCATTTGTATGTCTAAGGGTATTAGAATTGTCATTACCAATGACATATGGGCATTCTAACACATAAAATTTGACCATTATTTATATGATTCCAAAAGAATGGACAGTTATTTTGAATGCCTATTGTTTCCTCTATGTTAAATTACATGATCTTACATTTTAAACTAAATCGGGGTTCGCTTTAGTAATTAGCAACTTCATATCCAATTTCAATGCTCAGCAATTCGCATATTGCCTTGAAATGAACTAAAACCACACACTATTGTCTTTCTTATAAAACAGACGGCCTTGGTGAGTCCTGTTTCGAATTTTGTGAACTTGAGACTTTTCATCCATATTATCAAAAGAAAATATCATTGCTATGGAGTAATATAGCTTTATGTGTCTCGACAAGGTAGTAACAGGATGTATCGGTTATTGTTTTCTGCGGTGTCACGTGGGTGTTTTATTCTGGTCAATGTCTAACAGTACTTGTTCCTCAGAATCTGTCCTATGAAGCTAAATTACATTGACATTGCAACATCATTCATAGCACTTGTTTGAATTATCCTAAGCCATTGCACTTGTTTGAATTATCCTAATCCATTGCACTTGTTTGAATTATCCTAATCCATTGCACTTGTTTGAATTATCCTTATCCATTGCACTTGCTTGAATTATCCTGCCTAATCTGTGAAACATGGATTCAGGTAAGTTATTTTGTCGTGACATTTTCAACTCATCATTTCTTTAAAGAAAAGCTAGATAGTCGAATTTAGTAAAGTAGTTAATAGCTTTTTAATAAAATATAATTAAATTAATTCGTGGTGTACGATCCTTACAATTTTGCTTTTATTTTGCAAAGTTGTTTTATCTGGAGATAATTCATGTATTATAAGTATTACCTTTGCATTAATAATACCCATTTTCAATAAATAAATCATGTTTATTTAGTTAATTACGGTATTCAATCCACTATATTTTATTGCAATAATTCTCAACCACTGTGCTACAGTATTTTTGAGTGATAACTAATTCTTAAAATGTGCCGTAAATTATTAGAAAAGCGCATAAAAGCTATAATGCTTTTTTTAATTTGATAAAATAATAAACTTACTGTAGTGTTTATAGTACATATTTTTTATATTTTACATTCGTAAACTATTTTACATAACGTATTATTGGTAAGTAAACAACTTTTAATAATTTTTTTGTGTGCCTCCAAACTTTAAAATCATTGAAAGTGTGCCGTAACAAAAAAAAAATTTAAAATCACTGTTCTATTCATATGAAGCCGCAATTTTTTTCCACCAGCATGCTTAGTCATCAATTTATACTTATTGTTACAAAATAACTTGTTATTAAAAATAACCATTTTAATAAAACAACTAAATGACTTCATGAAAGTGAAACTAAAATTATTTCGTATCCCCTGATTGAAAACTTTAACAATGAAATGATATTTGAACACTCAAACATATAAATATTTTTTATTTATCACTGTATCCTACTCTACTGATATGTCATTTATCAATTATTAAGAACATTCTGTATCAAAGATAAAGGGAATAGGAATCATTATTAAAAGTCTTTCATTTAAGATATACTCCCAATAGAAATTATCATTTGAAAGTGAAATAAGTATTATTATTCATTATCAATTTTTCGCATTCGACGATAAATTATTTTACTAGAACTTTAACTATGCATTGAAATAAGATAAGGGAAAACAATTCAGGAAAAAATTCGCAGAAAAAGATTTATGAATTGAAATAATATTTTGTATGGTTACCCTTCATCTCATATACATTCGCATAAAAAAATATCATTATTTGACAATTTTAGTAAATATCATTATTTTGTTTTTAAATTCAAATCTTTGTTAAAGAAACTTATCCCTTTAATCATCTACCATGAAATGCAAAGTTTATTATTTGTGTTAATGCAGATCCAATTTTACTAATAAAGAACCTTGCATAAAACTAAAGGTTTTATGCAAAGTTCCTGAGTTTCAAGAAATATAATTATTAATAAAGCTGATGCATTAGTTTATAAATTTGATTTCGAAATTCTCTTCATTGAAGAAAAATAAATTCTTCCTCCGTCTGCCCTTATTGTTTTATAGTTAGTTTTGATTTATCGTAGAAGGGTCAAGCCCATATTAACGATAAGATTACAGCATTCGATAATCCTGATAAGCCCTTTCTTTACGCAGATATGGAAGTAGATGTGAAAAGTGCAATAACCATAAATCCTTAAATGCGAGCTAAAATTGTTTTATGAGGAATCCTTGCTGCATTCAAAATCTTGTGCTATTTATAGTAATTCTCACCTTTTTAGATACTCTTTGAATATATATTTCTTTAGAATAACCTGTGTCGGTAGATGAAGTCTATGAGTTTAGTCAGCTTCTAAATTTTATTACACTATTGAGATATTTTTATAAACATAATTTCAGTATTTTAATACTTTGCGCCATAGGGCTGTATTAAAAAGCAAATCTTGATCCATCTAAAGAAATGTCTAATTTTAAAAGGGTATCATTCTTAAGAATTTATAATTTGTAGTGAAATGAACAATGTGATCTAATAAAGTGAAATCTGGTGGCGTAGTGGTAGTTCTTCAGCCTTCAGATTAAGTTACTTCCTTGACTTACGTGTTCTTCCGATCTGTCGCCAATCAATACGTGTTGTCCATGCTTGCAAAGCAAATGGTTTGGATACATCTATCATCAATTGGGCTGCTACATCAGTTCAAAATTGGTAATATGTGGAAACCTCATATTACCATGTTGTTCTTCGGATCTGTAGCCAATCAATACGTGTTGTCCATGCTTGAGCAGTAAATGGTTTGGATACATCTATCATCAATTGGACTGCTACATCAGTTCAAAATTGGTAATATGTGGAAACCTCATGTCCGGGATTACTCCCAGGATATATCCAAAGTTTTTCTGATAGTTTGCCGATACGTATGGCTGTGGTTACATTAACTAATGATGTCGTCATCATCGACATTTCACAAGAAGCAATACTTTCAATTTTATCTGTTTATGAAGTGTTATGTATCAAATGATATTTTGTTAAGATATCTAGTCTTTTTTGGTGTTGCATTTTGAGAGAACAGCAGTGTATAAAATACATTTTTGTACCTTCTTGGGTGTACATAAATTATATTTTTAAAATAAATAATAGAATTTTTTTTTTCTTAAAAATTTTCTGCTTCTTTACAAATTGATGTGCTTATATCTTTCTCTTCATTAAAATTTTTAATTAAATTGTAACAATTTTTTATTTAAAAATTAAACAATGAATAGTATTGCCCCAACAAACTCAATTCAAATTAAGCGAGGTTTTAGATTAACCTTTGAAATTTTAACTTATAATAAATAATACCAGATTAGTAACATAATAAACATTTTTACTTCAACTAGTTTTAAATGTCATTGAGATTCATTTCATAATACTTAAAAATTGTAAAAACATTAAATTTAAAAATTTTTCAATTTTAAAAATTTTTTAGCGATATGTTTCATTATCGTTACTATTTTTTTTATCTGTGAATTAGTTGATAATTCATATTTAAAATATATTTATAATTGCTTTTAAATTCTAATTTTCAATGTCTTTTGCAAAAAGTTCCTTTCAAATGTAAATAAACTATATCAATGAAATAATTTATTTTATATTCATTAATTTGGGTTTAATTTTTTACCTATTAACTTACATGCCATTTTAAAAGCTGTATAAATATATTAATTTTCAAGATGATACAATATATAAATTCTTACATAATTACGAAACTTTATCATATAAGTTAAATTTTGCAGCAATAGTTTATATTAATCCTACGCAATAGAATGTGAAAGATCTAAAGCTTCTAAAAAAATTTAAGATTCAGGTTTTAGATTTTGATTTTAGAATACTTCCTATTCTTCCTTGATCATATACTTGATGAAATACATATAATATATTATTTTTTGAAGAGTTCAGGGCATATTTAAAGCCAAATTGAATTTTTATTAATATATTTTCTCTAAAAAGTTAATATATTAATTGAGTCTAAAAAGTGATAACCAGATATTTCGTCAAAATAATGAATTAAATAAAAGAACGCGTTACTTTCACATTGATTAAATCTGAAAATTAACTGTCGTTTTTTTATTTGTGTCGAGCAACAACTCATAAAAAACCTGTTATCATTATTCAATTGTTAATCGATTACCTCCACAAAAAGTGAAATACAACGAGGAAGAATGTGATTAGTGTCATTTAGACCTTGATTTTGATTGGTCGTCTTTCTGCAGCAAAAGTGTATGAAAAAATTTATTTTGATGACAAAGAGATAAATGTTATTCAATTTGATGGCTGATACAGCTGTTTCTAATTACAGTTCAAGTTGAAAATTATTTAATAAAAACATGAAAGTATTGCAATGAGTAAGGGAAATTTTATACATAGAATAAAGATATTAAATCTTGAGTTCAGATAATTCCATTGTATTTTTATCAATACAAAAAAGGTACTGATAAAGAGTGTGTAATTTTATCATTACCTTTTACCATTTTATGAAACATATGAATGCAAAATATTATACTGCCATTTCATGAAATCTTTATATAAAGTTATTCTTTCATGTAAATATTTTGAAAAAGGGAACTAAAATATAGTATTTTCTAAAATATAGTATGGTTCTAAAATATAGTATTTTAAAAATTTTGTTGGGACAAGTATATCTTCGGAATGATTTCTCTAAATTTATTGTTTATTAAAAACAATAGGTACTTATAACAATTTATCATTAGTATATGGATTAAGCAAGGATATTTTCGCTGTTAAATTTGTTGTTTTGCGCAACCACAGATTCAAAACTCAACCCAAAAACACTTAAACCAGTCATGGAACATGTTGCTTCTCAATTTCAGTTTGTTGTAGAAAACAGTATGAAGTAAAATTTACTTCTGCATTTTATTTACACTAGAACGACTAATGAAAAAACTCCAACATGCTAGTAGCTTGTAGATATGCATAAAAAATCAGTATTGAAAGATAATTTCTTTTATTAAATGCTTTTCCAAGATAATGAAATCTTACAGCAAACCTCGTGTTAATTGGTAAAAGTTTATTATGCAGTTGGGTGATATCGTAAATGCAGAAGGCACTCAAGTAAGTATTAAAAATTAAAAGTATGATTTCAACCCTTTTAGTACTGAATAATTTGAAGACTATTGTTTTGAGGTAAAAAGGTGATGAGTCTCACTCATCAAATGCACTCAAAGGGTAAAAAAGGAATATTCCAAATTCTGTGAAATCTACACCAAGCTCATACAAAGATTAAATATTTTATGTATATATAAATATCAATAAATGATTTTAGCTCCTATAAGCAATGATAATATATTTAAATAAGGAAAATCCTAACATTTTAAGAACTCGTATTATTTTTTTCGTGTCAGTTTTTAAAAATGTCAAATTTAACTGATTGCCTTATTCTCTTATTCAATCTATCATGGAACCATGCTGATCTTTTGTGATACTTAATATACTGAATATATTACTAAAATAACAATATATTTATACAGTTCTCCGATAACATCATGTAATCAGAACAGAAAACTTTTATAAATTTAAATATAAGATCAGATTCTGAAAAGATTCCCAAATTCATAAACAAACTCGTAATGCAGAAATATGTTTAACAGATTGTCTATTTTCATTTAGATTTCACGCCAAATGATTCCATTCACATGTTGATTTTAAATATGGCTCCGAGGCAAGCATTGGCGAGAATTTTTCGAGAAAAACAGAAACAGCACGCACCTATTTTTCTTGGGTGAATGAAACATTAGCAGTTCACATTATTTCTTTATAAATTTAGAAAATGGGACATATTTTGTATTTCTATTATAATATTTGAATTCATAATACAAACAAATATGTTTATTTATCATAAATAATATAAATAATTAAAATGGTAAAACAATATTGCCAGTTGCGGCAAGTGTTTCTTAAATTAGAAATACGGCAAAAAGCTTTTACAGATTGGTGATAAAATAATATTCGGTTTAGTCTATTTTACCAATCGAAGACATTAAACATTGCCAATTATCTCGTAATTCTAAATGATTGTTTGTTGACACTTGATTGGGTACATTATTTTATATTATATCACGGCTCTTATATTAGGTTGGAGAAAAAGAAATCCAATATTTTTACGTGAACTTTTTGTAACTTCTTTCAGATTCGCTTTGTAAAAATGTTTAAAACAGTTTTCATGTAGATTTTTAGGTCTTGTGCAAAGCTACGACTGCTGACATGCTGTCAAGTTTGATAATTTTTGATATTTTATAGACATATTTGACGATGTTGTATCCATGCAAGGTGCATCTTTAGCATCCAAATACCCAAACGAAATCGACGAAACCAAAATTGTGCGTAACTGGTAGTTACAGTCATATATAGGACGATAAACACCTTTCACAATTTTAGCCACCTGGTTAGCATTTTCGCCATTATAAAAGAAAAACTAAAATGTATCGAATTTTCTGTTTGTTGTCTTCTATTTTTAAAACCTTGTACTCATAACTGAATTAATCAAACAAAAAACCGTAAGAGAATATTTTAGTGTCAAATGTCACCTTTCCAATGAGCATAAATTTGAAATTGTTTGATCGATACCTCACGAGACATCTATCACTACAGACGTCTATCGAAAAAATAATGAATAACTTTTTCCCCAACCTAATATAATATAGAATATAAACAGATAATATAGAACGTATGGAAAATTCATATTATATAACTTGTTCGGCATAATTGTCTTTGGTTTGATTAGATATCTAGATCACAAGACATAAGATGGAAGATCTTACCTGCTAAGTTTCCAAACCGCAATACAAAAGAACATTAAAACAACGATATTTTTAAAATTAATTATATGTATATTAAGTTTTGAATTGTAAACTAAGAAAAAAATGAATATCAAACATTAGAAAGTATAAAAAATTGCAAACGTTTTTGAAATGGCCTTAAATTATAAAACTAAGAGTCATTTGCTTTAGTTAACAAATTTTAAATAAAAGTTTATTACATTGTAAGGAAACAAAACTGTTTTTATCCATTTTCTTACAAATTGGGCTTAATGACAAAAATTTACGAATAAATGTCACAAATAAATGACAAAACTAATTTTAATAGACATAAAATAATAACCTGATGTATAATTTAACATTATGTATTTATAATTTAATGTTTAATATTTTAGTAATTTGCACCATAACAGAACTTCACTTTGGTTTTACTCTAAGATATACCTTAAGATACATTCAAAAATAGTGCTTTGAAGTTTTAAAGCTCAAACTGCAGTTTTGTTACTTGAATAGGAATATTTACTCTTCAACAATATATCATTAACACAACTTTGAGTTTAATGTTCATAAATATTATCATGATGAATTGTTTTGGCTACATTATGTCATAATGAGCAGTATTTTGAATTATTTTGAGTTATTAAATTTATTTATATCTCGATATTTCTCAAAAACAGACAATACATTATGAAATGTTATATAAAACTATTTATTCATAACTTTGCAACATTTTTAAGTTACACCATTTGCAATTTGAATTAGAATTTTTTTCTCAAAATCTTCACCCAAAATCTCATCATTCATATGAATATAATGAATGGTATGTTGGTAATTCATATGAGTTTTATCATCTATAAAGTTTTACATAATGATAATTTTTAAATGAGATAGAAATCTCTTGAAAGGATAAAAATCACAACCTTTCAACTACCAGCAATGCAACTGAATCCATATGGGAAGAATTGAAAATTGTAATTTTCACATAAATATGCAACAGATGGGTTAGTAAGGACTATGTTAATCTTGTGGTGAAAAATATCATTCCATAACAAATTAAAAAGAACATAGTACCATTTGAATATGTCCAAAAAGTGGTTGATTAGAAACGTGATGGAAATGGACATCATCGTGTTAAAAGGAATTATGAATATCACCTGACACGATTAAATGTTCTTAACCGTTAGTTATTTGGTTCAATATCTGATAAACTAATTCACTATAATCATTTTCCTCAGATATTTCCATCTTGATTTTTTTTATTATTATTATTATGAACATTACAAATTGTGTAAGGCCATGGTGGCCTGGTTGATTAGGGAATCGTTCTCGTTACCAAATGGTGGTGGGTTTGAATCCCAGGCTTAGCCGAAGAGCCACCGTGTTCACTAATGGCGACTGGGGCACCTTAAATCCGTCGAGGCGCAATGTCCTCCATATTCTCATTACAAATTAATATCTCTGGAGGTGGTTGGAGCCAGGCTTTGGGTCTTCACTGGTTTCAATCTCTAAATTGGAAGATTCAGGTGATGCTGCCATCTTTGAGCCAAAAGTCGTACTTCCACCTTCGTATGAGGGTGCTCTATTAAAAAACGGAAGACGCTCCCTCTCTGACTTTATTCGCCTAGTCTCTGACGGGCGGGCTTGGCGTTGCCAAGTGTCATTAACAACAACAACAAATTATGTAGAACTCATTTGAACAGTGATTCAAATTAGATCGTCGACTGTTACTGACAGTGTGTCTGGATGTGCTTAACGGCATTGCTCAGCAAAAAAATAATAATAATAATAAAGCAGCTGGAATATTATAAAAAAAATCAATTGAATTTATGTAAAACATTTACTATTCCATTTTGACCAGCGCAAATCAAATTTCGCCATGTTGGCAGTTTTGGTGACAACTCGCTGAAAACAACTAAAGAAATAGTGACTATTAGTTGAAAAAATATATTTTGAATGCATAAATATTCTTCCATTATGTTTAAAATGTTTGAAAAGGATAAAAGTTAAAAGCAATGACGATAAAAGTTTCAAATGGCTATATTTTGTTTAAGTTGTTAGTACTATTTGGCGACATTATCATTTGTGTCGTGGAATGGAAATAAACCAAATATTTTTATGAGAAACACTTAAAATTTATTATAAAAAATAATTCAGTTACTTTAACTATTTTTTTCACTTTCAAATGTTAAAGTAATAATCATTTTCTTTGCATATATCTTAATTCTATCAAATCACAGCCTACATCATACCAAGATAATTTTAGAAAATATGAAAACAAAATTTAACGAGCATTTAATAAATTCTGTATAATGTGTTCAAACCTTATCGCAAAAATGAAAAGTAAATTTCATCTTATATCACCCGTTGTCGAGCAAGAGAAGAAACTTGAAACTTCTTATAAAGAAACCTTTGTTTCAATTAATCTTTATAAAAAGAAATGACTTTTTGTGAGTTGAATGAAAAGAAGCAGATTTAATCCCAAATGTTCTTTCTCTTTTTAAAAAAATGTTTCCATCATTACGTTACATTCAAATGATTTTCTGTACAATTTTTGTTTCATTTTCAATTTATTTTATGAGGACGTGATTTTATTTTAAGTATTTTAAGAAGTAAAAAACATTTATGTTGAATCACAAATATTTAAACTCAAGATTCATTTATACTAGAATTTATGTATCTACAGTTTTGTCAGAACCACATAATGAATATATGTCATATTTTTTATCTTTTAAAATATGTTAACATTCACTATACTATTTCTAACCTCAAAATTTGTTATTTATAGTAGCTGTATAATGATATATTATGATATGCTATTTTTATTACACCTCAGTATTATTCAAAAGTAATTTAATAACAATTGTTGTAAAATATTATGTGTATTTCATTATTAATATCAGCCAAAAATAATAAAAATTATTGACATTTAAGTTATTTTTTGTTGAGGATTTATTGCATAAATTATAGACGACATTAGTTGTGACGTCATATCCAGCAACTGTTTCCAAATATTTTCTGTTAAGCGCCATTTATCATTGAAACTGCCATAGACTTCGGTGATAGATTTTTAAATTGTTATTTTTGAAATTGATATTCATTATTTAAGGATAACGTGTTTGCTAAAACTTTTAACCTTTTGTTTGCTTAACTTTTGATTCTCGCCAAATTGTAGTCACAGTTAATCACCAAGCTGGGTAAAATCCAATCGTATTCTGGTTGCAACAGAACAATTTATTGTTCTGTTCCAACAAAAATCACCAATAAAATCGATAGCCAGACAAAAATCTCCAAGTTTGTCAAGAAGGCACTCTTAAATATAATATTAAACAAATGTTTATATTGTATTTGTTTGGAAACAGTTGTGGATATGACGTCACACTAATGTCGTCAATTTGTCTAAATTTGATAAAATGAAAAACAAAAATATTACATTAACAGCTAAATATTCATTGTTATGAAATTAATTTTAACTTTATTGATAAATTTAAATAAAACATTAAATTTTTAATAAATTTATAAAGTTTAACCACTTTAAAACAATTTGTTTTTAAAATGTGTACTACAAGATTATTGATAAGTTCTAATCATTTCAACAACAATCGTAATAAAGATGAACTTAACAAAATTTAAGAAAAACATATTTTAACGAAATCGGAAAACATGTGAAAAATTCGTAAGCTTAACAAATGTTTATTTTAAAAGGCACAGAATTTTCTGGTATTCATAATAGAAAAAAAAATACTTGGAATATATTATCGTATGTAAATAGGCTAAGCAAATTCAACTGTTTGCAGATCCCTTTTTCCGATTCAGATTTTATGCGATGTATTTTTATTACTGAAGTTGAGTGATTTATAATGTTGAAAGGGAGCATTGGGGTGTTTTAAATTAAATTATTTCTCCCCCGAAGCACCTTATTTGCTGAAGAACAAATGAATCGTTGAAATAAAACAGATTGTATAAGTTTTATTTAATTGTCTAAAACGTTAAGGGTTTCGAAGTTTAATTAATTATTTTATTAAATAAATAAAATTAATTTAAAGAGATAAACTAAAACCAGTATAATGTTATTAATTTTTATAAGTATGATAATATACGATGTTTTTATAATAAATGATGCGTTAATTACATCAAATTGGGAAATGATATTTACTTTATTGGTAAATTATATTAATTATATAGAAGGACATTTTTTTTGACATTACTGTATTCATATTAATTTATGAATATAAATTTT
>JAPDSC010075545.1:0-13259 GCA_026290005.1 Latrodectus geometricus | reverse complement strand
AATTAACTGCAGTATTTCTTTCATCAAAGAATGCTTGAATATTTTTGGATATCCTATAATACATTAATTAATCCTACTATTTAGATAACTTTTTGTGTCTTTGTAACTTTAAAATAAAATCTTAAAATATATGGTACAGACATACAGTCAAAATTGAATACAAAATATTTAAAATCTGTATGCATTTAATTTTTCTATGGGGATAGAGTATTTTATTTACATGAAATTAATAATATTGAATCTAGACCCCCACTAATTGTTTGATAATGCCAAATTTATTAATAATATTAAATTTTGAAAAATATTTGATTATGTATTATCAAACAATTTTTTTGAGTAAATTTTCTTTTTTTTTCTTTTTTTTAAAGAAATTTGAAAAATTACAATATAACCTTGAATATGTATTAGGCTTAAAATATCAGCTTATATATATACAATAATATTTTTAAAAACTAGAAAAAAATGAATAAGTGGAAAAAATCAAAAATAAACTGTAATGAACAAGCTTAGATTTATTTTTTACTCCGAAATATCGCCAAATTTTTTCATGAACTGACAGCTTAAAAGACTGTCATAAATATGTATGTATTCATGGAAAAATAACCTCTATTGCTTTAAAGGAAAACCACATTTGGAAACAGATGAAATCTTTGACAACTGCTTCAAAAATAGCATCCGCGTCTCATAAATTTAAGAGTGAAAGAAAGTAAAAGGAAATATAGTTTGTCAGAGCCAGTCACAACAACCTAGAAATCTCTAACTTAATATTGATTTAATCATCTATTTTCTTGAGAGGAAATTTTTTTTATTACAATTATTATTGGTTTAGCTAAAAAATAACTATACCATGGATCAATAAAAAGAGTTTTCTAATTTGTTAATTGTGAATGCATTGAATAATTTTAAGTTAAATATAGATTTATTTATGTCATAATGTTATGCTTGGCGCATTGATTTTCAGTTGAACAGTTCTTTAATTCTATTCATTACTCTGATATGTAGGTATGTAGTGGTTCGGAAATAAATTTTAAAGTGTTTGTCCCTATCTAATTAGACTTCGTAAGTAAAAATGGCAGACAACCAAATGTACTTTTCCAACATGAGTATGCTATTAACGTTACAAATTCACTTGTCTTTGAATACAGAAATACTCAGTATTGGAAAAAATTATGTAATTCAGGTGTATTCAACAACAGCATTTCTAAAGATTTGGTAACCACCTACTAGTCAAGATACTTGGCAACATTTGGCGAGATTCTTGGCAACATTTGGCGAGATTCTTGGCGACTTGGCGAGAAATAGATATTTTTGAAAAATCCATCACCAAAGCTCTAGCATCAATCAAAGCTTGATAGCCTATAACATTCCAGAAGCTTGGTAAAACTCGTAGATTTCACGCCAAGTCAAGTATAAATACCACCGCCCGTACATGTAGTGATTAGTGAAGACGATCAGTTTTAAATTATAGTCTAGTGCACGAAAGCTGAGATATTTGAGACTTGATTGTGATTTTCTCAAATTGATTGTGTCAACTTGGTTGTGAGACTATGATTTGAAACTATTTTTCCTGCTGTATTTGGAGCTGTGTAATTGCATTTTTTACTGTTGGAATATTCTGCAACTTGTTAAATTTATTACGAATAAAAGTCATGTGATAGTAACAAATAAACGCAAATATAAATTCCTAAATATTATCATGCTGAATTAAATTTAGGTTACTGAGTGATTTGGAATTTGTTAATCACAAATAGATTATTGCAAATTAAATTGTTTCAACGATCATCATGCGTATGTATATTATTTTTCACTATTGTCTTTTATACAAATACATACTTCAGATTTAAACAATAAAAATGATAATAAATCATTATATCATTTGAATTATCAAATTAATTTATATTTAATCAACAATTATTATAAATTGGAATTCGAAGATTTTTTGTAAATTAGTATAATTAATCTTTAGTGTCTCTATAATATATGTTTAATTTTATGAATTAAAAAATTTTCGCTAAAACATTATTTTTTAAACAAAATTAATATTTCTTTTTAAATTTTGCCTTATAAGATTGGAATTTTTTAATCAAAATTGAAAAAACCATAAATAAATGCAATACCTAAACACATACAAAAGTAAATAACATATAGACACTAAAAATATTTATATTTATACAGATTATTGTTGTCCTATTTTATTTGTTTTGCTATAAATATTCAACCAAAAGAATCAAGAGTACTCAACCAAAAGAATTTTAAAAAAAAGAGCTTTTCCTTTAGTTTTCCTCGTTTATTCAAACAGAAAATATAGGAGAATTCAAAAATTTATCTATGTTTTTTATATGTCATGGCATTCCATAAAATTAGGAAATATTCAAATGCCCATAAGCTTTTAAGGAAATGGCATGTTTGAATAAATTTTGTATAAAGGTTGTTAACATGATAACTTTTTTCATGGGAGAAGGAAATTTAAACATTCATCGGCAAAGGCAATTCTAAATGCAAGAAAATCACAAAATTTCCTTGAATATTACTGTTATTTTTACATTGGTTTATGTTTTTATAAACAGATAGCTTTCACCAACAGCAAACTAAATCTGTAATGTGATTCTAAATTTACAACTATTCTAAATCTCATTTTGTTTTTTTGAAAGAACGTAATAATTTTCACACTCACACACAAGGATTTATATAACAAAACAAAATGTTTTTCTTTCAGTTAACTGTGTTCATCAATATAATACTAGATTATATTCAGGAATGTCTTCCAACTACACAGGTTACAAGCTAGCATTTACAGTTGGTTAGAACTAGTTGTATTACAATTTCCGTTTAACACTACTGTAAATTTACAAATGCGGTAAATATTAATATTCAGTCATTTTTTAGTTTCTTTAAATGGCATAATTTTTCAGAAAATCTTGTAATATATATAAGGGTTTTTTACTTGGAGAAACTTAATTCGGAAATAAATATTTTACTTATTATTTAAGATATAAAGATAAGTAGTTATGATTTACGATATAAATATTTATTTATTCTATTACATAAAATATAGATCCGTAAAAGACCACAAGTCTTATATAAATTGTATTGTCTTTTATAAATTTATTTTGTGTTTATACTAATAAGTTTTTTTTTTTTTTTTTTTTTTTTTTTTTTGCCGTCTACTCTGTCTAGCGGTCAGCGTGCCTGACTGCGGATAGGGAGGTCTGGGTTTGAATACCAGTTCGGGCATGGATGTACTTTCTCTTTCTCTCTCTCCTGTCTTTGTCCTTTCCTTGTATGAATGGAGTTGAATGGTTGCCTACCCTATAAACGGGTACCTATAGCATGTGTGTACTGAGGAAGTCGGACTCCACACTCAATTGCGGTTCAGTTAAAAAAGGGGAGCAGCGCTCTCATATTGCCAGTCTGGCTGATATTCGATAAAAAAAAACTAATTAGTTTAAGATTTGAGTTGACTTATAACTCCATATAAATATCTGTTGGCCATAGATATAACCTGTTTGTTATTTCAATTTTAGCATAGTTCCTGCTTGAGATTATTGTGACCTGATGTTTAAATTGCTTAACAGTCTCAAATGTATAATTGGTTACCTTTAAAAGGGATTGATCCATTGTGTGATCTATTTGTTACTATCATATATTCTGTTTTATCTTCTTTGATCACCAAGCCCATCTTTCAAATTGCCTTTTAAAGCAAGACAAATGCCTCGACCTCAACCTGCTTTGAATGCCAAATGATGTCAATATCATCAGCAAAAACTAATAATTGAACTTTCCTTTGTACTATGGTTCTTTGTGTTTAGTTTGGGATCTTTTTCAACCTTTTCCAGGGACAGATTAAACAACAAACATGAAAGTGAGCCCGTTATTATTCAGAGATGGTATTATATCAACAATATTAGTTTTTATTTTAAGCAATTTAATTCCCAAATTAATATTGCTTAAGATAATAGTCCCAGCTTGAGATAGATGGTTTAAATCAACGTGTTCTACCACATTAACCATGTCAATCAAAATTATATTTAAATTTTTATAAACAAGCGGCTGTTGTTGTTTCACCAGCATGCTTCCGTGTACCTAGTCTTGAGATGGGATCTACCAGTTAGGTAGAAGAAGCCGATTGAGAGTTTTCGTAATTTAGAAGCAGAGACCAAGCATAAAACTCCCTAATATTTGGTCTATCAATCCCAAAGGAATCTTTTCACATAGAGGACATTGCGACCAAGGCATATTTAACTTGCCCTAATCGCCATTAGTGAACAAGACAGATCTTTCGTAGTGTTGGGATTCGAACTCACTACCTTGCAATAACGAACGCCCTAACAAGGCTACGTGGTACTGAACAAACCATCAATATAAGTATGACGCAATAGTAAATTTATGAGTACTTTGCAATTTTTTTCATCCCCCCTTTGTAAATTTGCAAATGCTGTGCATTGAATTGCTTTTCACATTCGTGTATCCGTAGAACAAACTAAAAAAATTGCTTTTACTCATACAATACGGTAAGCAGCAATTTTTTTCATCACGTTTACAGAAACACGATTTCAGAGAATCCACTGTTAGCATCGAATGTGTGTAATTATTTTTCCCCTCCTACACACACGTGATTCGTTATAGTTAATGGTATTTTTTACCGTTTTTATTCTTTAAAAAATTCGGTTTTTAAATACAGCTATATTTATCTTGGTTTCAGTAAAAACAAAGAATAAGCTAAATAAAATTACGAAATTTATTAGAATTACTAAAACAATTACTTTCTTAATACATCTGAAGCACGTAGGAGATATATTTATCTGTCTTGAAATCGCCGCAAGAAACACTGACTAAGAAGACCGTATTTAATTAGAGTTTCCGAAAAGAAATAATAATATAATTTAAAAACTTAACTTTTTGAATAAATTTATTGCTAAGGAACAATTCAGGTGAAAATAAACATTTTTTTTATGGTAAGGTAGCTAATTCTCTTCTATAATTTTTTTTGATCTATAAAATCCTTTTACATCCTGAAAAATCCAACAAAAAAAAATTACAATAATTCACTTGGCAACATTGCATAAAATAATTTCCTCGGGAAAATATTTTTCTAAAATTTACAAGAAATAAATAATTATATAGTCCTATAATTAAAACTAGCGTAAAAAAAACTTTTTTACTAAGATGAAAAATTAAACTCATTACTTAGATTTATTTATTAAAACGTCTTTCTATATAAATGCATAAATGAAAATATGAAAGTAATTTTTGCAAAAAATATAACTAACAAGAATTTTTACATACTTAAGCTATTTTCAGAAATTCTCTACAGTTTATTTTTAAAAAGTACTGATTACTTTAGGCGATTTTAAGTAGTTTAAATCAGTATTTTTTGTAAAAATAAGCCTTGTCTCTCAACAACTTCTAAGGAAAATCTATACCCAGTTTGCTTTGACGTTGAACAATTATTTCCTGCACATTATAGCTAATTAGACCGAGATCTACCTCTTAAAGATGATTACAAACCCTTACAAGCATACCACGCCGAGATGGGATTTGAACCCACAAACTGCTGAACCGAAGACAAGATCCCTAACCCCTTGGCTACCACCTCGGCAAAATTATATCTGAGATTGTCTTTAGACAGTTATTAATTTCATTTAAATATTTATATTTATTGTCTTAATTTAGTTATACGAGAAAACTAAAGAAGTTAATTTACATTAAACAGTTTTATATTTTTATGTCTTCATATATAAAAGTTTTAGTCACATTTTAGTTTATTAAAAAATTTTTAATTTAGGTTAGATGTTATAAATAAATTGTTGTAAAACTATAAATAGTTTTTCTGTATATAATAATTTGAACTTAATTCATTAATTTAAACTATTCTTAAATAATGTTTTAAAAATTTTTTTTATATTACATATATAAAGTAAAACACTAGTCTTTCTTTAAAATAATTTATTTTCAAAATCAACATCTCTTTTAAGAATAAATTATATTTTTGTACTCTACACTAATTTTATCAATCAGTCTTTGACTTGCATGATTTTAATATTCATAAATTATACTTTTGTACTCTATACTAATTTTGTCAATCTGTTTTTCACTTGCATGATTTTAATATTCAAACTCTATCAATTTATTTTGATCATATGAGAAAAAATTTAAGATTCTATTTAAATTGTTGTAAGAGTGAGGTAATAATGTTTCAAATGTGCTGAAAGTTAATAAGAGCAGTAATAATATTTGCGCAATAATAAAAGTACAATT
The DNA here is from genome assembly GCA_026290005.1 of Latrodectus geometricus. Taxonomy (NCBI): domain Eukaryota; kingdom Metazoa; phylum Arthropoda; class Arachnida; order Araneae; family Theridiidae; genus Latrodectus; species Latrodectus geometricus. The sequence continues at coordinate 7,001 of JAPDSC010075545.1, read as the reverse complement.
TTGTAATCAGTGTTCACTACAACATAACTATTTACGAAACTGAAATTTTAAGCACTTCTAAAATATAAAGTGCTCAATTCTGAATTAATTTTTCTAAGAAATACATATCAATAACAATAAAATATGCTAATTATAAAATCAAGGACATATTTTTGATTGTTAGCAATCAGAACATATTTTTGATTGTTAGCAATGTTCAAAAAGATAAACAAGCAACAAGATTTTAATTGCTGAGATAGGTATAATAAAAAATTTAGAATGTAATTAGCTTAAAAAGGATTTGAGAAATTTCTATTCAATGAAACCTTATGGTGATAACAATCCTTCTTAAAATAAATGGTGCTAATTACAAAACCATTTTAAAGTAAGATAGCAATTTCCTTAAGACATTTTTCAGTGATTCCCTGATTAATTGTAAATCCATTTTAATTTATTTTCTTTGGAATGTCGTAGGTAATTATGTGTTTCAACTTTTGGAACTAAGATTAAATCAGTTAATTGATTGAAATAGCTCAAACCAAAAATTTTCGACTACGTTGTTTTCCCAATTTTTGAAACCTACCTAATTAGTATTTTTGTAATGAAGTGATTTTAGTTTAAGTGATGATTAAACTATAAGTATGTACATCTACTAAACTATTAACTTTTTTTTAAACTTGAATAATAACATGAAAATAATTAAAATACAGGAAAAAGCAATGTATTTTATATAGAAAAAAGTACAAGAAAATTACCTAGTTATTGTAAAGTATCAAAACTTATAGATGAAAATTATCGATATGAGTTACATATGAGATAAATAATAAAACAATGAAAATTTACCACTTGTACATAAAAATTATAACAGCAGTCTGGAAAAATGGACACAGATGAGGTATATTAAAGTCTATGGAAGGTGTTACCATTTTTCTTCCATCCTCAATTTCTTATAGTGTTTAAAAGGTAAAAATTACTATAAAAATAATCTACAATATTAAATTTTGGTAATCTTTTCATGGCGAGTCAATTTATAACACTTTGTTTGAAGTACGCATTTCATTAGAACTATTGTAACTATAATTCAAATATTTTTTTAATACCAGTACTTTCTGGTTTTATTTATTTATTTTTATTCATTGGGTTCAAATAACTTATTTAAAAAAATTGCTAAAACTTAACAATTGTGTCAATTTCTGCGATATTTTTTAAGTGCCAAAAAAGCTTAAAAACAAGCCAAAAGAATTATACTGCATTTTTGCTGAAAATGTTTGAGAGTAGAACAAATTTATCACCTTATGACTTTGAAGGAGATAAAATGTAACGATGTTATAGAATAATAATTGTTAGTAAACAATCAAATTATACTCAAAAGTAATTATTATAAATTTCTAACACGCATCAAAAACCCAAACATTTTTCAATGATTTTATATAAAATGTTGCTTACTATACCTAGAATAAATATCATCTCATTAGTGTGTCATTATAAATACGGTATTATTTTATATATATATCATTAAGTATAAATGATAAATATTTTATTTTGAAATTTACAAGAGAATGTACTATAAGGAAAATTATAACTCAAACTTTAAAAATAATGAGCCAAGAAATTAATTCCGATGAAATTAATTACATAAGAGCCAAGAAATAAAAGCCAAGATATTACTTACATATTAACAAAATGGTAAAAATGCATATTACAGTCACAGCCTCACCAAGCAGAGAAAGAAAGGTATTGAAATTACATGAGCAACCACAATGGGCGCCAATCGACTGTTTGAAAAGAATAACAACCATAAGAAATCGGGGATTTTCCCGATACTGAAATTGCTTAGCTTAACAGTAAATTCAATGCTTAGCTTAACAGAAAACAATAACAACCATGTAAAAAATTGGGGGTTTTCCCCGATTTCAAATTGCTTAGCCAAACACTAAATAAGAAAACAGTTACCATACTAAGAATTTATTAGAAATTTCTATTTAAAAATGTTTGCGAATTAAAATTGAAGGAAATATGAGGAAATAAAGTAGCAAAGATAATAAAAATAATATCTTAATGAAAGTTATGTACATTTAAAACCATCTGTTTAAAGATAAATAAAGTACAGAATTTTAGAATTAATAAATGCATTTTTTTCTATATTTAATACAATTTTGATAAATCCTGTGAATTCAGATAGAAATCTTTAAATCATAAACAGATAAAGGTAAAAATTTTCAAATTTCTTTTAACAATGTTATACAATAAGTCAATCATTTACACTTAAAATTACAAATAGATTTAGGCGAAGATTATAATTTATAGAAAAATATCATATCAAATAATTTCTCAAATTTATTAATTTATGTAAAAACTATTAAATTAAGAAGACATATCTAGAATAATTTGATAAGTAGAATAATTTTATAGTTTCATTTATTATTTTAAATTTAAAAACATAAAATACAATTCTAAGAATTCTAAGCCAGCAGAAAGTAATTAGAATAAAATTCTTACCTTCATCTTTTCGCTACAATAACTTGATTATTACAATAGTATGAAAGACAGGTTTTATGTTTCGGCGCAGCTTCAATGCAAAATCCAAAATGAAACTAGCAAAAATTCGAATTGTGTGCATGCGGTTTGAGCATATGCATGCGAAAAATATTTCATTGTCACATTTGGCGATGCATTTGGGAATTAATTGCTGTTGGTAAATTAATTTAGTGAGGAGTGAAAAATCGCCAAATTTTACCATATTTGGCGATTTTTGCGTTTAGCGAGCTATGACCATATCCATATATATATGCGTACTAAAATGCATTTTTGCCAATATGCATTAACAAAATAATTGCAAAGCTTAAAAAACATAAAATACTGGAAATTGTATAAATAAATACATCTTTGTTAGTCATTTGGGAAAAGGATAACAAATGATTTGCTGAAGTTGCATGGTCAATAGTGGATTTGGCTGTCAACGGTTTCAGCGACTGCTAACGGTGAATGTCAAGTCTTCTGAAGAAAAAAATTTTTAATCAAACATACCTATAAATACGTAAAATTACTTAAAGAATATTGGAAATAACGCATTAGAGGAGAATTACCTTCTGTTTTCAAACAAATTTAATTATGAACCTTATTTTGAAAAGGACAACAAAGTTCTTTGCAATGTTTTAAGAGAAACACAAATTTTATCAACTGGAATTGAAGGAAGGCTCCATTTCAAAATAGAAAAAAAGAAAGATGAAAGTAATGTGAAGCAATATAACAATGTATATCAGTAAGTATAATCAAATAATTAATCAAAAAATGCATTGTTCTTATTATTTCCAAAAAACAGGTTAGCTAAAAGAAGTCAATCAACATCACAAATACAACACTTTACAGGAATTTAAGCAATGAAACGGAGAATCTCCTACAGACAGAATGACTATATTTAAATTGGAATTTATTTACATTTGCAATGATTTTAAGATTTATCATGATATATTATGCATAATTGAAAAGGAAAAAATTGAGTCATCATTTTCTCCAATTTTACTTATTCCTATTGGACTTACGTTAAACTGATAGAAAAAAGTATCACTCTCGTAGCCAGAAAATATCGGGTTTAGTGTACGATAGAAATTACATGAAGTCCACTGCCCTTCCGGACGGCGAAACTTCAATTCAAGTAAAAACCTCGTCAAATAACAATTTAATAATACTTAAAGTTATTCTGTGCTTTGCGGCCAGGCGTATATATTATTTAAGAAAAAATTATACTAAATAAAAAAACCTTAACCAAGTAAACAATCCGTTTTTCAACAACATGCATATTTTTTACTGCAGTTCTATCGCTACCTAAGATCAGAATTTACTATATTTTGTGAAAAAAAATAATTGGTCATCCACATAGCATATTTTAACCACTCAACTCAGTCTTTCAAGTAAAAGCTATAGCTATTCGATGAGCACTAGCTCGTGCACATGGTTATAATCTAACATTGCAATTTGAAATAATTAGAACTCAATACTACAAGCAATATATAACCCGAATGATTTCTATCCGCTAGTTAATAACATTCAACAATTTTTTGCATTTACATCAAAACATTTGTAAATGAAATATTAATTGGATGAAAGCATCCAATGGACAGCATAAGGAATGAAAGAGTTGTTGTACTAGCTAAAATACAACAACAAAATATATTTATCAAACTATTAACATCCTTTGATCCAAGCTCCCCTAAAGTCTATTCTTAATCAAATCTTTATGGTCCGTCAGTAAAATTTTGGCGGGACACCTGAATAAGGACGATGACCGTACTCTTCAATTCAAAAAGCCTTTGTAAATCCTTCTTAAATAAATGCCTTTCTAAATTATTTCAATACCAGCAATGAACGAATTGCCAAATACTATAATAGATTTGGAAAACATGTTCTTACAGCAAGCAATTAACATCGCAGCTCTAAATGTCCAATTACAATCAAATATCACATTAGATATCCTAGCAACCTATCAATTACCAAGCACCACAAATTTTTTATCCATCACAAACCATCAATAAATAAAATTATCCAAATTTGCAAAATTCTGATAGCTACCTACATAGAAATGTGACTTCCTTTGACCCAGCTCAACCACCACTAAGAAAGTATTAGCAACCTACGAATGATATTAAACTTCCCTAATCGACTTGCACAGTTATATCTAATACAATCTCCCACGGAAATACATTTATAACATCACATTAACATTTCTAGTCAATCTAGATAATTTTAGAATATTAGAGAAAAAATGGAATAAAAAGTGCCCCGAATAAAAGTCAAACATTGACCATCACAATTTTATGCTTCTACAATCAATTGAAAAGGAAAGGAATAATTTTGTTAACCATAGGAAGATTCCAGAAATCTCCATCCTTGGTCTATTATATTTAGAAGCTTCAGTATCAGCACATGAAAAGGTACTGCAAAAGCCTAAGCACTTATTTCAGGGCATAGCTTTACGTTTGCAACTCATTTGTTCCACATTAACTAAATATTGCGGACATTGTGCTCGCTGTCATTGCAAAGAATTTAACGGATACTTTCCTAAAATAATATCCCTAGATATGACTACATCTATACAACAAATTAAAAAAAGTAACTATAAAGTAGATTTATCTTTTACTATCGTGTGAAACAATATCACAAATTCTAAGATAGAATTATTCAAACAAATGTTTCATAAGAAAAATTCCATAAATATTCATTAAATTAAGTTTGGGCCGCTATGGTTTTTTAAGGAAAGCATTATCTTATTTAAAAAATGCTTGATTTAATAACTGTCGCAGTTGAAGACTAACGTCTTCAAAATCTTTCATGGGTAAATTTTCATCGAATCTAATATCCCTCCATTTCCATGGCGTTGAAGTTTAAAAAAGGGTACTGGATATGGTGTCGACCTCATCATTTAGCTTTAGTGTAAAATCGGGAAATGATTAAATGCATTTAGCAATTTTAATCGCCGCCCAACCTGTCTAGTGGTCAGCGTACCTGACTACAGATGGGTGGGACCTGGCTTCGAATCCTGGCTTGGGCATGGATGTACTTTCTCTCTCTTTATTTCTTGTCTTTGTCCTTTCTTTGTGTGTGAAGGGTTGCCTACCCTATAAACGGGTACCTATGGCATGTGTGTACTGAGGAAGTCAGACTCACACCAAATATGGTTCAGTTGGAAAAGTGGAGCAGCGCACTCCATATTGCCAGCCTGGCTGGCACACGACAACAACAACAGCAATTTTAATCAATAAAAATAACATGATGTTATCGTTTATAGTCAAATAAATAACTATAAGTAATAATTAAGTTCCAGAATAAAAAAAAAATTAATCAGACCAAAAATAATATAAAGCCTCTTAACTAATAGTTCGGGGAGCAATTATATAAAAAACTAATACACTTAACTAGCATTTATAAACATTAATTACCAAGACAATTAAATCAAAAGAAAAGTTTTCATTGATGAACTGAAAACTTTTAGCTGTCTGTAAATTTTTTACCCTGCTTTTTTCCTTAGTTAAGTAAAGTAATGGTCTTAAGAGCTGGTATTCAAACAATTCCTAACGTTTATGCGCTCCTAAAGTCTATTTATTTATTTACTACCAATAGTTCAAGTAAAAGTTATTTCCTTTCTCCACTATAAAAACAACATAGAGAATTACACACAGAAGTACAAGAGAGTATTTCTTTTCTCCAGTATACAAACTAAATAGCCATCTGCCAACATAGAAGTTAATTTCAGGCTGTCTAAAACGAAATTAAGTAATAACATATTAAAATGTTGATAAAATATTCAAAAAAGAAATTTTACAAGTTTTTTCCCCATAAAATGTTATAGTTTATGTAAAGATGAATGTCGGTCAATCGATCACATAAAACATTAGAATAATAAAGAACTTGCGATTACTGCAATTAAAAAAAATAAATAAATAAACAATTAAGCAACAAATTCAATTACAAAAAGAATTTTAAAAATCGATTACTTACCTTTGAATTGTTTATTGATAAATCTATATAAATTCTCTTTCTGCCAATGACTGAGTTAGCGTTCCTGACTAATAGGCTTTTGGTCCCGGGCTTGAATCCTGATTTGAGCATGGACGTTTCCTTCCTTTTTTTCTCTCTCTCTCTCTCTGTATTTCTTTGTCCTTTCTTTCTGAAATGATAGATGAATGTGGCCCACCCTTTAAACGGGTTTGTGGTGGTGTGACGTGGGTAATGCTACTCGCCTCCATGACTTAGCTCACAGGTTTCCACCGGGTAACGCTAAATGAGTAGCAGTTTCCGGCCTTGTTGTGTCAAAGGGTCAATCACCCAGTGCCAGCCGTTAGAAAAACAAAATATTATTCTAACAATTATTTTTAGAATATGTAGATTAGTTTCTAAAAAATGTTTAATTTATTGAACCCTTATATTTAGAAAATATTGTTATACTAGTAGAACAGCATGCATGTCATTTTTGCGCATTAATTATGAACTTTTAAAGCGAGTATATTTTTTCATTACAAATGCAG
>JAPDSC010075543.1:0-14290 GCA_026290005.1 Latrodectus geometricus | reverse complement strand
TATATATATATATATATATATATATATATATATATATATATATATATGTTACCGTGAAAGTCCGAAATCTGGAGAATGTCGACATTCGCTGGTGAATGTCAACATTCACGTAGTCGCTTGGTGTATGTCCGAAATATTTGCTAGATATCCTCATTTCTCACTTACACCGGCAAATGTCGACATCCACAATGCACTAATGGTGAATCTTGAATATGCGTTTCATCTCTCCGTATCCGGAGAGGAGAAATGCAGATTTGCATTTTCTTATCTCAATATTTCAGGCGTGAAAAACGTCACATGTGTGACGTAACTTATCGCCTCTCTTAGAAAGGAGGAGTGACCAATCACGGTGAGTAGAGGAAGTGTAGAGGATTTTTAACCCGCGGGACAAACCTGACAACAAACAAATTAAAAACAAATTAAATGCTCTAGGCCGCACCTCTTTGTTGACGTTGCCTTCTGTTATCTCCTTTTCGAGCTCTTTAATCATCTTTTCAAATTCCACCAAAGCTTGTCTGTGATAGTCGACATATACCGGCGATGGTCCGAAAGTGCAAGAAATGTAATCAATTGTACGGTCTTTCACCAACGTTTTTGGTATGTGTTGACATTCACCGGTGAATGTCGACATTCTCTGATTTCGGTCTTTCACGGTAACATATATACACATACATAAACGTGTATGTGATTCTATTTTTTTTTCTCAAAGTTTATTGAATTATAGACTGTTATAAATATATAGAGTTTTATAAATGAAAAAGATATGTATGAGCGTTTTAATTATATTATAAAATAAATTTATAAATTAATACCAAATTTAATTCAGATTCAGAATTTTTATAAAGCAGGCTATAATTTCTTGTGTACAAAAAAATAATAAATTTACTGATTTAAACAGTTAATAAGGGGTTTAAACATGAATATAAAAGAAAAATAATAAAGAATAAATATAAAACACTTGAGTAAATAAAAAAAGTGTATCGTTTTACAGATTAAATCTAGAGTGCTTCTTCTGTATTTTGGAAAGCATAATTCACTCACTGTGTACACATTCAATTTTTAATCTTCAGATTGAATAGTGCTTTATGAAAAATAATCGAATCAGGTGGTTTAATCTAGATATATAATCGCTCCTACAATGTTCACAATTGGAATGGAGTACAGAAAAGCCAATTATAAAAATCTTTCCCTAAAACTCAATTCAAAAGTTGCTTATTAGGGATAGCTCGGTGGTTAAAATATGTCAGTGATTGTGCTTTCCCACTCCACAAATACGCGTAGCAGTTGACTGAACTGATTTAATGCGTATCGCTTTTTTCAATCACTGATACATTTGAGGAGGCATAAAATAGATCAACTGACGATACCATCAAACTCTTCTATTTTGGAGATGTGGCTATTGTGAAAACGATCCTTCATTGTAGAACCTCGCTCAATGAGGGCCTCTCATGAAATGTGGGAGAACAACGTGGGAATCACTCTTCAACAAAAAATTCGCTTTCATAAACTGCTACTGATTGAGATGGCATGATAAGGCAGTGGCTGCTCGCATTCATTGGGCCTCGTATTGCTGTTGCTATCTGAATCCTTAGTAGTTTAATATCGACGAAATTATTATAGCAATTTTAAGGCTATTTCCTGCTAGTCAACACTATAAAAGCAATCTGGGAAGAATGTTATTCGGCAATTTTATTATTTAAAAATAAAGTTGATTTGTATACATTTTTATTCATAAGATCCCCGTTTGAGGTATAAATAATTTAAAATTCATGCCGATTATTAAAAAAATTTTATATTTCTTCAATTTTAATTTTTCATAACATAAACCTTACAATTATTGTCAATATTTCATTTATCACCGAAATTTTAACTATCACTGATACTTAATTTTTCCAATATTAAATGTCGGTAATAATTTGCTAATGAAATTCCAATGGTGCCGCTATTGTAAATATTATTGAGAAAAATAAAGAGAACAAGGCCCATGAACAATTATTTTAATGCAGCAATATTCATATATCAAAATCGATATAAAATATTTAAAGTAAAAAATAATTAAGATAACTTTTCAAATATGATATCACATAAAAAATTAAGGAACTGTTTTGATAGAATAGGTCATAAAGTAATGACGAAGAAAAATTCCTTTAAAATAATTAACTCCAAACGAATATCATTGACATTCATTGTCATATATATTGACATTCATTGTCATATATACGAATATCATTGACATTCATTATCACGCATTCTTTGTCTGGAATTATAAGAACTTCGAAATAATTAAAATTCACTTGAAAACCGTTAATTTAGTTAAACATAATTCTATGGTTATTAATACAAATTCAAATTGATATTATCTGAATTTTCTAATAATGGAACTTTTTTCTACCTATTGAAATCAAGAGAACATATACAGCCAGCATATGAATATAAAATAAATGATTTTGTTTGTGTTGTTACAGCTTTGTATATTAAAATAATCCCAAAATTAAAATCATGTATGTTTGGTGCATTTTATAGAAATGTTATTCAAATTCAAGTTTTAAATATCATTAAAATTTTAATTTTTGATTATACATTCTTATTATTGGTTTAGGGAAATTAAATGTATATATTATTGATTTATTATTAAAATGAAATTTAGAAGCAATTTTGCTCATAATAAGCTCAGTTGTTTGAAGAAGAGAAAGAAGACAAAAAAAAAATATCAATGTATCTCTTTTGTGAAATTCTTTGTAAATATATCTGTTCGAGATGGACTTCATTTAAGTAAAAAAAAATTTCACCTTTATCAAAAGGTGGAAATTTTAGAAATTTTGCATAAAGTTTTATCTTTGAGAAGAATTATTGTATTTCATTGAATGAAATTCTGCAATTCTTAACAATTCTGAGTTTTTATTCTTGGGATAATGTAATCTTTGTCAATTTTTTTTAATTGAAATTTTTCGATTAAGAAGCATGCTGACTATAATACTTTAACAATGGTCAATTTACTTCTTCAATTGACTCCATTGAACATTGTGGAATTTTAATAACATAGAGAGTTTATTGACTTCTATTAAATTATCTGTTTCAACCCACACAATCATATCCAATTTTTGTAAATGATATTTTTGTAATGATATACATTCATATTTAATTTTTGTGAACGAATAATTAATATAATAATATTTAATTTTTATAAATGAATTTTTAGAGCAACACAATTAATTTTCAAGTTTTATAAATAAAAGTCTGAGAGAGGAAAATCTCAAGGAAAGAAATTATCTGAGATGGGTTTTACAGTAAGATGATCAGCTTTTTAGGAAAATTAAGCTTTGGAGCAAAATGCTTTTGCAATTTCACATTTTATTAGTCCTTAATTTTTAGTTTTATATTTCATATAAAACTAAAAATTGAAATAACTTAATTGTTGTTGTCGTGTCCAAGTTAATGAAGATTCTATAGAACCAAAGGCATTGACCACCAATTCTGGAGCCCGGTGGCTATAAACGATGTCCTGTGGTGGTTTTCCAAGACGAGGAAAAGAGGCAATAATGGCTTGACAGTCGAAGATGTAGTCTGGGGTTAATTCAGTAACTTAATTGGTTTAGTTTTTTATTGATTGATTATAATTTGTCTATACATCATGTGCTATGATTCTATCTTGCCTTCAAGATGTATTTAAAATTCCTTTTATTTGCATGAAATTAAACTATCACACTTTTAACATCTTTTAAATAATAAGGTTCATAATCTGTTCCTAAGATTGAGTTTCAATGTTCTTTTATACAAATTTATTTTAATTTGGAAAAAATAACTGTATAATAGCATCACTTAGAATAAAATGTTTATAATAAACATTGAAAACTTTCATTTTATGTCTGAAGATGGGGGGGGGACATGTAGAATAACGAACCAGAAAATAAGAGTAATTTCTAAACGTCGCTATATGCTAAACATGGTATAAATTCAGAGAAAGGTGATTTAAAAAAAGTTGAAAAATAAATTTTATTATAATATACGTACTTAAACATCAAGTGAAAAGATTTTAATGTAATTGAATAATATAATATTAGACATCTAATTAAGAATGAAAAATTATAATGCAATTTAAAAATTATAGTAGAAAATAAATAAATTTAAAAATTTATTTGTTAATAAATAATGCTTGCGCTAACATATAAAATTTATTATTATTATAAATGTCGTATTATCTATCAATCATGCTAATTTCTTAATTTGGTGATATTTTTTGGCAGATATTCTTGTTTATCTAGCATTCTGGATTTTTGTTACGTAATAGAGATCGAGAATTATAAGAATTATGAGGAAAATTCTATTTTGGCATCTTATATTTATGTCATCAAACAAGAAATTAGAACATTTTATTCTACATTTGAAGATTTTATTGAAAATTTTACCGAGGATATTTCCTTTGAATTTTTAGTCTGCTCTACAGATTTTTTTATTATTCTGTATTAGTTGTTTAAAATTGTGGCTACATATCCATTTTAAGTATGTGTATGACATTTTTATTATTTACAGTATTAAAAAAAAAACATCTTTTTAAAATTGTTAATTTAATGTATATTTTATAGTTTGTATTCACATTTGAAAAAAAATGTTGTTGCTGTATTTTCTTTTTTAAAATTATTAGGTAAATATTAAATTGTATTTTACAATTTGTATTTATTATTTTATGAGTGTTCCTATGTTTACATTAGAATTGATGTTCCTATTTTTCTTAGAATTCGTATTTACATTTTCGAAATTTACACTTTTATTTTCCTTATTTGCATTTACATTTATGAAATTAATGTTTTTGTATTTTCTTTTTTAAAATCCTAATATTATAAAAATATATATTTATGCTTCTTATTTATCAGGTTTAGATTTATTATTTAGATGCATAAGCCTTTTTTCAAAACAGAATTTTTTACACCACAATTACGCCATTTTGGCAATAGTTCCTTGTCGCCAAAAAGTTCAGAAATCGGCACCATGGATTATACGGCAATTGTTCCCTAAATGCTTAGACAATGATAATCCTGTTTTAGTAAATATTATCATTATAACTGAGAATGACCAATATTATTGCTCTAGTATTTTTTGATGCTTCCTCTGTAACACAAGCTAAGATTTCTTGATATTGTTACTTCAAATAAACAACTTTTAATCATAGTCATACAAAATACTTGATGTGGATGATAACATTTTCCACAGCAGTCCTTATTTTAAGCTATTTCCTTTAGAAGTGCATATTAGAAAACATTCTCCTTCTTATAATGACACAATTAGCTCACTTTCAGCGTTAATTGCGTCATTATTCCAATTATCTAATTTTGTATTTAGCAGGAAAGGAAAATGGGGATATATCAGTTGTGCCCTGCAAAGTTTGTACGCTGATTGACATCAGCATCCTGTTGGAAGTGAGAAGCCTAAACTGCAGGGTATCGAGAAATAAGAGCCTCTCGCTAAAGGAAAATAGAAAAATCTTCAAAAATCCTGAATGTATTTAGTAGTTTATGCACGCAGAAATAGAAATTGTCGTAAATAGTTTAATATGAATTAGCATTTAAATGTAATTCAAATTACACAATTAAAAGTCAGTTTTGCGTATGCTATACAATTTACAATATTCAAACAAACTGAATTTTACCATATTTAAATGAATGTAGAAATAGAAGCCACTGTAAATATTCTAGAATGAAAGTAATTCGATGAATGAAATTAAAAGGCGTTTACCATATTCAAATGAACTCATATAAGTAGAAGGACACATTCGAAAGAATTTTCAATCAAGCAAAATTTATCAAAAAAAAATTTGCAAATATCTTATTTTACAGCTTTGCATGATTTAAATTGTAGTACTTTAAATATTCTTCAAAATATTTAACGAAATTTTGTGTTTGAGTAATCTTACATACACTATATATATAGTAAAATCGAAATAAATTATGATAAAACTAAAAAGAATGTTTTTATAAGTATACTCTATATCTTTTAAAAACCATTTATTAAGAAATCTTTCCTTTTAAGTTATAAATTTTGAAGAATAATGTCTATTGTACTCTATTAGGTGATTTGTTTTAATTATAATACCAAAAATTTAATCAAATGAATACAAACATACGAAGTAAGAATTCAATTATTTGTTAAAGAGTAATATGTATAAAAATTTATTCATAAAATCTTAATTAAAATTTGCAATTAAAATAAATAATTGCAAAATCATGTTAATTTAACTTAATATTATTATTTTTATTTATAATAACACATCTCTGGTTGTATTTTCAGATTTAATTCTATTATAATGAAAAAAAAATAAAATTCAATCATTTTTTTTAAACCAGAATCGGGTAACTTTATTTTATTTTATTTTGGAGCCTGTTTTAGAAAAGTTATAGCTCCACGGAAACTGCGAAATAAAGAGCAGAAAAAAATAATATTTAAACTTGTCAATATCTATGGTACATAAACTTAATTAGAGATCACCAACACCACACATATTGGAGTGAAAGGTTTCAGGTTTGATTCTAGCCACTGTTGGGCAAGGGAAGATGAATTTTGCAGTTTTATTTTCTACTAATATTTGTCGGAGTGCTACTGGAGAGTTTTTTGAGTTTCTTTCCTTCTGACATATGAATACATCATATGCAGAAAATAATAATAAAAAAATTCCTGCAGCAGCTTTTAGCTGCTGATCTATTTATTGAATGTCATCGATACAAAAGTAAAAAAAAATCAATGAGAAAAAGTAAATATAAAGAAATTAATTTGTTTTTTTTCTTAATTGTAAAGTTTTTAAGAAATAACTTATCAATAATTGAAAATTTTATACAGTAAATAGAAAACTACATGTATCAAATTTATAAAATATATAAAAATGCATCATCTTGAGAATCAATGAGAAAATATAAAGTAATTAACAACTTGTTTTTTCTCTTAATTGCAAAATTAAAAAAGACAATAAAATACAACAATAAAATTATGGAAGCTTGTATATATTAAGTTTATAAAGTGTGTAAATGTACTCCTATCCACTCCAGAGCAATTAGTTTTATACCAAAAGAAAGGACTTTCATTTGATTATTGCTCAGCCAGTCGCTGATTTTCGGAAAGAATAAAAAAAAAAAATTTATTCACCACTGCAATCATAGAATGTGAATTTTAATTATTTTGGTTTTTAAAAACAGCATTTGGTGTTCAAAACACGATAATTATGACTTTTTGGGAGATTTTATGTAAGCAGTTTATTATATTCCATGCTAGAGCTGAATTGCCTTGTTTATCGGTATAAAGTAGATATTTCGTTTGTTTGTAGGATGTGAACTCGATTTTATTTCGCTTACAAACCTTTTAGCATGAAAGGTTACCTACTCTGTTATTGCATAAATTATCCATTAAAATAACCATGAAAAAACTAAAAGGTTCAACGTTCATCTTAATATTACTATTTTTATTTTATCTATTTCAGTCAGTCAGTAATTTAGTGAAAGAATTTTGAGAATTTTTTAAAAGCCATACTCTAATGACTAGGTATTTTGATGAAAAGGCTAATGATCAATCGAATTTTCTGCAAATGAATTTTATTTATTAAGCTACGCATTGAATATATATTTAAAACACAATAGGTTTCAATTTTTTCTAATTGTTCTTAGTTCGCAAGGCTGCACAATTATAAATATCAAAAATGTAATTATTGACATGTATAACTAGGAAATGAATCAAATTTTATTTTATTTGACTATTTATAAAAACGCATTACATACAAATAATTATCTGTTAATATATACTGAATTTTTTTGTATCTGTATTTGATACTTCTTAATAGTATATTCACTTTTGTACCAATATTTACTTGTTACGATTGCCTAGTAAATATATTGAACTATTTTGAGTGTGTTTGTGATCGCTTTGTATTTAAAAATGAATTGACAGTCAGCTCTGTTAGTCAATTATGTTTGAATTTGTTCAATCAATTTGCTTATTTTATGAAGAGTAAAACAATATTTAATAGTTAAATATTTAAAACTATAATGCAGTTATGAAAATATTAAATAGCTATGCATATGAATAACAAGGCAAAATAATGTAATATTAATAATCCAATTTTTACTGTCTCTTTCTCTTATGCGCTAAAATTGTAATAAGCGTAAGTGTATTTGTATATAAGTATAATAGATTCCTTGTAGCATTTATCTTTTATTCTTGTAACTTCTCTTCATAAAGGATTAATTATATCTCAATTTTTAAATGTTTTTCAATAAGATTTGCAGTTATAACATTTCTAACTAATAAACTTTTTTCAATTGGTTGTTATATACGATTAACTAATAGAGGAACGGCCGGTTGGTTGGTTGATTAGAGTGTCATTATCGGAAGTGGTGAGTCCGAATCCCGACTTACCGAAGGTATTTAGTGTTTACTAAAGATGGCTAAGACACGTTTGTGGTCGCTATGGCCTCCAAGCGAATTTTTCCGATGATTACAGATCAAGTATTAGAGGTTTTGTGTTTACTTGTAAATTAAGAAGATTCTCACTTAGCACCTACTAACATTTAACTAACTACTTAATTAACGCACCTTAACTAGTAGAGCCCAATTCTGGTGAAATATGCTAATGCACACACAGAGTAAACTGCCGGTCATCCGCAGAATTAAGTAGCGCGATTATCTTATTATAGTATACAAAATTACAGAAATAACACAGGAAATAGATCAACTTATGTATTTGAACAAATTATTTACATCATTTGTAAATTCAATTGTTTAGAAAATTAGGGAAAACTGTTTTGCTTTGCTTAGCATCAGAACATTTCTTTAATAAAAGATTAAAGGTTTTTAATGTTTTTGAATTTCGACGTGCACAAGCAATCCCCCAAAGAGTATAATGGAGAGTTTACTGTAGTTCTTTATCGACTTGACTCAACTGAGGCTATTTATCAATTTACCTAAAATGGTTTTTCAAACTTTTTGGTTTATTCAAACTGTGTTTTACACAATTAAATAGATCTGAAGTTTTCGCTAACATTCGAAAACCACAAAGATTAAAAGAATGAAACATTTTATATAAGTTGTTTACAAAGAAGAGGACGTAACAATATAAAATATAAAAGAATTTATTGTTATTTTGAAATAATAGAACGAAAACTGCTTTGAAGTAATTTAATATGGACTTTTTATTTGAATGTCATTATGGAGACATATTTTTTACACAAAATGGTTATTACATTAGTATATTTTTAAACAAATCCGAAATAAGAAATCAAAAAAGAAAAAATTGTAAGTTACGAAGAAAAGTATTTTTTATTAAAGTATTTCTTAAAAAAGTTACTTTTAATGAGACGAGGAAAAAAATAAGTTAATATTTTAAGCATAAATTTTATTTTGATGATAATGATATACCATAGGTAGCCTAATAAGAATACTCAAATAAATATAAAATATAATGGAATCGGAGTTATATTATTCTATTATGTTCCTCCATTAAAAGTGCAAGGTTTTATCGAAAGATTAAGGATACTATTTAAATGTTTAAGAAATTTCATAAAATATTCAGAAATCATGGCTACTAATTGGTAATTAGTAGGGGAATCAGACGATTTTGATAGTGGAGAATCTTTAAAACTATCAATTACTATAAGTATATTTCAAAGATATATAAAGCTTTAGAAAGTTTATGATGGAAGGAAGTTAGTTTATAAATATAATAATATATAAATGATTCTATACAATATACAAATGCGTATCAGCTCCAATTTTGAAGATCATTTGGTATAGTTTGGGAATGTTTTTGTCCTCGCCTTTAAACTACTGCCTATCAAGCAGTTTGTCCATAAAACTTCATTTTTTATTTCTAGTGATCGAATATCGATTTTAAGAAAAATCTATACTAAATCACTAATTCAACAAAGTAATTTTATTATGTATTTATAATTTGAACTTCGTGGTTTCATATGCTACTCTTGTTTTATGTGTTTGCAGTGGTTTGGAATCCCCTTTAAACTATAGCTTCCGTCCTAGTTAGCTTTAGTGATAAAAAAGGATGACTGTGGAGTGTTAAAACTTATTCTGAATCTTCGACTGTTACAATCTCATTTGGAATAAAAAAACAAACTTACTCGCAACAAATATAATGTGACAAATACACTGTTTTAAAGTCATCGCTTGTTATTGGGAGGATAACGGAATGAATTATTATAATTATCATCTTGTATTAAGATACAACCCCAATTTAAACATGAATAAAAAATTGAAAAGAAAAAATATTTTATAGGGACTCTTAATAAAATGATTCCCCACTTTAAGATTGTTATATACAATGGCAATAACTCTCCTAGATATATAAAGAACAAAACTATCAGTGATGCGAAAAGTATCAATAAAATTAAATATGAATAGAAAATGAAGCCCCTTGAAAGAATTATTATGGGTTGAGTTTAACGTAAATGTGCAGATTTCTTTTTCTTTACTGAAATATAACATTTTAAAAACGCATTTACTATGTATGGATGATGAGAGTTGCAGCTAAATATGTTAAACATATTTTTTTTAAAAAAAAATAAAAATTAATAAAAACAATTTAATGATTACAATTAAATATTTTTATTTAATAAAAAATATTCGAAATAAATTCTGATATGATTGCTATTTTCATTTCATTTCCGCATTCGTTAAAGAAAATAATGAAAAATATGTTTTTTTAATCTCAAGAAAATAGCTTTTCTCGGTTTTCAACTGTTGAATATTTGGTTTTGATGAAAATCCAAGTTCGTATAAATAGGAAGTGGAAAAAAGTAAACTTTCATAACAATTTAAAAATATTTGGAAACGAAGTAAGTGTTATTAAAGTAAATAATATATGTTTTTATGAAAAATTGTATATGAATTTATATTATGCATAATTTGAAAAGGTATAAATTTTTCCTAGAAGCATCTTTATTCTTTATGAGGAAATTAGTAAATATTTTTCGCCCGATTGTAAATGAATGCTGCAGGTAAAAAATACTCTTTGTATTCATTGTTGTTAAAATAGAAAAATGGTCAATTCACTGTTTTTGATGATTGAATCTTATGGAAGAGTAGTGAAATTCTTTCTTATGCCTTTTTTTTTTTTTTTTTTTGCTCCTCTTTTTACCACAGCTAATTAATTATTTTAAATTAAAATATTTTCAATCAATAATGAAATATTCATATAAAAATTTCAAAATTTTGTTTTATAAGAGAAATTTACAAGGGATGATATTTGTAAGCATCATGTCATAGTAGTATTGTTTCTGAATTATGTTATGGTAGTATTATTTCATTATGTTATGGTTGTATATATTTTGACGGATGTGTTTGCAGAAGCACAATATGCAGCTCATGTTTTTCAATAGTTCATGGTATCGAACCTGCTACCTTATGCTCATAAAAATGCTTTCCTACCTCGAAGTCACAGTGAACAATGACATACCACTTAAATTAGTAATTGAAATGTTTATCTCTTTAGTATTTAATTTTAAAATTTAAGTCCAAATTCGTTGCTAACTTAAAGTGTCTTATTGATGATATTCTGAAAATATTCGAAATAGAGTAGAAATTGGAAGTAGGTTAATACATGTCAAGGTAGAATGAACTAAAAATAATTTATTCAAATAAATCCATATTAGACAAAGTTGTGTGAACTTTTTTGATAGTTGACTGTCTTATTTGAATTCTTTACTGTATTTTTCTTGATACTTTCAAGGTCGTGTATCAATGTCTTACTAGGTTGATACACTTTGAATATTTTTAATACTATTTCGAACTTGCTTTAAGCAATATGTTTATTTAAAACTTTTGTTCATGTGAATTGTTAAAACAAAAAATATATTCGATCAAGACTATTTTTAAAATTTAATATTTTTAAAAACATAAAATCTTTTCTCATTTTCTCAAATTATTTATTCAGAAAAGGGGAAAAAATTTGTTTCATAAAATTTGCATTCATAGCATATTTATATAGATTATTTTAAATAAAAACAATAAATTTAATTACGCAATGAAATTTATACATATATGCAATTTTAAGATTCCTGTAATTTTTTATCAATTTTAATCGATATAAATAAAATTCTTATTTTGTTTGTCCACCGAATTTTTTTCTGGAATTGAGAGCGACAGCACGGAACTGAATGAAATTATATTTGGATCCCTAGTTCATTTAAAATAAAATATTTTTTCGTTTCAAAATTTTGATTGCAACATTTGCAATTAATTTAAATTTTAATGAACACTGATTGGAATTTCGTGTAAAGTTCTGCTTTCCGCTTCAAGGAAAGGCATGCGGTTCTTTTCTCTTTATTTATTTTTTTTTTTTGCCATTTATATTTGTGTGATTTCTTTTGTGTGGTACATGAGAATTTCAATGTAATTGGAACATAGTTAACGGAATTATTTAAAAAGAATGAAATGTTTTGATGGGTCATTTAGTTTCTTCGATTTATTCATATGTATTTCATCACATTGCATAAGTGTTTTACATCAATCAATTCCATTACATATGTATTGTTACTCCAATACAAGCTAGATTTATGATCCAGTGCTTTCAATTTAGTAATGGTCTTACAATTTTTCTTATCCCTTTATTTATTTATCTTTCCTTTAAAATACTTGTGCTCATCTCAAAAAAAATTTTTTTTTTCTTCCTTACCGAGGTACCCTAAGTATACCAGCTTTGTGTCTTGATTTCGTTTAAAAAATCTATTCCTAGTTATTTTGTAAGGTTTTCAGTTATTTTCTACTTGAGACTTTTTTTATGCTGTCCCTCTATCTACAGCATAAAAATACTTTTTAATTGTGAAGCGAAAACTATTTTATATATCTGTATTCATGAAGTTTTGTGCAATTTCTTATTCGTTTTGTTTTATGCAGTTATAATCTACTGCATTAAAACAGGTTTGAGAGTAATCCATAACATGATGTAAGGTATTTAGTGTGAAAGCATGTCTCTTATTGAGCAGGCATTGGGTCGTTGATTTTGACTAATGGTTAAAAAAAATCTTGGAAATTTTCTATCACTTCTGAATAATTTAACAAACAAAATATTTTTGTTATTTTTAAGCCCACGTTTAAAATTTTTATATTTATAAATGAAAAGTGCTTAATAGATTAGCTTCCCTATTTTGCATTGTAAAATCGACAAGTTATCAATGGTTACTTGTCGACTTTATCAAAGAAGTAAAATAACGATCATCAAATGATGCGTAAACAGTGCAGTTTAGTATAATCAACTAAACAGATAATCAATAATTCATGAATTCACTTTTAATGGAAGTATAAAAATCAAAATGAAATTAATATGTAGCTTATTGTTAGTTTCCATCAATTCATTTATAATTTTAGTGACATAAATTGTGATTTCAATGAATTCTCAATGGGATTAATAATTTTCGTTCCAGTTTTCTTCTTTATGTACTTAATCCTCTCTAATAGATAATCGATGACGCTTCCACATATCGATGGCATAAATAAGGCGATTTAACGCCAGATTTATTATACATTAAAAAACAATTCTTACAGAAATTCAATAAAAAAAGAGATAACACACTTTTATTTACTGAAACTCCATATTCAATGTCGATGAGTAATTCATTTTGTGAATCTTTTTTAAATAAAGCATCTTTTCCTTTTGAAGTTTAGCGTAATTTGAATACTAGGTTAAATAATTCTCCATTTCTTTTGAGGTGCATCACATTCTGAGCCATTCTAGTTGCATAATCCGATGCAGCAGACTTAAATGACGGAGATTAGAAGAGAAGAGCATCGATCAATTTCTGATATGCATCATGTCATGAGGATTAAATGCGTTAATGACAAATAAAAATACTTCTCACTTCAATGGAGTATAACACAATCCATTCTTTTTCTAAAGTGTCTGTTCTCAAGAAAAATGAAAGGATTTTGTTCCGCGTGTGTGCGAAACTAAGATCAAGGCTTTTATGAGTAGTTTTGCAACTCTCTTCTTTGACGCCCCCCAGCTTAGGATATCGGTTTTATATTATTCTTATTTTTCACATGGGAGCCCAACTGCTTATGGAAATTTTCACTCCTTGATGTTGCAATTAAAAAGGTTTTAACCTCTATAAAAGGGGGTAATTTTGACAGATACTACGTTCATCTACGAGGAAAATGTTTTATTAAATGACATTAGAGAAATGAACGGATTCACCCATTTAACGCATTTTTATCTGTGAAAAATGCCTTAACGATAAAAAAGCTTTAGATTTAAAAAAAAAAAAAAGATAAACTCTTTTCAGATTTTTAGATAAATACATAAAAA
>JAPDSC010075541.1:0-11839 GCA_026290005.1 Latrodectus geometricus | reverse complement strand
ATTTATTTTGTTTCATGAAATTATTAAAATCATTATCTTTAATATCCTGTGTGCTTATTAATCAAGTATTTGAAAGGAAACTTTTATTTTGTTTAGTTAAAACTTTTAGTCTTCTATGAAGTTTCTGATGAATTATAATTCATAATTGTGTTTAATATAAATTATATGTTTTAATGATTTTTTAGGTTCTTGGATTGCCATCCTTAACTATTGGCATTGCAATATGTCAGATAATGAACTATTTAGAGCCTGATATGTCAGTTAAAATTGATATTCAACATCCAACCATAGAAAAAAAGGTCGCTTTAGAAGAATTAGTGTTGAGTACTTGCAAAATGTGCATTTCAAAACACTTTCTAGAATCTCAAATACCTCCTTTGAGTTCTTTTCTTAATGCTTTTGATACAGCTTGGCGTAAAGAGGATTTAGCCAAGTAAGTGCTTTTTATCTTGTAAGAGTTAAAATCATATAATAATTTAAATTCTGATTACTCGTAGGGGAACCATGCTTATTCTTTTCAGGATAGCATGTCTCTGAATTGTTGATTGAACAGTTTATTGATCCGATTCCCACCTCAGTGTGGATGTATGTAGTGGTTTGAAATCAACTTTTATAATAAAATATAATTAGCCTCCTTACTGGATATAGTAAAACAGCCACATTTCCTCTTATTTTGCAACAGATGTTTTCATACATTTTTATCATCAATATTCCTCCTACATTCTTGTGATGATTCAAAATCAAGTGGTCCTTTTAGTTGTTTTTGGAAATATTTACAATTATAAACTTCATACATCATGTTTTGTTTACACAGCTGAAGCTGTTGCAATTGTATTTCCTCTAGAACTAGTACAATTCTACTCTTATCCAAAGTACTGTATCTATACTGACAGCTCCGAGTGTGGCCATGCAATTATACCATTTTAATGACAAATGATAACCAGTTATTATGGGAATTTTTGGTATTTTAAAATATATTGAAGAGTAAAAGATGTGATATTGTTTTTTGTTGGATTCTTAGTCATGTTTGCATTGCTGGAAATGAGCTTGAAGATACTGCCGCTAAAAATGCCCATGACCTTTTACATAAAGCATTAACATTTTTTTATCTTAAACAAATTGTCAAAGATTTTATTTCCTCACACTGGCAGAAAACTTGAGATTTGCAGACAAACAACAAACTATATATCTTCTCACATTCTTCCATTCCCAGTTCCTATGCAAAGAATTGGTGTAAAACTCATAAGCCTTTGCAATGAACGTATATGATTTACATACAAGCACTTATTCTTGTCTCAGAATGCTTCAATTTTTGATACATGTATTGTACCATACAGTACATCATATTTTAATTGTCTGTCCTAATTTCAATGATTTTAAGTAATGTTTTTTAACACCACATATTTAATTTTATCAGTTTCAATTGGGCTTAAACCACATAGAAATTTGTTTGCATTTTCACATGCAATTGGTTTTTTAAATAATCATTTACACTTTTATCCATTTTAATCTTTTACATAACGTATTAAATTTTTAATACCTTCCATCTTATACATTTGACTAGCCTTTTATTACTGAGTTTCTAATTTTAAACATAGTACAATGTAGAAATGTCCAGCATTTGATCTTGCATCACTTGGAATGACACAAAAATCAAATAAACAAAAAAAAAAAAAAAAAAAGAAGAAGACAATCTGAACTCTATATTGCAATTTCTTAATTGATAATCAGAAAAAGAGACTATGTGAAAAAACTAAAATTCAAAATCCAAAAACTAGTTCAATTTAAATACAATAGCCACAGAATGTCATCTAGTTATTATAAAATAAATTCCACCTGAAATTGCATATGAACATCACCCATCCTCTAAATTAATTTTCCTTCTATGCATATGTGAACCTTCTAACCATGAAAGATATTTTCAGCAAGTATGTATTCAAACCACCCATCCTAGAAGGATTAATAGCGCTTTTTATGTTATATATTTGATATTTTTCCCTCGATATCAAATTACAGTAATTTAAATAACTTTTAACTCCTCAAAATTTTGTAAACTTTAGTGTCTTATTTTCTTACATAGATTTTATAAAATTCAATACAATTTTTATATTTATCAGAGTTTAGAACTTTTTTGTTATTTATGTTTATGAAATTCACTGATAAAATGTTTTTGTAAAATTGCATTGAAGAACAATTTATAACATTGAAAATTCTCAATTGCATCTTAGCCAAAACAATACATTCTTATTACATTTGGTTCCATTTTGTGTTTTAATTTGTTTTTCATGTTTATCATAAAATTTCACTTATCTAAACTTATGATTCATAACTTTGTTGACATTAAAAATAATCAATTTTAAAATTACTAAAACAAATTAATGAGGAATTCTAATGAATTTTTAATAAAATGTTTCGGTGTCTGACTGTTAGATCCTTTAAAACATTTTTAACATAATTCTAAATAGCAAGCGAGAAATTTATTAACTATTAATGTACATATAGATGAATAATATGTAGTATTTTAAGTCTTTCAGTAATAATTTTATTGATAACTTTTATCACTAAATTGAAATATTTTTATAATCACAGTCGTTTCGAAAAAATTCTTCATATTACAAGAGGAAATCAACAGAGAGCCCAACTGCAGTTTGCTCGTTTTCAATGGTTGAATGAAGATCTTCTTTTGCATACAAACATTGCTGCTCTTCCAGTAACTTCAGTTTCATCGAGAACTTCTATTATGTCTGAAATTCGAAAGGTAGTTTTGTGTACTTTATTTTGTTATATAATCTACATATTATTTGTATATAGTCTTAAATTATTAGTTGAAGGCTGAAATGAGTTATATTTAGCTTTTAAAATTTGAGTGCATACATGTATATCCCGCGTATCTTAGTGAATTGGTTTTTAATTTTAATTCCTTTTCTAATTCTTTTAGGTACTCCATGTCTTAAGTTTTTATCTGTTAATAACCTCCTTTTTAATGTATAGGGTAAAAAAATTCTGAAGAGACAAATTTTATCTTATTGGCTTTCAAATGTTTTTCCTTCTCTATACACACTTTTTTTTTTTTAAACCTTTATGTAATTGTTCAAAACACTCCTGGATTTTCTTTCTCTTTTTATAAATTTTCCATTTTCTTTTTCACATTTTTGATCACCTCATATAAATTTACAAAATGCTGTTCTTACATTTTCAGAAATGGGCATGGATTAAAATTTAATACCATATTTGAAGAATAGGGAAAATGTCCCAAATTTTCTTGTGAAGTACATTTTCACAATCAGTGCAATCCAGTGGAGCATTGTTGTTTAAAAAAGAAAAAAAGCACTTATTTCTGATTTAATTTTTAACTCTTTATGTGCGTCTGTGTCCCAGGTGATGGAACACCTAACTTTAAATTGTTACCAAATCATTGGATTTAGAGATAAATGGATCAAATTATTTTTAAAATGTTCTTTTAACTTTTTTATTTGATAATAGATGACAACACCACACAAGGCGACAAATAATTTTCCATTATTAAAAATTATTTAATTCTTTTTATTTTTAAGGAGTTTTTCCTAATTATTATTATTTTTTATGATACAAAATAATTGCTTAGAAAAAATTTTCTGTGTTATTTTGTTGCCTGTACATTGAACTATTTATTCTATATTACTTTAAAATTTTTACCCATATAATATATTTAGAATCATTGGATAAAGCAAAGTTTTCATCCCTTGGGACACTGCACCACACTGGATTTTTTCCTTTACGCCATCAGAGCATGATTAGACTTGAACGCAATGACAAGGGAAAGCTGTGTGTATGTTTACTGTTCTCTCATTTGGGGAAGAATGAACTAATGCTTAGGAAATTACAAGGAAAGATTTCTTATGGGAAATATTTCTACAACCTTTTTAGCCTTTTGAATCGGGAAGCTTCAGTGGGGTCTGGGAATATATCAATTATTTCAAGTCATCTGTAAATAGTAGTTGTATGATTTTTATGCCCTCGATTTTCCTTTTCACTGCTATTTATTTTATATTATTTTATAGTTATTTTTTTAAATTTATATATTTTAGTTTATACTTTTCTGCAAATATAATTTTAATTTCTAAATAATTTTTTTAAAAATTTTTAATTGCATATAATTGGCGTGGAACGGTCTTAGTCTTAAACATGACATGATTCTCTATTACAAGCAATATAAATGCTTGTAATAATGAATCATGTCATGGGGATAGTGATACAGAGGAATATGATCCTGTACCACTTGGTCAATATTAATCTCATAGTGATGATGTATCGGTTCTAAGTGTAAACGTTGGTGATCATTTATTTATATGATGGCATAAGTAACAAGGAGCATATTCCCGTGAAAGGTAACTGGAGAAGATGCACATACTTTAGTACAAAAGAAAAGTTGTACAAAACGAGTTTCTCGTGAAAAACATGCAACATTGGATTGTGCTTTTTTCAAAAGTATGAGACTTGTTTAAAAAATACCTCAAAAAAATGAATTTGTAAATATATTTGTATGTAGGAACTAAATATAATCAAGATTTATAAAACTCATGTATAGCGTAAAAATCACATTTTTTACTTTTTGAGGGGGCGGTGTAGAGTAGCAGGCCTCCTTGTGGTGCACTCTGGGTTAGCTAAATCTCGTTCATAGGTAGAATACATAGCACTGCAGTGCTTACTTAGCTGAGCTTTTTAGAACCCTTGTGGTGCAGAGTTCCATGTAATGGAGCATTCCCAAAATCAAGATGGTGAGTGCAATCTTTTCCAAATTTTTACTACATATTGTTTAAGGCCTAAATAGACAGCTTATAATTTTTTTCATTAATATTTCAATTTTAAAGGCTAGTGGGCCGGAAAGGATTAAGTTGTCTAAAATAAAGTCCTTTATTGTCTGTTTGGCTTTTAGGAATAAATTTGCTGCAAATGATATAATCATAAAATGGCTCCATCATTTTCCCTGTGTATTTGTCCTTGTGAAAATTTTCCTTCCTTGGTGTTTTTGCTTTCCATTCTCTTGATTAACATTTTGTCTGAGGGCTGTAAAGGAAGCGCCATGTCTCATCAGTTGTGTCAATGAAATCCTTGCACATGCTAACTTTTCTTTTTTGTTTTGGTGATAACAATTATGGAACCATATGTAAACAAACTACTGTGAAATTCTATATTCTGAGGCAATAATACCAATGGTTATTAATCTGTCCACACATGCAATTTCTCAACTTGTTTTACATTTTTACTTTCATTGGAAAAGGAGTGTCATTCTTACTGCTTGTAGACAACCATTTTTTCATGACATAATTTCCATGATTTCTATAGAATTTCAAGCAAAACATTGAATTTGATATTTGCACATTGCTTTTAAAGTAGCACTTCAAAATTTGACAAATTTGTTTTGTCGGAAATAATCTGCAGCTGATGTTGGATTGCAAATGACTGTTATCCTAAATATGTCTGTCAATTTTACAAAAATATTTCCTCTTCAAAGGTGCATCTTTATGAATGTATGCAACCACTCTGGGAATTTATTGGTAGACTGTTAGCTCTCTAGCTTTTGGTTCTTCAGTTTGTGTATTCAAATCCCATCTTGGACTTGCACGTTTATCATGATTCATAATCCACTTTATAATGTTAGTCTTAGTTTAATTAACACTCATGTGCAAGAAATGACCATTAAGCAACAAACAAACCCAATCTGGGAACTTATTGGTTATATTTATGCTACCATGGACAGTTATGTTTTTCAAAGATTCTTTTTGAAAATTTTTTATATATTTGGTTTTTTTCCTGTTTTTAAATGAAATTAAAATTTTCAACTTTTTTATTCAATGTCATTGGGAGTTTATTTGTATCATTATACATTTTTTTTTTATTTAAGAATTTTTTTTTTATCTCTATGATTTAAGACTTTTCATCTGACCAATCAACAATACTATGATTATTGATACTTTTTACAGGAATGCCTTTAATTTTTATGTAACAATGTAGCATGTAACTGCTAAATATGAAGTTTAGTAGAAAATCTCTGAAAAAGATTAGTAAAATTGTGAATGTACTAAGAGAAGAGTCTGTATAAAAGTTCCTATATTATATCTATTTAGGTGTTGGAAATATTCAAATGATGTATAAAAGTGCTAGATAAAACCAGAACAAAGATTAAAAATAAACACTATAAAAGGAAAAAACAAAAAAGAATATATGACTCATATTAGTTTCAAATAATTGTTTATGATTGTGTAAAATTTTTATAGAATTGTGTGTTGAATCATATGACATAGTTCTTTAATCAGATACAAGAGAATTTAAAATTAATTTAATTTTACAATTTTTTTTAATATATACAGTTGGTGTAAATCTTAATTGTATTTTGATCTTAATTTTCTTATTTGATTGTTCACATTCCCTATTGACATAAATCTTTTCAATTTCTATTACCTTTGCTGTGGTTATGTCAGCAATACAATTTTTGTATTTGCTAAACATAAATCAAGAGAAAAGTTATGAAAAATTAATAAATAAAAGCTGCATATGACTTTGGGGATAGTAAATGCAATTAAAGAACTAAATTTAAAAAATGTTGGTGTATTGTATTTTAAAAAAACAAGAAAATGTTTCGTTATTTGTTAGTAAAATTTGGAGGAACAAATTAGCAGTCCTGTATACATTATATATGTAAATGAACAAAGTTATGTAGTTAAAAGTCAATTACTTAACAAATGTTGTATTTCTCTTTATTTTTAGACTGTAAGTGCTTTAGTTGCATTTGACTGTGTTGTAAACACCTCCCAGGAACGCTATTTAGCTCTTACTAGTGGTGTTGAGCAAAGATTGAAATGGGCTGCTGGTGCAAACCCATCTTTGAGTACAGTTCAAGAAGAGTTTGAGGCTGCCATATCTAATAAAACTGGTATTGTCACGGTATGAAAAATTTGGGTGATTCATTATTGAATCATATAATTATTTGTATTATAGCATTTTATTCATATTGTAGGATCTCGTGTAGCTCAAAGAAAGTAGAGTCTCATAGTAAGAATTAGATTTTAGCAGAATAGCATTTACAAATATATTTTTACAATATATATATATATATATATATATATTTCAAATAATTATATCTCTATGATATCATTTATATGAAATAAAACAATTCAATCATTTGTAACAAATAAAACAAATGGAATTTCTAAATTTTTTTGAAATCTTCTCTAAAAAGTAGAAATATGTTAAATACTTATTGTGTAGCTGTTATCTTTTAATGAATTAATATTGGAAAAAAAAATTAGATTAATAATAAATCTCTTATATAATTTACATAAACATTTAATAGGAAGTATTTTGAAATCAAGTTCAACACAAAAATATACTTGAGAATTTTTAAATGTTCTTGTTTTTCATTCTAATTTGTCTGTTAGTATTTTCTGTGTTGTTGGGACGTATAAATTAACAAGAAGACTTCTATAGGTCTTCTTTCTGTAAACAAAAAAGATTAATTATTATGATATTATTACATACCTTTTTAAAATTTGAATTGTGAAATTTCTATTTTATTTATTATTGAGCAATGATTTCAATCCATTTTTTTATTATCTCATGTTAGACTATAAATTATTATATATAATTCAAAAATTTTAAATTATTTATTCTTATTGCGTAGTGTTCTGAATTTTGTTAATTTGTTTATATACACTAGTATAAATCTGTTCTTCAAATTGGGTAATTCTGTTACAATGGCAAATTTAAAGGAAAATATTTTAATTATTTTAAATATAGTTTGTTATCAGTAAAATGTATGAACATTTTAAAATTTAATGCATATATCAAAAGAATGGCTTCTGTAAATATTAATTAAACATCAATTATAAAGAAATATCACAAAAAGTAATCAACTCAAAAGAATATTATTTTGTAGTGTAAATAAGAGAATTTTATTGAAATAAATTTTATGAAAGGTAATTATAAAAATGTCATGTTTTGATTTTCATATATTATTCATCAAAAAGTAAGGCAAACACTACTTTCAATATAATTTTATTCATTTTGTATCATCTCAATAATCAATAAAATGTACTTTATTATAAAATTTTAAAATAAATTCTGTTAATAATTTTTCTTATTCTTATTTTTAAGATCTATATTTAACTAGTCTTAATAAAATGTACTCTTTTTCTCTTTTCTGTTTAATTGTTTCATAGAGATGTTTAAATTTCTCATCATATTTAATTTTTAGAAAGCCAATCAAATGTCTCATGAGCTTGCCAATATATGTAATGCAATCTTGCATTTTGAAGCTTTGCGGACAAGAACACCTGAAGCAATGTCATCGGATAATTCCTTTTTGGCTTTGATTAATAGGTAATATATTCATTGATTATTTTGCTTTTAATAGTTTCTTGGGCATTAATATTGGTTAATTTGTTGATTGTTTACTATTATTTTATCTATTTTTATATGTATATAAATACTAACACGGGCATTTAGGATGCATGCACAAAAAGCAATGAAAATCTATTAAAAGTATGTAATGTATAGTAATGAAAAGTAAATTTTGTTTATTATGACATTATACATAAAGCAAGTTTACAATACCTTGAGTAATTTGTTGGGACATCCGTGTTAGCAATACATTCACAAATATGTCACATTCATAAATATGTAAACAAAAAAGGCACAGATTAAAAAGTGAAGATTGTCTCTTGAGGGATATCTCCATTCTTTCAAATTCATTTGTCATAGTTCATTATTTTAACATGCAATAGCTACCTATTCAAATAAAACCCAATCATATCCCAAATATTTTTTATTGTTAAGATGTAGTGTGAGAAGTGATCAGGAAAGCATTTTAGGCCATATTAGCTTAATCACCTTCCAGGCCATATTAGCTTAATCACATTGTTGACATTCTTGTATTATGAAGTTAATAAATGATATTCAGCATCTCCTTAAGAGAGAGTTTCATAACTAGATGAAGCACATGCCTTTCACATTTCTTTGCATCTCATGTTACAAAGAATGCAGACTTCCAATCATTTGCAGTAGTGCTCCAAATATGCTCTATAATAATGACTAGACATGAATGGCATGGTGCTCTATAATAATGACTAGATTAGATCCACCACAAGGTTGTTGTTAAATTCAAACATAACAATTTTTATTGTTTAAACAAAAACATGATTCATCTGAAAATATGTGCAGCTTCAAAGTCCACATGGCTCTATCTTGACATTACAAATACGTCCCTGGAATCTTAACATAAAGGCAATTTTCTTAATAAATTCCTTGAAATACTAATCATATATATAATCTTATTCTATCTCATATTCTATAATCTTATTTGTATCAAGAATACTCATAATCTAAGAATTCTATAATCTTATTCTATCTCATATTCTAAAATCTTATTCGTATCAAGAATACTCAAAATGTTGACAGAAGGTGTTTGCATCATTAGGCAAGTATGTTTCATCAATATTTGCTTATGTCACTCTCAACAGCATCATTTCTGAAACCTTGTCGTATTTTCTACCAATGTTACCAAACTAAGCTAGTGTGCAGTTTATATATGTAAGTGCCCATTTGTTGGACATTAACCAACATCCTCTTCTCAGTTTGATCATTGAGCACCTGATGTACTTGTATGTAAGATGGAAAAACAATCTTCAAGAATACTATTCTGACTGATGGAGCAACACAACTATTGTTGATTCTGCAGATTCCTACCCTTATATCTTATTTTATCAGCCTCATATTGCAACACACTTTACATAAGTCAATAAATATATTTTCCTGATTATCTATTCATGCTCTTGTATTTTCACTAGCTCATTGGTCAAGCTGGAAGGTTATTTTTGTGTTTTTCTGTTCAACAGTGTATGAGTACAAATCCTATATTAGTCTTGGATATTTGTACTTTTACAGAGTCTTTATACAGCAGGTTTTAGTATTAGTTCTCATGTGCAAAAAATTACTACTAAGTGATGAACCAAACAAATTAGTGCCATGCAGTGTATGGAAATGTAAATTCTTATTCTATTCTTTAGCAGTTTAGATCTATATCCAAAAATTTAGTTTTGAATTTGTGAACTTCTTAGATTTGATTGTAGCCTTGAAAATTATTGGAATTTGATTTTATTTTCCAGGATAGTGCAATATTTAAATAGTTCACAAAATCATTTATAACTACAAAATGTTTGTCTTTAATTAAAATTTTACTTCTTGTTCTAATTTCAAAATTATTATCTTGAATTTTTTTATAAAAATAGATTGAAAAAATTTGGAACATTGTTAATATTTTGATTACATTTAATAGTTTTGAATTTTTTATGTTGAAATAAATTTGTTTTAGAAATAAGTCTAAGTGTATAGTTCTACTTTAGTTTCTACCATTGCCTGAAATTTTGTAAATAAAAGAAGATTAAACATTGTGTAATTTATTTTGTAATTTTATTTGCCATCCAAGCATGTTTAACAGAGTAAAATATTTATCAAAATATTATCACAAAAGTATGATATATTTAATCTTTTTTTCAACAATTGCAAACAAATTTTTTTTATTTGCTAAATTTTCTTTAATTTGCATTGGTTTATTCAATATTATTTTGCAGTAATCAATAAGTCCATTTTAACAAAGTTCAATGAAAATTTCGTTTAAAAATTCATGAACAAAGATTCTCTTACAGTTACTAAAACTCTGGAAATAAAATTGCTATTTTGGATTCTACCATAGTTTGTTACATTCTCTTCAAGTTTATATTGTTGGCATTTTTTTTAATAAAATTTATTGGTAAAAGTTGAAATATGTTGAAATTTTAACTTTTACCAATGAATTTGGTAAAAGTTAAAAGGTATGACTAATGTTATATTTTTTTTTGTTTTTATTTATTTTCCATTATTCTCATTCAATTTGAAAACTATATTAGAAGTATTAATCATAATTGCATGTAGAACTTGCTGTGGATGCAAGACATTTTAATTTTTTTTAAGGTAGTAAACAACAATTGATAACTTGAGAATTGTCATATTATAAAATTCAACCTATATTTTTAGTCATAACAACATTAGCTTCCTTCAGCTTACATTCACATTCTACTTGCTATTTATTAATCTGTTCCCATCCTTTCATAGTCTCTCCATAACATCAGAAAACATTGATAAATATTTTTAAAAATTACTTAAAATCAAAGTTAATCCAGCATTGCTTATTATTTAAATAGCAATGCAAATAATTGATCTCTTAAATCCTAAATAAAGTCTTACTTTTAATCTGTAACTTATATTTACAATATCCTTAATATTTATTCATATTTATAAAAATTATTAAAATTTTTATCTTGAAGATGCAAAGAAACTTGTGAGCTGTCAGAAAGCTGTCAGAGTCAGATGAGTCAAATAGAAGAACATTTGATTTCGTTAAAGGTATGACTAATGTGTTTGCTGTAAATTTATTATTTTAAGTAAAAGTTTGTATTTTAAATTGTAATAACCACTTAAATTATTTTTAGCCTTTAGATAAAGAAGGTATTACTAATGAATGGCTGACTTCTGTTATTAAGAAAGTTTCCATTTCTCTTACAACTTGCCGAGAAAAGTTAGAACAACAAAAATCAATAGCAACTGTATGCTGGGTAAGATTTCTCTAAATAATGATCTTTTTCTAGTGTTCTTAAGAATCAAATGTGGTAAATAATAAAAAGAACAAAACTTTAAACTAAAAATTCCATTTATAAAATTAAAAATGTTCTTAAAGTCCTGTCATATTTAGGGACCACATCAACTTACAAAATGTAATATTTTTATACAATTTAACAGTTTAATTTTCTACTATACTATTTATAAT
>JAPDSC010075540.1:956-38603 GCA_026290005.1 Latrodectus geometricus | reverse complement strand
TTCTGTTTCAAAAACATATTTTTAAAAGCACTTCTTTCCGTTTTTTTGATTTAGGAAATCCCTTTTCAGTTGTTTTTCATAAAAAAATATCGTAATCTTATTAGACATTTATCTACTTGTTTTGCATAGAGTCTACTAAGCTACGTTTTCATCTCTTTTGATATCGGAAAACCTTTTTCATTCTCCATTTATGCTCTTCATTTAATTGGACACTTCTCATTAAAAAAATTACATCTGAATTTACGTGCAAAGTTTTTTTGAGATGAAACTTCACTCAGCTGTGGGTTCCCTTGTTGAAGCTCATGGGGGAGAAACTTTTTTTCTTTCAATTTGTCACATAAGTGTATTTGGGCTTTTTAAAGTTTATGTGATTTTTTCAATATAACTTGTATGTCAAATGGCTTTGATACTGCTATTCTGCAAAATCATTTTAAGCACATTGTATCTAGAATGAATACACTCCAAGATGTGATCAATCCTGGCGGAAATACCTTATGACAATTGCTCTTGATGTTGTTGATTACACTCTAATAATTGGACTGAAGACGTGAGTTAGATTATTCGGGGTGAATTCTACACGAATTGCTTAAAAAATGCAAGATTTCAACCTCATTGGTGCAGTTAGTTATCCACAATTCGTAGGATTTAGGATCTCAAATGAAAAGAATTTTCTAAACTTTTCAACCACAAAATAAAAAAAAATAAAAAAAAATATCAAATCATAAAATAAAACAAACAAAAAATGGTTGAAAATGAGTCATCAAAAAAATAAAAAAAAGGAGAGAGAGAGAGAGATTTTTAAAATTCTTTTTAGTTTTTTTGAATGGGAATTATAATTATCAATGTTAGGAGCTAGTTCTTAAAATCTTGAGTGTCCGTAAAATATAGGTTCATAAACCGAGCATTTACTGTATTATGAAAATGCTGAAGAAACCTCGAAATATTTTGCGGAGCTTTTTGATAATTTGAATTATATTATGCTGCCAGAAGGTGTTGAAAAAATATTTATAACAAAAGATTTCAATCGTTATTTATATAACTAATAAGAAAATGATAAAACAGAAGACAGCACAGCTGTCTTTTAAATCTCTTCAATACGATTTTTAATATTTGGCGACTTTTTCTCTTCTCAAAGCAACTGGGGCTTCTAAAAGTCATTCTTTTGGCAACCATAGTTATTCTGTAATCAAAAAGTATTTTGAGTTCAGTTGATACTCTCTGTCTGTTTGAATTTTTCAACAGAAATTCAAGCACAATTTTACTTTTAACTGCATTGAAGATTTATCTTCTATATTGTGTAAAAAGAGAAGTGCTTTAATTTAAATAAACACTTCCGAAGTAAGATATGCACTTTATTATTGCAACAATAAACTTAATAATAAATGAATATGAAAATATTTATGCGCAGAACTATGGATTTGGTATAGTGTTTGCTTATATTAGGATTCTGTCTTGCCATACAGTGGACTATAGACAGAAAAAGGAGGTGCCTTGAATGTACCTATATATATATATATATATATATATATATATATATATATATATATATATATATATATATATATATATATATATATATATATAAATTTAACAAGCTTAACCTCTTCAACTGGATGTAGAAATATAAAATTGTGCTGGTTGATGATAGTCTGTTCTTGGTACCAATGCCATTTTTTATTCCTTTTTCCTCCCATTTTCCCCTAAAATATTCTGTAAATGCTTTGACTTAAAATTATTTCTAGGTTAATAGTATACAATGACAATTAATAAATATAAATATAACATGATAGGTGGCGCTGAAGATAAAAAAAAAGATTATAAAACTTCAAAATACATATTCTCTTCCAAGTAATAACGATTAAAAATCATAATCTACTGAAGGTATTTGAGAAATTTTACTTTATCAGTCCGCGTGGTTCGGTTGGGTGAGGAGATATTATCTTTTGAATCTGTACTTTCATCAAAATTCTCAAGTTCACTTTGTACAGACTTAAATTTCCATTTAAATCCACATAAAGTGTACCTGAGAATTTCAGCTTTTTTAGGAATCATATGAGCTTAGTATGAAACAAGGTTTCAGACTGTCAATGGAATATTTTTTTAATATTCGTATCCATTATTAATTTGAAATATTTTTCATGAGATTGTTTAATTGAAGGTGATGTAGTCTTTGATATACTGGTAAGAGAAATGAAGTAAGTAAGATGAAGTACTATTGTATATATACTGGAAGGAGAGATGAAGTACAATTGTATATAAATACAAATAAGTTTTAGTTGAGTTGAAGTGAAAACTAGTTTTTTTTTCCTGAATAGTAGTTGGTATTGTTTGAGCTTTTTTACTACTGTTTTTAGATTTTAGACGAAATTTAAATATCTTACAGTAGGAATAGAACTGAAGAACTCACCAGTCAAAGAAATTGTAAAACCATAAGCTATTTTCACAAATGAATGGCTCAAATCTTCTTTTATAGTTGGTCGTACCCTCAGAACAGAATTGGAGAAAGTGCGTCTTCCTACGATTTGTTCTTTAAAAAATGACAATGTAAACTACTTTTATGAGTTCGATATTGTCACGTAAATAAATCATTCACTTAAGGATGGTATGCCGTGTTATTACTGATTTTGAATAGGCCCAGATATTTGCTTAGAGCATAAAAGAAATGACTTTCAAATTGTCATTATTGATCAGAAGTTATGTTCTTAGGGATTGAGAATCTTCTGGTCCTAATTGAAAGTAAGTAATAAATGAATCAGCAGTTTTATCCTACAGTGTAACCGCTTCAATCTAATGAGAGAAACAGGTGAAGATAGTGAGAAGTATCTGTATCTTTTGCGTGCTGGTAACGGTAGAACAATATTGATGTTAAGATGTCTGAAATGTTGAAATCTTGAATTCTCCTAAAATTGAATACATCCATTCTTTGGACTTTTGATCTTTGACATGTTGAACATGTTATATTCCAAATTTGGTGATTTTTTTACAACTCTTGTTTATGCTAACTATAATTTAAACAATTCTTGATAGCTAGGCTGGATGAAGCTTCTTCTTATTAATTTTGTAGTGGCTCTTATTCCAGAAAATATAACATATTAATAAAAATATTATTTGATATAAATTTTTAGAAATGCAAAGACGATTATATTTTGTTGAGTCATTTTGTTGAGGTCAGAAAAATACTTTTATCACTATTTGGAATAGGAATGAATTCTATTCTAAGGTTTGTATTATGTTTGAGAATATTTAAATCTTCCTCTTCCTGGCTGCTAAGAAAGTAAAAGTTAAAGGGTGAAGATGTTGCGAAGGTTTCAATTCTTGAAAATATTATTATATTGTCTTCTTCAAAGATATATTTATTTAATATCTGTGATGAATTCAGCAATGCTGTTCAACTATCCACTAGTTTTGTTGAAGATAAAGGTAAATTAGCTTATGGTTTCTTAAAATTATAAGATGTGTTCTATTTAAAATATGTTAGAAAAGTTTAATAGCAACATAGATTGAGAAAAGCTGTCTATCTGTATTTCATTTGAAATGTTGTGAAGGAATGAGAGAAGGAACATAAGAGTTGTGTTACTTCATTCTTTGTTTGATGGATAACTGTTCCTGTACTAGTCTCAGAAACATCAGTTACAAGGGATAAGGGGCATCTTGACTTAAATGAAATAACTGTGCTGAAAATTGTTAAAGTTTTCTTTTAACATCTTGAGTCTAAATAAGAAATTTTTGTATGTTTTTTTTACTCCACTAAGCAATATGGTGAAATTCTGTTGAATGGTAGTACATCTTGCGATAAAATTGTGGTAAATTTACCATTCTCAAAATTTTTCGTAAGCTAGTGAATGAATTGACCGTTGGAAAGTTTTTGATGGCTCTTACTTCAGAAGGAAGAGGTTAAATATCATCTTATTATCAGCACATACTTTATAGCCACGAAACTGGATTTTATTTTATTAAATATTCTTTTGGAAGCATTTAAGTGCATTCTATTACCATTCAATTTTTTAAATATTAGACGTAGCTGTTGCATGTAGTTACTTTTATCTAGAGAGGCAATATGAATACCAAGTAGCAGAACAGAAAATCTAATCCCCTCAGAATTTTGTTCATCTCTCTTTGAAAAATTTGAGCTGCATTTCCAAGTCTGAAAGTCATAAAAGGAAATTCGAACAGTCTAAAGGTTTTTCAATAGTTGTCTTTTGATATAGATCTATTGATATGTCCTAATGAGATTAATTTTTGAGTAGATGGTTGTTGTACCATAAAGTATGCCATTGTAATCAGTCAGGAAAGGAAAAGTGTATCTGTCACGAATGATGATGTCATTCAGACTCTGTAGTCACTACAGGATGTTCTGTAACAGAATATTTTGTGAGTAAAATGAAGTTGACCTAACAAATCACTTTTAGAATGTCTACAGAGGTATTTCTGAAGCATGTATTCAAATCCTTTTTTAACTGTTCTGAGCTTTCTAGTTTTAGAATAAGTTAATAAGTCTATTGTTTCAAGGAATTATAGGATATTATGGAATTTATTCTTACTATTTTTGATGCGGGGACTTAAAATATCAAGTTATTGTTGCAAAAGTTGGTGACATCGATCATTCATAACATATAATATTAGATTATTATTTATGTTGGGTTAGATAAAAAATATTAGATTATTATTTATGTTGGGTTAGATAAAAAATATTAGATTATTATTTATCTATATTAGATTATTATTTATCTTGGAATGCTATTCCCCCCAAGATAAATAAGATTAATAATAAAATTCATTAGTTGAAAGGGAAGTTAGAACATCAATCAGTTTATAATTTTTGCTATTTGTAAAAAGGCTAAAATGCGATAAAAAAAAATTCATAAGAATTATTGGCTTGTTTACTGCTGGTACTATGAATATTTAGTAGAAATCTCTTCGCAATCCTAAAGCTGCTCTGAGCAATTTCTGTCCATATATTACTTTTGTTTTATTAACAGCATATACTGAAACTTGTAGGTTTTCTTCTGATGAATCGATGACAGAAGGAGATAGCAAATACCTTTGTTCAGGTGCCAATCAAAAATTGGTTGGCTGTTTCAGAATAGTTGATGAAGAGACGATTTAGCTCAACCCCTTGATTCCCGAGAGCCATACTGAATAAGGTTTGCCGCCATTTTAAAACTTCAAAAGAAAATATCTTACGTATTTCTTCACTTTCTTGCCAGTTAGAAAACTTGAAGGAGATTTTAGAATTTTTTTTAATGAAGAATAATTAATTATAAGCATCACCAAAATATTTTGATTTGAAATTTTATAGTAAAAATAAATCTTTTTTCTTTATACCAACATTTTTTTTATTAATACCTCTTAGCAGTTATTGTAAAACCTTGAAATTTTTATCAGATCCTGCATCTAATGGAGTTACAATAATGCCAAATATGGGGATGAAGTTTTTTAGAGAAATTATTTTACCAAATTAGCCATTTCATTGCAACAATATCAATATTTAAGATCTTGAAGAGTCTAAAGTCTGTCAAAGATATTTGAACAAAGATATCAAAGAAACTATCAAAGATATGAGCGAAATTTGGAGGAAGTGGGTTCTTCTTCTCTGTTAATCTAAGAAGAATGGAAAAATCTGTTTTTGTAGATTAAGTAGATGAAGTTGTGTTTCAGCCTGTACAGGACACCATTTAGAATTTCATTGTAGCATAAATGTTTGAAATATTGTAGAGATGTTTGAATAACTACATTTGATTCCTCAAATTTCTGCTCAGTTTTTAGATCTGAATTAATATTTATATATGCAGCAATGAAAGCTATGTTATATGTAACACCAACTGTAAATATCTGGATCTTGTCTGATAGTCACAGCGCCATCCAGCACATATGTAATTGGAATAAAGCTGGAGACTCAACTATTTCAATATTTAATACTCTTAAACACAACTTATTCAACAGCGAGAAATGTACTTTCAGTGAATCCCTTCTCATATTGGAATCTTGGGAAATGAAATTGCAGACCTTTTGGCCAAGGAAAGCACTCTTGATATGAGTACTTCAAATCACTCTTTCATCTCATTTGAAATCTGCTCCAAGATAGAAATCTCAAATCAAAAGTTATGGAAAACTCCTTGGAATCACTTCCAATATACTAGGCAGAACCCAGGCGGTGCCCTTTTCATCAATACAAATAGAACCATTCAATCCACCATTAGCCGGCTTGCCGACATATCAGGTATTTCTCTTTTTATCAAGGTCAAAGAATCAAACCGAAGTGCACCAACTGCAACTCCATTAAGGCCTACCCCGATCACATATTAACCTGGATAGGTTTAGATGATATTGGCCTTTTTAGCAGTATTTTTCTTGTTTATGTATTTTTGAATATTTATTTGGCTAGTGGACTTGGTCTAACCTGTAAATAGATCATAAAAAATAATACAATAACAACGTTTGATCCATGACAAGATTTTATTATATCCTTTAATAATATTCAAATAAACTTATACTTGTGGAGTGATTCCTTTCACCTGATTCTTATGTAGAATACCAGTTTCTCATTCCTTTTAAAAACGCGTGATTTAGAATCGGATTAAAAAATTCTCTGATCAGGCAAAGTGTAGTACCTAGTAAGCTTTATTTAGAAGGTACAATGAATATCCACGATTGCCAAATTTAGAAGCCAGGTAATCCGTACGTTACCTTAAAAGATCTATTGTAAATAGATTTACAAAATGAGATGCCTCATTTGCTCTTGGCTCGTATTTCACAGAAAACTGGAAATTTCCAAGCTTAGCAATATATTGGAAATAACACTGTTTAGGGAAACTCACTGTGTAGCAAACAATAGACATTTAAATTACGAAATTGCTTAAGAAATCTCAAGGCAATGATTTTTATTGTTAAGCAATGATTTTGACATAGTTATTATTTATTCACTAAGTTGTTGTAATGATATTAACTAATAAATAAAATATTTCCGGGCAAGCACTGGGGAACAAAGTAATATGTTAAGAAGTAAATTTCTTCAGGCACTCATAAAAGAATGATATTTATGGTTGTTAAGGACCAAATCTGGTATCAACAATATAGGAAAATTGATATTAACAATAGTTGTTGAAGAAACAAACTGCTTCAGGAATTCACTGGATAATGATTTGAATAATTGTAAAAAGAATGAAACAGTTTGAATCAATCATATGCAGTTTAAAAGGGAAATATTTTATGGCATTCACTGAATAGCTTGTTATTAAGCAAATCAATTGTTCAGAACAATCATTTATCAATAATGTTAGCTTCATTTTATAAAGTTAACTACACTACTGGCCATTAAAATTGCTACAGCAGGAAGAAATGCAAATAGCAAAATGATATTTATTGGACAAATATATTATACTAGAAATAACAGGTGATTAAATTTTCAAAAAATTTGGCTGGAGAGATCCTGAGAAATCAGTACCCAGAACAACCACCTCTGGCAGTAATAACAGCAGTTATACGCCTGGGCATTGAGTCAAACTGAGATTGGATTGCATATACAGGTACAGATGCCCATGCAGCTTCAACACGATGCCACAGTTCATCAACCGTAGTGACTGGCGTTTGGTGACGAGCCAGTCGCTCGGCAACCATTGACCAGACGTTTTCTATTGGTGAAAGATCTGGAGAACGTGCTGGCCAGGGCAACAGCCGAACATGTTCCATATCAAGGAAGGTGCGTACAATACCGGCAACATGCGGTCGAGCATTATCCTGCTGAAACGTAGGGTTTCGCAGGGCTCGAATAAAGGGTAGAGCCACGGGTCGTAACACACCAGAAATGTAACGTGCACTGTTCAAAGCACCGTCAATGCGAACAAGAGGTGACCGAGACGTGTATCTAATGGCACCCCATACCATCACGCCATGTGATGGGCCAGTATGACGATGACGAATGCACGCTGCCAGTGTGCGTTCACCACGATGCCGCCAAACACGGATGCGACCATCATGATGCTGTACACAGAACCTGGATTCATCTGAAAAGATGACGTCTCGCCATTCGTGCGCCCAGGTTCGTCGTTGATCACATTATTGAAGGCGCTCTTGTCTATGACGCAGCGTCAAGGGAAGCCGCAGCCATGGTCTCCGAGCTGAGATTCCATGCTGCTGCAAACGTCGTCGAACTGTTCGTGCAGACACTTGTTATCTTCCAAACGACCCCGTTTCTTGATTCACGGCTCGTGACATGGTTGCACGATCGATTACGGCCATGCGGATAATATGCCTGTCTTCTCGGCTGCTAGTGATAGGTGACCGTTGATATCGAGCATGGCGTTCCGTATTACCGTCCTGAACCCATCGATTCCATATTCTGCTAACAGTCATTGGATCTCGACCGACGCAAGCAGCAATACTGCGATAAGATAAACCGCAATCCCGGTAAGCTACAATTCGACCTTCATCAAAATCAGAAACGTGCTGGTACGCATTTCTCCTTCTTACACGAGGCATCGCAACAACTTTTCACAAGGCAACAACGTTCAAATGCAATTTGTGTATGAGGAACCGGCTGAACAATTTCCTCATTTAAACACAATGTAGGTGTCGCTACTGGCGCCTGCTTTGTCTGAATGCGCTGAAAAGCTAATTATTTGCATATCACAGCACCTTCTTCCTTTCGTATAAATTTCACATCTGTAGCATGTCGCCTTCTTGGTGTAGCAATTTTAATGCCCAGTAGTGTAGTTTATATTTTAAGAATAAAATCATTTTTCCCATTTACTGTTCAACAATATGCATCAATGTCCAGTGATTCCATGACTCCTCACTGCATGAGAATATCGTTAACATCTGGTTAATCTTAATTAACTAAATAATCTACTCAGTTATAAATAAATCTATTAAAGTTATAATAAACTTACTAATTACTAATCTTAAAAATCTTCTCATAATCAAAATTTCCTAGCATACACATCAACCGGCTGGAAAAAACTATGTATATGTTGCGATATAAAATAACAGCTAAAAATGAAAGTCATCTTTCTTATTTTCTTATTTAATTTCATGATAAAAATTGTGAATTTGCTTAAATATAGAACACATTTTACGGTAAAATTTTTATGCTTACTTTAAAACAAAATTATGCTATTGCATAAAAAACTGATTAAATCTGTAATTTATGATCTCTGACTAAGATATTTCTGACGGTTGAATAAAATATTTCAACGATATATTTGGATTTCTAGAAAGTATATTTTAAAAAAAATATGCCTAATTTCATTTTACTTATAACAAAATCACAAATATTTGGTTAAACATTTTCTTCTCTGAAAGATGAAGCTCCCGACCTTGAGTAGAAATTTTCCTGCGACGTTTTTGGTTGCAGCTGTTCATACAAACGAAATGGCGCAACCCAAAGAGTACAGATGCGAAATTCCAGGTCCAGCTGTTAGCATATTTCGTATGTGAGCACACTTTTCTATTCCGAAATCAATTATTTGGCTTGAATACTTATTTTTGATAACTTAATATTGGTATTTTATTTTGTGTATACTTCTTTCAACGACAACAATTGAAATGGCGACAGAGACTTAGTTCGAATTTTACTGAAATATTCGAAAGAAATAAAATATAGCTTTTACTATTTTCGGTGAGCTTAAAAATAATCTTAGAGCCAAATTTTTATTTATTATCATAGAAAATAGAGACAAAAAATAACTTAAATCAAGATTAGCATGTATCTTGATTTTAATCAGGATTAGAATATTCTGAAATACCAAAATGTAGACTCGATGTCGCCTAACTCCTTTGCTTAAAAAATGCAAATATCTAGAGAAATGAAAAAAAGAAAAAAACTTAATTTTTTCACATGTTTTTGTTCACATTTTATTAGTATTTGTAGAGAATGTAACTTTGAAAAGGCACATACATGAAAGATTCCAAGAAAAATCATACGCATTCTATATCAAATATCAACCTGCATTAAAAAGGAAGTAATTTATGTCTGTAAATACTTAGTGCTTTAATTATAGCATATATGTTTTCACATCGAAATTTATAATTGATTATTTGTTCTAACATAGGTAATAGAGAACACTTTTATCTTACATTAGTTTTCTATATAATTTTAGAGAGAGAGAGTAGTATAATATGAGTAAAAGTATATTACATTCTAATATATTTTTAGAAATATCGTAGCCTGGTTGTAGAATTACAGTGCTTGAAGTGGAAAGTTTTGCGATTTAAACGCCGCCACTATTAGGAAAGGGATATGTGTGTATGTCTTTTTTTTATCACCATGCATGTCTATATTGTTATGATGTTGCCAAATTTATGGATTTTGTTTTTTGTTTCTCATGAATATCTATGAAAACTCCTCCTGGAAGACAAGAAACTGAGGATATTTAAATGATATAAGACTTCCTTTAGTTGTTATGATGTCACTGA
This sequence comes from Latrodectus geometricus, assembly GCA_026290005.1. Lineage (NCBI taxonomy): Eukaryota > Metazoa > Arthropoda > Arachnida > Araneae > Theridiidae > Latrodectus > Latrodectus geometricus. The sequence continues at coordinate 28,190 of JAPDSC010075540.1, read as the reverse complement.
GTGGAGTCAAAATCTAACAGAGAAACTTTGAAGTGGTGATATGCTCAAATATATTTCAAAATCTTTAACCTGTTGAAGATATTTGACAAATATCAAAAAAACAACTTCAACAATTTCGAGGCATTTGGCAATACCTTTGAAGTCCAAATATATTCCACAATTTGATGACTGTGGAAAAGTTGTTTTGCAGAATGTTGATTTTTATCGACGACAGGGGTGGTTTTATTACCCATAGAAGAGTATATTTTTTTCCTATCGGTAAATGTTAATTACTGGGTTTTCCAATGTTTATGACATGCTTGAATATTATAAGTAAACTATATCGTGCTATGGCGATGTATATGCTAGAAGTTATAGTAGGTCTTATTTAGCGAGTTATAAATTACATATAGCAGAGATTATATATTTGATTATATGAAATTTCAATATTACAGTTTTATCGCAGATATGAGCCTCTTTAATCATTATAAGATCTTACTCGCTTAAAAGTAAAATTTGATATCTTTTTTCATTTTTATCTTATGGGAACCTGACTACCATGTAGGTTCCTAAAAGACCAAAGACAATAGTAAAAAATTTTGGGACATCCAAACACCAAAAAACTTTTGCGTTTTTATTATTGATTAAAATAATATATAAAGATTTTGGAAGAATAAAGATACCCAATCATAATATTTTTTCCGTCCATGGCTTAAAAGAAAATGAAAAAAACTCAACAACATACCATCTTAGTAATCCACAATGATTAAAACTACAAAATTGCAACTACACCATTTCTAAGAGAATATGAGATATGCTGAAATTAAAATTGTGTGTCCAGAAATATTCATATTTTTATTGGCATAAATTAACTAAAAATAATAATTATGGTTGAGATAGAAAATATACATAAAGGATTGGTTTTAAATGTCTTCAATGCATGAGAACATTAATCAGTTACTGTCATGCAGATTAATTAATTGGGCATCTAGATTTCAGCGAGCTTATTAAATATGAATCTTCTATAATTAACTAGTTTGAACTACAGGACTTTGATAATCTATTCTATGCTCATGTCTCGAATCTTTTAAGCCAATAATTACATCCTTGCCCTTACAATGAACAGGTCACCTGAAAATGATAGGCTCTTCAACTAAAAAAGATCATAATCGTAAATATATCTACACTGATGGAAAAAAAAACCCAACACCAAGAAGGAGTTGTGCTAGCGAAACGAAATTTGGCAGGCGTGTTCATACATCTGAAAGATGACGTCGATTCAAATTTTGCGCTCGGCGCATCAGTGTGACGCTAGTAGCGACAGACGGAAGATGCAAATCAGGTTTGCTTTAAATACGCACTGTAACGTTCCTAAGCGTTGTTTAGCGTCCTTACGTTCCTAAGCGTTTGATGTAGTGAGTTGATGCTAGTTCACAATGCTTTTAAGAAAACGATGAATACATTATTAACAGCTCACTGAGTTAGAATGAGGTCGTATAATAGGCCTACGAAGAGATGGATTTTCTTTCCACGAGATTGCAGAAAGGCTTGGCAGGAATGTATCCACTGTGCATGAATGTTGGCAGCAGTGGTCAAGGAAAGGCACTGTCTCAAGAAGACGTGGCACTACTGAGAGGGAAGACCAACGTGTTCGGTGTATGGCCGTAGCGAGTCGTACTGCGTCTGCAGCAGAAATTCGAGCAGCAGTTGGCACCACAGTGACACACCGAACTGTTACCAATCGGTTACTTCAAGGAAAGCTCCGAGCCAGACGTCCTGTAGCGTGCATTTCACTAACGCCAAACCACTGCCGTTTGCAACATCAGTGGTGTCAGGCTAGAGCTCATTGGAGGACAGAGTGGAGATCTGTTGTGTTTTTTGATGAAAGCCGGTTCTGCCTTGGTGCCAGTGATGGCTGTGTGTTGGTTAGGAGGAGGCCAGGTGAGCGGCTGCAGCCAACCTGTCAGCGGCCTAGACACACTGGACCTACACCTGGAGTTATGGTCTGGAGAACAATTTCTTATGGCAGCAGAAGCATTCTCGTGGTTATCCCACGCACCCTGACAGCAAATGTGTAAGTCAGTCTGGTAATTCAACCTATTGTTCTGCATTTCACGAGTAGAATTCCAGGAGGTGTTTTCCAACAGGATAACGCTCGATCTCATACTGCTGTTGTAACTTAACGTGCTCTACATGCTATCGACATGTTACCTTGGCCTGCCAGATCACCAGATCTGTCTCCAATTGATCATGCATGGGACATCATTGGACGACAACTCCAGCGTCATCCATAACCAGCATTAACCGTCGCTGTATTGATCAACAAGTGCAACAGGCATGGAACTCCATCCCTCAAACAGACATCCAGTACCTGTATGATTCAATGCATGAACGTTTGTATACTTGCATTCAAAATTCTGTCTGTTACACCGGTTATTAATGTACCTGTATTTCACTTCTGCAATGGCTCTTCTCGGTCTTAAATTAACCTGTGATCTTAAAATTGTAATCAATTACGTACGTTACCTATATAAATGTATTGCTGAAATTTCATTACTCTACAATAATTATTTCTTGGTGTTGGGATTTTTTTTTCCATCAGTGTATTTGTTACTTGTCGAAATGCCTCAGTAGTTTAACATGGGGCTAATTGTAACCAACCTTGACATATGATCTACTCATTTGCCAAGAGATGGCAGCATAACACAGCATAGATAATTGACTTTCAATGAGATTTAGGACTTTCTTTCTGAGTAATCAAATCATTTTAAAATCTTATTGTAAGATAGCAAACAAGATCTACCAACTTTTTTTTTTTAAAAAAAATCTTACATTTGTTTGTTGCTTATACACTTACTTTAGTAGATATAAAATCAATTTTAATGAAATGCATATTATAAAAATTGAAATTCAATTGCACATAAGAAAGAAGTTGAAATGTAGCTAATAATAAATATCAGATGTAATGACAAATTTATCTTATCAGATTTATAGCATTCAATGAGAAGGTTGGAATTCTATTTTGCGAACAATATATTTAATATTGGGAAAATAGATGGAGGTGCCATTCGAATTCTATTGTCAAATGTTCGGTGAATCTGTTTCTTTTTTCATAAATTGCATACTGAAAAATAAATCCCACAGAGATATGTAGAACTGAACATTCCTTCTCTTTGTGAGAGATATAAGTCAAAACTAAGTCAGGAAGAAAAAGCTAAATATTTTCAGAAGAAAGCACAATTGTACACATAAATCCTTTAAAAAATCAATCAGTTCCAACTGTACAGCAGTATTGTCTTTTTGAAAGTATGAAATGCTCAAAAAACACTTATATAAATAATTCCTCAGCATCCATCTTAATCAAATTTGATACTGTAAAAGAATTAAAACACTGAAAACATTTGTTTAATTTAACTTCTCAAGTCTGAGAAAATTTTAAAACATTGTTTGCTGTTATAAAGAGGTGTTGAAGTTGTTAAAGGCTTGCTTCAAAAAATATTTTTATTCACCACAGTTCCAGCTTTTATTGAGAATGAAGCGAGATCTGAAATTGTTAAATTAATATCTGTATTGTTATTTAGGAGTAGCAAATTTAGGTTATTTAACCTTTTGATGATGATTGAAAGAGAACTAATAACTTGCAGCAAAACAGAGTCTTTTACATAAAATTCTTTAGAAGCAAATTCCAGATGATAAGGAATCGAGGTTAGCTAGCCTGAGAATTAACAGGATCTACCGAAACTCTCTGAGAGATACTAATAGCCCGCGATCAACATTTTGGTGACTAATGATTTAGTAGTAAGCCAATTACACTCTTGGTACGATAATTAAAACAATAGAATTTGCAATTTATCAACATTTTTTCCAAACATTTACTGGTAATAAGGTTCTGTCGATTATAAATTTAATATATTTCAACCTGTTAGCATTGCTTGCATATTGTTAAAATAAATGTTATTAGATTTTGAATATTTATTATTTCTGAGAGAAACAGTTGTAATTTTGCCTTTTGTTTTAAATTTATTAATTGTAATCATTACAACGTGGAGAAAATATTTTCGTTTACTAAAAATATTCATGTTCATGTTATAGCAAAAATCTGCGATAACCCTACTATTAACAACGCTTTAAAACTTGGAAAAATCAGCAATTCGTAACTTTATGTTAAAAGTGTATTGGCATTCTTTTTTTTCAGTTACGTATAAGTGAATATCACTGAAGTCAAAATAACCTTGAACATAAATAAAATATGTCAGCCGCGAATAAACAGCACAGTATCTGCACGCACATTCAGTTATACAAGTTATTTACAAATAAAATGGACGGAACAGCTGGGCAAGTAAACAACTGCTTCTGGCAAACGCAATTCTTACGAATATTACAATGAATATCTCGAGTAGACACGACTCCTTATACCCAAAATTACTAAATTTGATTAAAAACAGATGAAATTGATTTACGAAAAATAGAAGGTGATATGTTTATTATTACAGTGTTAATACATGGGACATAATGAAGTATTTGGCGACAATTTGGGATTGGATTCTGTATTGTGTATTAAATTACTGGATTAAAATATTTTAACACACAAATATTTCCAGAATGAAATAGTTTGTTTAATTCACTTTTAATAAGAATCTTAGTTTAATAGCAAAATATCTTTTCCACCAAGTGTTCGATACATAAAAATGGTCGCTTTTGTAATTAATTTCTATTTATTCTAGCCAGTCGAGCGACTGTTTGTAAACAAAGAGAAACGGAGAACTTGCAGAATACACTGATACCGGATTCTAGCGTAAAAAAATGGCCGTCTGACCTTGACCTTGGAAAGTTCTAGATTACCGGGAGACTTTTCAGCATGGCGTGACTGCTGGTAATGACGGCGGGGGTGGGAAAATGATTTCCTCTGTGCCTCATTAGCATACAATATATGGAACAGGAAAGCTATCGTAAATATTCCACGAAAAATTGACTTCACAAACTAGATTTACTCCATCTGGCTTGTGTACGTTAGGCTTAGTAAATAATGTGATTATTTATATGGATCAAAATATTTCGTTCGCGTATTATTCACTACATTTTAATTTTAACATTGAATGTTATTTCCGAGTATTCATTTGGCTATAAAAAGAAAGTAAATTAATGATTTTGCTCTTATATTTGAATAGGGGGATCTGCATACTAGCTTTGAGAACATAATTTTTGAAAAATAAGTAAATAAACATGATCGGAAGAACGTTGCATTTAGTTTTGTTTACATATTTTTAAATTGAAATAAAAAGACCATTTATTTGAAGATTTTTTTTCTCTGATACGTGATAAAAGTAAGTCTGGTTCATTGTCTCTCTGTTGATGTGGCATGGCTGGATGAAAAGAATGATAGTTCTAATATCGAATTTCATCATTAAAAGAGGCTCAAATTTACGAAGCGGTTGCTTGGTTTTAACAGTTTAAAAAATTCATAATAATAGGGAATCAAAAATTCATGATGACATAATAAAAATTTAATAAAAATAAAAAAGGAAAAAATTACTCGCTTGAGATTTACTGTATGTTCACTCTTGGTGCAAGTTTTCCACATTTGGCGATAAATAACATTTTTTGGTAATCAATTCCGACCCTCCCCCCAATCACGCAATAAGTTTTAATATTCTGTTTATTTTTAGACCTCGCTTGTACAAAATGGCGAGATTTTTGGCGACTTTTTGAAAAAAATCCCGAGAATGACAGTACAGTTAATCTTTACCAATTACTCGATAGGGGTACAAAAATTAATTTGTTTTTGATTAATCTTCAGGTTTTGTGCCAAATTTAGAATTTGTGAGATAGATATAGGTACGTAATATGCTATTGATTCTACGTTTCTTATTAAAATATTGGACAATTTACCTTTATTGAAAACTTATAATTACAAATTATACACTTTTGCAATCCATTTTCCCTTAGGGTATTTTCAAGAATGGTTTTAAGATTTGCTGACCAATAAATTAATTTATTAAGACAACAAATGTGGCAGAAGTATTGCCCAAAAAGAACCTTTTTTATAAAAAAAAAAAGCTGGATTGGATCATAAAATATTTAAATGCACTTGCAGCTTTTTACTCATATCTCATTGGTAAAAGAGGGAAAAAAATAGCAGCTATAATAATAATAATGATAAAGCTCATGGTAATTGCAAATATAAAAGTTAAAAAAGAATAAAAATTTTGAGAATTTTCAAGGTATTGTTTACATTTTTTATATATCATCCCCTATGAAAAGAGATTATCAATTGCAAAATTTATTTTATTAATTCATGAAGTTATAAATTTTTTTTAGAATCCTTAACTGCATTTAAATTACTAACCCAAAACTATTTTTATTCACTTTTAGCAATTATAAAAATCATCTTTAAATTTACTGTAGAATGCTGTCACTAATTTCATATAAACATTGATAAGCAAAATGTTGAAAGAGCATTCAATATCAAAACTATAAATTCGAGCTCTTTAAAGGAAAAAATTAAAAAATAGTAGGATTTCCTCTGTTGCAATTGAGTAACTAGCGATGTATGTCGATTTCCTGTTGGAACATTGTTAAGGATAGACGCTTAAGTGTTTTCAATCTGAATTTTCTTGAATTACATGCACACATGTCGCCATTTTTGTGACATTAATCAAAAAGCATTAAGCTGTATACTTCATAAAAGCCTCTCAACTAATTCACGTTGCTAATTTATCCACTGTATGGGATTTATATTGAAATAGAGACCAAGCCCGTAGTTTTTTGGTGGGCTGCGATTTCTTCGGCTTTTCCTAAGAAAATCACAAACAAAACTAAATCATTCTATCCACTTAACTTTTACGGAAAACTTAAAATTTGAAAAAATAATGATATATGCTATTGTTTGAAGGTATTTATAATTAGGCAACTTTTTTGTTTGAAAGGATATTTTGCACAGCTAAATCATATCTTACAAAAGCTAAATATAAATAGAATGAAACGTGGAACCATCGAAAACTTCCGTTAGTTTCGAAGTTATTAAATATAGAAAACGGAAATCCTTTCATCAACGTTTAAATGCCTTTTTGATCGGTGGCTTAATGGGAAATACGAAAATATGTACGATGTGTTCAAAATTCTACGAAATATTAATCGTTGTTGTTGTTTTTTTGATGAAAAGCTGTTGGAATGTAGAATAAAGAAGAATCCTGACCTAAGTAATTTTATCTTTTCACAGTGGTGGTGCACAGAGGATGATTTTAAAAAGGGAGGAAAGAGCCACACTCCATTCCGCTTTTGAAGCCAAACGTTACAGAACGATACTTTGTGGCATAAGCAATCTTACAGAAATTTCAAATCAGATTTGAATCAATTACAAACGCTGCAATAAAAGTTTCGGAATGAAATATCGCATGTTTTAAATTAATCTGAGACCAACAGCTTGATATAAATCTTATTCAATTTCGTAAATCCCTTCTGAATTGAATCATGGAAACACATTGTTACATGATTGAATTTGAAAGTTAACTTACGATGAATATACAGAAAAAAAATGATTTCATTTATATAGAATATTGGATTGGTTAGTTTTTTACTCTACGGTCCCTTTTTATTCATAAGGGTTGATTTGACTTATTTACATCAGATTTCGAACCATCCCAATCTTTTAAAACTGAGGTGAGAACAAACCAATGAACATTTCAATTCAAAGATCCAGTGATAATCCTTCAGCTACTTTTTAGCGAACTAATAAAAGTAGTGCAATCAGCTAATAATTATCGTAAACGTATGAAAATCTTATTGATTCTTTCGATCATTAGTATTAAAATAATATGAATACAAAGAAAATATTCAATATTTCAGAAAAAGATTTTAATAAAAAAGTTAAAAAAAATTACTTGTCGCAAAATAAATTTATTTATTAATATTGTAATAGATAAATATTAAATTATATTTATTTACTAATTACAGATAGAATTTATAAAAACTTCATAAATTATATATACGCAAAATTATTTATACTACTAAATAAAATTTTATTTTTGACAGAATATACAGATTTTATAATATGGTTAAGTTAAATAATTGCGACACATTTTTGACAGCTTATTTCTGCTAATCGAAGATTCTAAAACATTCAACCGTCCTGTCAATTTGAACAATGGCGAGTAACAAGGTCTGAACATGAATTAGTTCTCTATGACTACGTCATGCCATATCAGTGCTTGGACAGTGGACCTTCGAAGCATTTAACGTGAATAGGCCTTTTCAACACAATGATCTTTGGTTTAGGCGAGTATTAAACCCGCTGACAAGAATAATTATTTAACAATGTGAAACAACTCCATTATATTTACAACAACAAACATACTAGCATATATACATTAAACAGCATATATTAGCATATATAACATTCCTTTACTTTTTTATTCACTGCTACCAAAACAATTCCTATTATTCAAAATGCTTTAAGATTTTTAATGACTGGAAGAATAATAGTAATGTGGCAATTTGCTACCACAAGAAATTACTAGAAGCTGACTAAAAATTAATTTTCAATGTCTAATATAAAACAAGTGCTTTGATACATGTTGCCCATTTTTATTTCAAGTTTAAAATAATACTAAATTTTTGGTTATAATATTTCAATACTTTAAATACAGAAGAAAAACTGTAAAATTCGGGCTTTCGAACGTCGTCTAGGATGAAACGGTTTTAAGATCAAGGTTTAAAGAAAGTGAATTCAAGTTATCGTATTATTTATTACGCATATCTAATATATTTGAATTTGAAATGTAAAATAAAAAATACTGGAAAATATTTCGTTACTCGAAGAAACTAAAATGTAAAATTTCTCATGAAAATGGCTAATGGCCAGTTATCATTCTGAAATAAATCCATTTTCAAGTCGTCTGACAGTTTTTAAACAAATGGCGACGTTTGTTGTACAGAAAACTGAATGATGAGGACTTTAGTAGCTCTCGAGGTTGAAGTAAAAACAAGTTAAGTGTATTTCTGGGTTTGTTTATAAACAGTGTGAGAGTTCTTTTTTTTTTTTTTTTTTTTTTTAAAAAGCATTTTTTTTTTTTCAAACATTTTTGACATTTTTATTCTCAAAGTTCTTCCGAAGAAACTTGGCCAACATTCTCACAGCCGTCATCACAATCGGATTAAGTATGTTTAAATAATACAGAAAAGAAAAATTGGAATGTTCCACACGTTCCGTTACTTCAACTTCTCATCCTTATAAACAACGAATTGATGATTTTCCAGTGTTCTTTTGTCGGTTTCTTTCTCTCTCAGTCATGTTCTTTTCTCTTCATTCATGTTCTTTACATGAAGGTACCTACTGCTTAAAATGAATACATTACCATACACACACAAATTTTTCAATGCTATTACGCTGAAATTTCAATTGTACAACTACTTCTACTTCAAGAAAATGTTTTAATGTTAAAAGTCGCAAATTATTTTTAAAGCAAGCTTATCATGTAACTGGCTGCACTCGACGCGAGTCAAGAAGATTACTCCGTTATTAAAGACTATCATATGTTGACAGTACACATTCTTTTTAATTGGTCATCATTAATTTTTTATTTTTAGAGCAATGCGTTCGTTTCACACATGTCAATGTGTGAAACGCATTGCTTTAATTACTTTAGAGGTCAGAGCGAATCAGTATTGTTTTAATTACTTAAGATGTCAGATCGAAACTTTCCTGGACTTGTTCTAATTTAGGTTGCAGATTCTTGTTATAGTTCTGGAATTTCTTTAGAGTTGTAGGTCTAGATCGAACGAATCTTTATTTCTAAAACGTTGATGTAGGGCAACAAATTTCCCGGCCATCCTCCTGCCCATAAATCCTCAATATAATCTCACACCAGCTAACTTTTGTAAAATTGCCACCGAATTGGCAGTTGAATGGTTAGTACTCTTATCTTCAGTTCAAAGCTATTAGGTTCGATTGTCCATTCGGATATCTGTATGAGTTGTTCAACAGCAAGTGCCTCAATCCTAGTTAAAAATCTTGTAAGTTCAAATTCATTCTCAGAAAGCTTAGAAGTATTTAGATATATTACTTTCTAAGCTAATATTAGAAATATTAGAAATATTCCCTTTGAGATGAAGACAGTTGAATTAATGTTTATGGGGGGAAATTTTTTTCCAGATTGTGTTCCTAAAAATAGATAACTCGACATAACCTAGCACCAGTGTTTACTAATCCTTTCTCAGATTGTTATCAAGTTAACAGCTGAATACCAACACTCTTGCGTTCAGATAAACAGTTCGCAAGTTCCATTTCATTATCATGATGGTATATTTGCAATGGACTAAAATTCCCTTTAAGCCATAGGTCTTGATGATATTAATCCTCGATTGCAAAACATAATCGTAGTTCGACTGGCCAGTCGAACCAATCACTGAATGTGAGTATTTTTAGCGTTTCGGAATCCACTTTTTAAGTCCCAATCGAGTTTGCCCTTGCTAGCAAAAAATGTTTTCTGCTCAGCAAACCAAGCAGATGATTGGTTGCTGAGCAAATAATTCAGAATTTTAATCTATTGGTAGTATCTATATCTAAATTGAATATTAAAATAAATAAAGGAATAATTGTGAGGTAAATAATATTTTTCTCTAAAAAATATATAAAATGTCACACTGAAATTCATACAAGCTCTAATTTTTTTCCTTCTATTTATTGCCAAGAACAAATTGCGTAGAAAATTTTTAAATAAGTCTAAAATCTACGTCTTTTAAAGGTAATTTTGATATTGATATAAATAATCTGCCAAAGAATATACTGTAAGTAAACTATAATTATTTTAATTTGGGAAAATGTTTTATGATCATAATAATTAAGCATTAAATATTCTGTAGATGACGAAAAGAAGTATCTAGTAAATAAAATATGCTTGCTGAGAACACAAAATTATGTGTGAGACGTGAGAAATTATCTCTTTTTTTTTTTTTATCTATTTTAGCACTGTAAAAATCAAATATGTTTAGCGAAATATTTTTCACAATTGCGTCTCATACTCAATGAATGAAAGATTATACTATCTTTAGAAATCCACTCGCATAAAAGCATATTTCTCTTTGAACACTTGGCGATTAATTCTTCTCTTTTAAAGGAAGGGAAGGGTGAAAGGAAAGTTGTCTCCGAAAGTGGCCTATACATCACTTCATTTTATAATTTAACTTTTGAAATAGAAAATAGAGGTGAAAAATACGAATAAAAGATATGAATATCCCAGCTTTCCCTTCTTGGGAAACCTGTTTGGCATGCAAAAGAAAATAAAAGCAAAACAAATAACATCGCCAAGAAGAGTTAAGGTAAAGAATTCTGAGTTGATTTTATGAGGTAATTTATGATGGCTTTAAATTGCATGCAATTTGCATGTTCGGTTCATTTCAGGCGAAAAGCAAGTAAATCACTTTCGTTCTAAGCAAAGTATAATCTTTTTTTTTTTTCCATCATTTTTGTAATAAATTCATATTTAAAAAAATATATATTTCAAGGTCAATGGGAAAGGAGGCTGGGCGTCATGGTTGGCCAGAACATTGAGTATTTGTATTAGATTTCAAGGTCACCTTCAAAGCTCAGCTGAAATGACTGTTATTATTTTGATTACTTTCATCAGCAAATCGGGGGAGTAAAACTAATACGTTTTTAGTGCTTTTGAAGGAATTTGATTTACGGAGCAAAAATAATTTCACCGGAAATGTAATTATCTAGAATTTTTAGAATTTTGATCATTAAAATGATGAATAGATACATTTTTTGCTGTTACAAATATAATTTGACTCCTAAATTTTTAAATTCTTCGAAGAAACTTATTTTCTATTTTCTGTTTATTTGTAAACTCAGAATGTGTTAATAAATATCTTCAGTGTAACAAAAATTTGTACTTAGAAGAATAGACGAAATCAAACTATTGTTTCGAACACATATTCTTTTAAATCATGACTTCAAACCAAACTCATTTATAATATCCAATGCATATTTTTCAGTACACAGCAACGCACGCTCGCGAGAAATTATAATTAACTCAATTATATACTTTCCATCACATAGATTCTTTTAAAATATAATTTTTAAAAACCAGACTAAATTAAAATTTTGTAATAAAAGTTTTCTTTAAATATATATTTTGGCAAACCAAACCAAACTTAGTTATGTTTTTCAACTCATTTTTTCAAAACATTTCGATAAATCAAGTTCAATTATATTTTTAAACATTTTCTTTTAAGATATTATTTCGACAAACCATAGTAATTTCCAAAATGCTTTTCAATAACTACATATACATATATATATATATATATATATATATACACATTATATATATATATATATATATATATATATATCATGATTTCAACTGGTCAAACTAAATTAAACATTTTTAATGCATGCTTTTTTAACACATTGTTTCGAAATACCAAACGAAATTCAAGTATATTTTCCAACATAATTTTTAACAAGTTATTTTGGTAACCCATATCAAACTCAACTCTATATTCCAATCAATACATTATTTCAAAAAGTTGTATAAAACTCAAGAACACTGCTACTGCTGGCCACCCAAATTGCAACACCAAAAGAGATAGATATCTCCACGAAATTTATTTTGTAGGTAACATGTTGACTAAGTATCAAATGATTAAATTTATAGACTTCTCTGTGAAGTGTGGTTCCAGTCAAAATCAGTAGCCAGAGTAGCTAGCCTCCATTGTTGGAGATCACCGCTCCTATACGCCTCGGCATTGATTCAAAGAGACTTTGGATGTATTCTTGGGGTACAGCAGACCAAGCAGCATCTACACATTGCCAAATCACGCGTTGATCTGATGTGGCAGATGGGAATATAATCTGGGTCAATTGTTGAGCCACCAAGGACCACATGTTTTCTATCGGTGAAAGATTCGGAGAGCGAGTCGACCAGGGAAGAAATTCAATCTGGAGATTGACGAAGAACTCTTGGCTAATGTGTGCCACGTGTGGGTGCGCTGTTGAAATATGGTTGTGGACAAGCCCTGAAGATAAGAAAAGACAACTGACTCCATCACCTCGGAGATGTAGCGCTGGTTGTTTAAAGTACCGGGAATGCGTACTAGAGAAGTGCGAGAGTGATATCCAATACCACCATATACGATGATATCCGGTACAGGACCAGTGTGGCGATGCATAATGCAGCTGTTCAGCATTCTCTCTCCAAGGTGTCTCCTGACTCGAATGCGATCATCGTGGTGTTGCAGACAAAAGCGTGACACGTCAGTAAAGATAATTCCATTCTATTTTGCCATCCCCATCCTTATTTCATTGTACCATTGCCGGCAGAGACGTCTATGATTCTGAGTCAAGGGTCAAGGATTAGACGAAGCAATGGGCTTCTTGCGGACAGACCACTCTGCAGTAAACGTCGTCGAAACACTGGATGATGCGTTACAGACTGAATGTGCTGTGCTATGGTTCGTGATGTAGCTAAGCGATCCCTCACTGCCATGCCCACAATTTGCCTATCATCACGTGAAGTGGTGCACTGAGGTGGATGCGATCGAACTTGTCAATCCGTCATACGCTCCTGAATCCAACGATCACATATCCAGATTAGTTGCTTGGTTTCGTCCAACGTGACTACCAATTTCTCTGAAAGATAATCCCCAATCTCGGTAGGCCACTTTACTTCCTCTGTCGAACTTAGATACTTGATCAAAAAATAATCGCTGTTTTCTACGAGGCATAATTGATTTTTTTTTTTCTTTTGAAAAACCTCAAGAGAAGAACCAGTTGTCGAATTTGAAATCGTCGAAACCTCCAAGCCTTAAATAGCACTTCGAAGTGACGTCATAGGCCCTCGTGATGTGCGTCTGCACTGAAATTTTAATCATTTGCATATCTTACCTTTGCTAATGCATGTTGTAAATTTCATGTTAATTGCTTGCTTCCTTCAAGGTTTTACGTTTACGGTGGCCACCAGTGTATATTTTCCAGCATATATTTTTTAAAACATTAAATCGTCGAACCAAATAAAGTCAACTATACAATACATATCCGTGGAAATGCAGCACTAAAGAGTGGCCAGAAAAAGATGAAGTTCTGTAAATAGAGACAACGACGAACAATAAGCGATCTTAATTTTGAAATGATAATCATAATACAGAGCAAGCGTTGGTTCATTTGGTTGCAGGATCACTGTAGATGGCTACACACGAAACAATATGTCTAGGTGTAAAGTCACTGAGTACAAGGAATGGATTGCGTCCTAAGAAATGGTTCTCTATTTCCTGTCAATCATTAGCTTCAGTTCGTTTTCTGAAGTCAGCAATAGCAGGTCTCCTCCATCATCAATGCGTTTCTGTTAGTGAATTTTTCAAAGATTAAGTATTTCAAGCCACTTTTATTTCTTAGAATGTGGATGAAAAATGTATTTATAATCCTATTTATCTCATTTCCATAAAAAAAAAAAAAAGCTGAAATCCAAAAGTTGCATTGTTAGATTAGATAAATAGGATGGATGTTTCTGTTAATGAAATTCAACTGTCTATCTAGATAAATGAGAAGATACCAAATTTTCAAAAAGAAACATGACAGTCATTTTCTGAAGAATTTCTTAAAAATATTTCAAATTTTACGAGATAACCATGACAATCTTTTTTCTTTCCAGCTTGAAAGCTTTGAACAATGTTACATTTTTATTGAAAACAACATCGAATACATTTCATAGCACGTCTTTCTACGATTGTAAACGAGAGGTTAAAGATATGTATTATATTTTCTTGGTGAATTGGAACGTCCAAAAATATAGGTAAATTCATGCCCAGTTTCGATTTTAGAACTAATGCGATGTCTACTATTTTCTATTAATTGGAAGATTTTTTTACTGATTCTGACTACAAGCTTCACTTTTTTATGGTTCAGTTAAACTATAGGAGCCCAACAGTTAATTATCTTTTTCATGTGAAATTCTTCTTGGATAATTTTATGTTAACTGTGAATCCAATGTTAAGTTCCTTTTGAACATTTGATAGCTGCAGCGATTATCATCAACTTAACGTTCTTCATAAGGTAGAGACATTATTAAGGATTACAGCTAACAATGACCTTTATAATAACTACCTATATACAAATTAACTTTGGTACACAATTAAGCCAAACAATAACAATTTAGTACCAAAGGACGCCTTGCTAGCAGATATGATGGAAAAAAGAACGCAAAGAATGTACATCGTATTTGATTTAAAACTCGTATTTGATTTAAAACTCTATTATGTCATGTAGCAAGTTGGAGTTGAGATATTTTTCTCCTTTGCAAAACATTAGAATGATTTCCAATCGCGAGATTTTATAAGGTCTTTTCATTTGATATAACTTGAGTTCGAACTTAGATTTATGCATATCTCCGCCAACATTTAAGTATAGTGTCAAAATTATTCAAGAGCGCAATGGTTATAAGATAATATATGCATAGTAGAGATGCTCTTAATTGCTTAACTTATTTTATATAAATAAAAAAAGAATAATTTAATCCTCCTCGAAATATTAATAAACGCAGTTCTATCCACGGATTGTATGTAAAATGAATGCAATTTGTGCAATAGACAAATAAATATGCAATTGTACACCCAGGAAATTGAAAATAGAGCACCAAGAAGAATAAAAGGCACAAGCGCGAAACGTTTTGCAAAAAGTACATTGAGACCTGATATGCAAAGGATCCAAGTTTGGTGTCAATGCGCAAAACCACACACCCAATAATGACACTGCAATCAGGAAGCGGGCTCTATATAAACCAACGCAGAATGGAAGATTCAGAAATGTGACAATCAAATGCCGATGCTAAGAGGACTTTAGTAAGCGAATAATGCTAGGGAGGCGTGTGAGAAGACATTTCGTTCAGTTATCCTAGTTTGAGAAAGGCTTCATCATCAGCTTAAAAATAGCAGGCTGGTCGACGAGACGTATTGCTAGCCAAGTTGATCGTTTGGAATGTGCCGTCAGAAAATGTTGGGAGCAGTGGACAATAGATGTGCTGTATACTGGGTTTGGGCGACCAGGAAGACGTCGAGGTGAGAAGATTGAAGGATCGTGTGGCAAGCGCTTGAGGATCACGTAGTGATTCGTTGCACAATACACGCAGACGAAGAGATGCCAGTTGTTCCACAAACCATTTCCAAACATCTTGCAAAAGCTAATCTGCTACCTAAGCGCCTGTTTCGTGTATTGCCTTTAACACCACAACTCTTCCATAACCGACCCGCTCCCTGAACTTGTCCTTGATAGAGCATTTTTTAGACCAGCTGAAATACAAAATGCCACTGAGTCACCCTGTACATGATTTGGAGGTAGCTGTTCACAATTTGTGAGCACATATGTCTCAGGACATCAGGCATCTAATCAATTCGATGCTGGGCTGTGTGGCGGCATATAACAAGAGGCTATCCGACGCGTTATTGAGGTTGCACTGTATTTGTCTAATTGTACACATTGTATTTATTTAATTGTCTTGATTTTGGAATCAAGTGAATCTTACATCTGTATCACGCTCTTTCTATGTAGTTAATATACAATCAGGAACTTTTTCAATGTTTCGGAGTGTATTTTAACTCCATAGGTGCCAATCGAATTTCGTGTTATGGAGATCTTTCCTAATGAACAACATTACGAGATGTTGCTCCTATTTGTAGAATGTGGCACTGTGTCAAGTAGATCCCACACTTTACCATGTATGTTTTCTTGCAGGATTGAATCTGTCATGGATGACCATCCTCCATGTTTAACACAGAAATACAGCCTATGAAGCAGTGATCTAGTAGACCATCAACAATAGAAATTCAGCACATGATCTATAATTCATCATCAGGTATTATGGCCCCTTAATTTTAAATATGGTGTATTCTCATTCTGATCAAACCTATGTTAATAGGATAAGTTAACTAGTACTCTGGAAACTTAAAACAACTACAGGTTGAATCAACCGATCTGTTGGACAATTTACTAACAGTCACTGCGGAATATTTCCTTCCATGAATACGGTGTATTTCAAGACCAGGTAGCAAACTTACAGTAAAATTTCACATAGACATTTAAGCGATGTATCATTGTCTATGTAGTTTCGTTGAATACTAGCCATATTCAAGGAATCCCATTAGATTTCTTCCTTGGATGTAAAACAGAAGATGAATGAGATTCTTCCTACAACGTTGTCCTACCTTTGGAACCTTATAACTGATATTTATGCTAATTTATCACTTGACAAGTTGCGGAATGTGCAAGATGAGATCCACTCCAGGGTTCAGATGTATATTTTAATTGAAGGAGAGAAAATTGAGTTCCAAAGGTGCATAATAACAAATAGTTGCTCATTCCATCTCGGTTCTTGTACTCTTTTCGAACTTGCTCCTAAACTAATGCGCATTGTCGCGTTTTTTCTTCACATTTTGAGAGAAAGTCAATATTTTGCTTAACTGTAACTTGTAATTGATATTTTCAAGTACATCGTTTAGTTTTTTAGATAGAATTGCTGACGTCCCATTTTATCTCTAGAAACTCGACAAATCTTATCACTTACTAATCTATAACATTTTGCTTTCCAATGTTAAAAGAGAGATAGAACTTTAAACTGCGCGTTCTGGTTATTTTTTTTAAGAAATGGGAACTACAAACTAAAGCGAACAAATACTTTCCATATTCTTTGAAGAGATAGTTCTGAGTGCAAGCAGAACCACAATTGACTCATGTAGATATCTATTGCGTTTCTGCTTTCTATATGAACAATTATCAGAATGTGTTTTATTTCAGTTACAGAGAGAGAGAGGGAATCAGAAGAGTTTTTTTTCTCATATTATTCACTATAATTAATATATTTTATAGCATTAATGCTTTATACATATGAATTTACAATACACGGCCACTACATAGGAGGAGAATTAAAGGAGCTGTTTTCGATTTCTCAGTAGTATAAAGACCTGTAGAGAAATCTTTTTCTACATCCTCCCCCATTAACTGACATTTCTGCAGGTGGTCTCATAATGTGTCAATTAAACTAATTGGATGTGTAAGGCATTGTTTCATTTAATGTTGTTTTTACACAGCTGGCTGTCTCACTTAACTACATCTTTACTATTTTTACTCTTCAGTGCAATTTATATTGCTTGGATTTATTCTAAAATATTTTTATAACAATTAAACCTATGTCGAATCCATTTTATTAATCTCAATTGTATTATGAATGCCATGATAAACAGATGAATCTTAACAAAGTTTTTGCATCTTTTTACTATGAATGATATAAAAAGAAAGATGAATCTTTTTTTTAATATTGTATTTTATAAGCATATCTAAGTGTGTATGATTAGTTTAAAATAATTGAACACTAGAAAGTTAACATAAATAAGGAAAGTAAACACAATTTTTTTAAAGAAGGCTGCGAAATACATATTTTTAAATGATACAAAATAAATTTGATTTTGTGTTGTTATTTATACGTTTTGACCACCAGTTTATTTATCGATTCAATATTTCGGAGAAAAGATTTAATTTCCAAAATATGAGCACGTCACACTCTAAATTTTAATTAATAAACTGTTATACTCAATAAGATTACGGATATTTTCGTATCCAATTCTATTTATTTTTTTTAGACTGAAAAAATTTCTCGGCATTTGTCTTTACTATTAGTACATATACACAAAATTATATAAAGTGTCACATGGCAAAATTTTTTAACAGATTTTTTGAATTTGCAGCAGAGATTCTATATGGAATATTGATCTTAACTACACTAATTATATTGTAGTATAGCCAATACGCAAATGCTATCATAGGATGAATGTGATTTTATAATATCCAGATAACTGACTTCTCCTACTTTTGACTAGCTCATTGATGTCAGGTATCATATTCGTTACAGTTATTTTAAGAATTGATTAGAGATGTTCATACGTAAATCTAGTTCAATGTTTGTTCCTATTTATTGTCATGGCGGAAAACATCTAATAGGTGCTAACATAAATAGGTGCTGCCAAACATGCAAAGAATGCGTGTTGAATGCCTTTTTTAATTCTGGGTATTTATCCAAACTCTTGAAATATTGTGTTTAAAATGTAAGAGCATTTATCTCTTTAAATTTTTTTTTCAAAATACTGTCCAATTGAAGATCTATCAACTCCATTTGCAAACGAACTGGTGTCTGTAAAGCTTCAAAATTGAATGGATTGTTGAAAATTGGGAATTCCATTTCATTCATTTTGTGGAAATCTTCGAAACGATTGTTGAATTCCGTGACCAAATTTTGCAGAAGTTGAGAATATTGATCCAATTTTTTTGGTTCACTGTGCCAAAAGATTTTAAATGCGGGAAATGATCCAAAGTTTGATTTTTTTACCTGATTTTCCCACAGCATCAACTTTGCTTCAAAGGCTTCTTCTTCTTCTTGAGCTTGTGTTTCAAAGGCTTGAAAACATAAATCAGATTTTTACCCTGTAACTTTACATTCAGAACAGTCAAGTGTTTATTCATATCTACCAAGAAGGCACAATCAACCCAACAGTCATTGTCATAATCAATTGGGTTGCCTTTTTCTAACATGAAAGCTTGAATAGAGTCACGTAATACAAAATTTTTTCTAAAATTTCCTCAACTGAGCCAATGGACTTCGGTGAAATAAGGGACATCAGAAAACATTTCTTCCCAATCTTGTAAAAACTGCCTGAACTGTGGGTGTTTTAGTAATCTGCTCTTTATAAAATTTACTATTTTAATTATAGGTAATGTGTTTTTTCAGAGTAACAATCGAATTTTGTTTATGATTCGTATCATAGTGTCCCTTGAAGTTAAGCTCTTTACAAACAGCAACTGTTTGGCTGCAAATCAAACACACTGGTTTACTTTTCTATTCTGTGAAGAAATATGCATTTCCCTTTTAGACTGGAAAATTCTGCCCTCAGTATCAACTCTTCGTTTCGTGACATAATGCCAAAATCGTAACAATTATGGATTTTGCACACACGCAAGACACAAACAAATGCCCAATACCTTCACAATCACTACTTCGTAGTACAAATAAAATCTTTCTCGAAAAAAAAAAAAAATCGAACGTATCGTGTCCATTACTCGACTCAATTGACTCATGTCGCGCCGACACACTCCTTTTATATCGATAAGAAAAGTTCTAATCCAGACTTGAAGCAAGTGGAATATTCTAATGTTCTCAACAAAAATAATAAGGTATTTTCGCTTGATGCTAAGAGATGGCGTTACTGTCTATGTTTTTCCGCTTGTCTAGGCACGCGTTGCCCTTGAAATTACTTATAAACGTAGAGAGTGCATTTTAAATTTAGATTAATCGAGTTAAGTCTAAATGCTCCGAAAAAAACATGATTCTTCTTTTTGTGATACATTGCTATCGTTGGCCGTATCTTTGACATGATTGACATAGAGTCGTTCCCGCTTTAAGTTTCATCGCTGAATTACACCAATGATGGCTCTACTTTTTGTGATGTTTGTCAAGATAAGAAGAAATCATTTTTTCTTAAAGTACTTGCTGCTGTAAATGTCGTTCATCATTCTGCCATTTATTATTACCCATTGGTTTCTATATCCACAAAGGCCATATGGTTAATGTATTATCTTGCTAGTTGTCAGTGATAATACACCATAAAGACCAAGTATAACGTTCCGAATGACCATTCTGAACACTTGATTCTGAAATTTCTTATTTTGTAGATGGTAAAGGAATCACGAACGACGCGTGTATCAATATTGTATTACGATAAACCGCACTACCTTACGCAATTAGACATCTATCAAAATCAAAAATGTGATTGTAAACATTGTTTTTATACATTAGGCTTCACATCTTTGTTTCATTAGGTTACAAAGTTTAAATCCAATATTTGAAACATTTATTTTTGTATAACAGTATCTTAGTATCATATGAATTTCAAGTATAAAAAATTCGATTTTTTGATATAATAAATTTAGTGTCCATTTTCATTTTGTTGGGTTTTTTCCTCTATTATGCTAAAATCGTTTATAGTATATTGCAAAGTAAACACATCCCTTTATTATTCACAGTAAAAAGTTTCATTGCTTGATTTCAAACAGAAGAAAAGAAAAATTTGATCGAACTATTTTTGTTTTGTAAATTCTTTTATTTAATTCATTTAATTTAACAATTCGAAGAAACTACTTTAATACTTAATTTTTTTGGCTACTCTTACTTACTTCACTTACACCCAGAAGAAAATATATTTTTCTGACTCTGTGGGAAACAATGATTTATAAATTCCATTCTACACCACAATCAACTTTGTTCATTTCATCTTGTTGTAATTGTTTCGTGTTATTTTTCTAAGTTAAATTGTCATTTTGATGTATGTGTTGTTTTCTATTTCTTCCCTCTCTGTCTTTCAGTTTGTAGTTTGAATTTGTAAAATAGTTCCTTGTATTTGATTTACTATGTTATGATACTTGTGAGTAAATATATTTACCCTCTTGAAAACATTTTAAAAACCTAAAACAATTTTTTTTCTTTTTAAATTTCAAAAAAGCACCACGCTTGAAGTTACAAATCTGTCAAGAATCATAAAATTTGTAACTTTTTATATCAAAATTAAGTTAAAAAAACACTGTATTTTCAAGTTGCCTTTTACCTTGTTTTATTTGTTAGGAAGAGTTCTATTTATTTTCTGTATCACATCCCCACAAACGTTGTTTCTTCAATTAACTTCCATAGTCTGAGACGAGAAATATGAATTTTGTTAAATCAAAAGTTTTTATGCCTTTTGGATCTGCATTGCATATTTTAAGAACAAGTTCACAAACTCGTCAACTTTTGTTCTGAACATCAGTTTTTTTATCTAGTCTACATCCAAATTTTTGTTTTCAGATATAGAATGGGAAAAATAATTTCCTGCTGAAGCACTCTCTGAAGCAAATACATGATTGAATCGAAAAACTACATCACATGAAACAAATGCACTTTTCAAAAGAAATGAAATATTATTCCATATGAAACAAATGAACTTTCCACGTGAAACAGTACGCCAATTAACTCAACTGATATATCTAGATGAGACGCCCCAAAACTTGAAATAAATATACTTCCAGATGAAATATCACAGAAATTGATTCAATTGTACTATCCAGATGAAATACTACACTAGGAAAACAAATGTACTTTTCATGTGAGATATTACAGCACAAGAACTAAGTACATTTTCCAGGTACTTAGTACATACACCACTTGAAACAAATGCTCTCTTCTTTTCTTAATTGCTTATGCTGTTGTTTTTGATACCATAATTTAAAGCAAAATTTCGAAAATAAATTTTTCTGCACGTTCTTCTTGTTCTAAAAAGTATTTCCAAATGGAGTTTGTTAGGGAGAGAATAAAATGATATAATCTAAATCTATCACTCTAAATATTTTTTTCTTCATTATCATTTTATTTCTTTTTATAAGTGAAATGAAATAGTCTAATTGATAAGATTTATATTTTGATGTAGTTGGGAATCAATTCGGGCAACCCACTCCCGGAGCTGCCCGTGGCGTAGAAAAATGAATCCATCACTGAAAGATCGCGGTGATCCCCCAGTCGAACCTGGAAAACAAACGTTCGAGAGGTAGGTCCAGACGAATTAAAATCCCAGCTAACCGATGGTATGGCTGAAGTCCTCAAAGAGACAGTTAAGTCGCCATCGAGACAAAACACAGAGAAGTCTCTTCGCCAACCTAAACTTGGGTGCATTACAATCCATTTTTGTTAAAAGATGACAATTCATATGACAAAAGACCTGGAGAGCATATAGAAAGCTATAATTAAAATAATGATATTTATATACAATTAAGTAAACAAACCCTTGTGGTAAATTTTATTGCTTTCCTTTCAATTTTTTCCATCTTGACTTAAGCCATTGCGTTCGTCTGCCTATGGAATTGCTCTGGAATTTAATTTGTAAACACCAAGAAAACGTCGAGGTTACTGTGCCAATTGGAGCTCTTTCAAATCGCACTCCATTGGCGAAAACTCTTAAATCCAGCACTGCATTGTAACTACGATTTTATGAATGTTAGTGAATTTCAAATTATAGAATAAAGAGTCTTGTTTCTCTATATATGAGTGCTTAAGGATTGAAAATTTTAGTTGGTTAGTAGTATTAATAATAAAATGATATAGTTAATGTAATAAATGCATCATTATGTAGTATGTTTGCTTACATAGAAATTAATAGATATCTCAAAATTTTGAATATAAATTAAGAATTAATTATAACATCTTATTTTCCTCAATATTTTCATAATCAGGACATATTTTTCCTCGCCTAAAGAGCCAGGAAATTCTTTAATTCCTTTTCAAAATTGATTGGTCATAATATGAAGTTTAGATTTATATCAATTTATCACCCTATCAATTATCCTTTTGTTTTACGTCATAGTTATAAATTCATTGTTTCTAGAATCACGTACAATTACAGTTATTACGAAAGATAAATCGTAAAAAACTCTCTTTATTCCTTAATAATCATTCGGTCATATCGCATATTTCCTCTAGAAAAGTAACTCATAAAATCAACTAAAATATTTTCCGGGTATTAACCACCCTACATCTTTCAGCGAAATTTAATTAGTTTGTCATGAAAGGAATAGCATAACATTTGAAAGCCTTGCTATCTAATAGGATTCTGAGCATTTAGTAATTTCATAAATTGAATATCTATGAAACTACACTCATATCTCTCGTTGTTCATCTGTATTCGGGATCAAACATAAAACTTTCTATTATGAAAAGTGCGGTTTAACATTAAACCTTGGCAAACCAAAAAGAGTTAACTATTAAAAATTTATTTTCATTTGTTTGTCAAGCATAACTGGGGTTTACATAAGTACTTTCTGTAAACCCCAGTTTAAACTTGGTGATTTATGGTTTATTTAACCTCAAATTTATATGGTTTGATAATTTAAGTTTATGTCTTATTGTTCGGTTATTGCAATATTTTGTAACAAATCTAAGTACTTATTTTTACAAACCGATCGCCCATTCTCGTGAAAAAAAGTCACTCACATAACGCTTTTTTGAACCAAGATGAAGTGATTAGGCAGACAGCTTACATTTTACTCACTTAAACGGAGGGATATTAGAATGTTTAAATGATTAACAAGGATTCAATTGCCTTTAGAATATAGTAAAAACATTTCTTCAAAATGTAATGAAATGTTGCAATTGATATTTTAAATTCAATTGTATAGTTAATAATTTGGTATTTTGTAAAGGATCTTTATTTCAATCGTTAGATTTGGAAATATCGTATATTTGAGTATAATTAATTGAACTTAACTAGCTTATTGAATCTTTTTTTCTATTAGATACGTAGATTTCTATTTGGTATCGAAAAATAAATCTATTACTTCCTCCTTCATTTCTTTAACTTAATGCATATTATTTCATTCAATTGCATCTTTTCCCATTTTTTTGTAAGTCTCTTTTGAGCATGGCAAAATTTTTCTACACTCTTCGTGGTGTAGTTCTATTATTACATGCGCAGTAACGTTAAAATAACAATTAAACAATATTTCCAAATCACGTAACATAAGATAAAATTAGGATTATAGGATTTAGCTTTGGGATTATAGTTGGGATTGTCTCTCCATTTCAGAAAGCCAAATCCTATAACTATATATCGTGACATATTTGAATATCTTTTGATAATAAATTTGTAACAATCAATAGTTTCTCACGAATTCAATTAAAAAAATTTTTTATACTTCTGCTCTCAAATTTTAATCCCCTAAATAAATCTCATTCTAACAAAACCTAAATGCTGGACCTTCCGTTTTAAATATCTGAAAAATGAGATTCGTAAGTTTTTTATGAGTGTTGCAAAATGTTTATAAATATATATATTTGCCAATAGTATTATAATTTTATAAGCTCTTCAAAATCATAAACAATATTTGAATAAATATTTTGAAATATCTTACTAATGATAAAATGTTTTTATTTCATCAGAAATATAAATTTGTTTTAGAGAAATAAATGAATTGACTTTTAATATATACATTTCAATTCTTGTTGAGAAATGGAATTTTATAGTGAATGGTTGCAAATTATTAATATATTTTGCTGAGATATTAAATTTTTATCAGACTTACAGAGTTTTAAACAATTAAAAAATATTTTGCAATTAAAAATGAATTTACATTGAATCACTGTTTTGAAATATTTCTTAATTATGAAATACAATTTCTGTTATTTCATATTAAATATTTATAAATAATATCGCATTTTGTTACTATTTTAAAAACAGGTGTTATAAATCTCTAATAAATAAACTTATCAATAGTATTGAAATTTTATTTTATTTACACAAAATCATTAAATAAAATATTTTGAGTAAATGTTTGAAAAAGCTTTCTGTTTCATAAAATGTTATATATACTGCTCGAAATAAATATGAAAAATATAGTAAATTCGAAAGAAAAAAATATTATTTTAAAACAATTTAAACAAAAATATAATAGGAGACAGTAAAAAAGAAATTTTTATCAATTTCATAGTTGTCAATATGCAAATTTTGCCTATGACAAAAAAATCACTATGAGTTCTTGGAAAAGAAGTGTAAGCTGGTTGGTTGGGTTTTATGGCGCAAACTCCAAAAATGGACAGGCTGCGCCATAAAAAAAGGAGTGAAAAGTATCCTGCAGAATTGTTTTGGTTGAAGTGGATTTAAAGCAAATGACTACCGCTGAGGGGTAAAATGATAAACAAAATTATTTAACAGAACCGGTAACCTTTTAGGCAATTGATAGCTTAGAGGCAAGTCAAACGCGATTATTTGCAGCTGAAGAGTTAGTTCAATATTAGGAAACTGCCCGCAGATGATCTGGACAGAGTCGTAATCCTGCAGAACATAGAACTAATATTAATGGTAAAAAGAAGCCACACACACACACACACACACTATGAGTGTCACTTTATCGCAACCACCCTTACAGAGGGTTAATGATACAAGATTTTCAACATTAACTGCTTGAAAATGGCTCCATCTCATGGGTTTGTAGGCTCCCAGACCCCTGGCTTGTTTCATTGACAGGAAGTCAACGTGCTTGCCGACATAGATATATCTTAGATGTGGACGAGATAAAGGGAATAATGCGTTCTTTAAAGACGAATTCCGTTCCAGTGTACTTATTACCAACAACTAGTAGATTCTTCTTCAGAAATATCCTGATACTCAGAATAATCTGTATTTGTACATAGAAATGATGAATTTGATGGACGCGAAGTGAAGATCTGGCTCTATATTTATCGCAATGGCTGCACCGACTTACAGATGATCAGGAACGGAGCATTAATATCTCAGTGCTGTAAGGTGAGATCAACAACTCGATTCTACCCCTTTCGGCTGATGCCATCGTTCACGAATTCGATAATGACAGATCACATTATAATCTACACGAGGATAAAATTACTTTTAACGAAGGTGCCTCTTAAATAGATTGATCTGGTTATTTCCCAGATATGTGTCTAATGCAACATGTTTGGAACATGCTATGATGTGAAGTTGCTAATCACTTATCACCCTCAGACATAAGTCAGCAGTTGGAAAATTCTCTTCTACAAAAATCAGAGATAATTCCTCATTGAGAACATCATTAATTCCATATCTTGTAGATATATATCATTGCTTCCGTTCAGGGTAAACCACACCCTTTACTGAAAGTTATTTTTCGCCGATAAATAAGATTTTCGTTTGTTAACATACTATGCACACATTATGTATTCTCTGCTTATCAGCACATATTGTCAATAAATGTTTAACGGTAATAAATTAATGTTAATATAATAAATGCTCTTTTAAGTCTCACAGTTCTCTGGATTTTGTACAGATCCTCAACATAAGAATTTAAATGGAGAACTATGAGGAACAAATTTCACAAATTTACCTAAATTATGACTATTGTTAGCAGTCAAATAATTTGCATTGATAACAAAAACATAGTAAATTTTGTTAAATAGATGAGCAAACAATGAAATAAATAATTAGTAAATAAGAACAGTAATAATCAAAATAATTTGAATTTTATTGCTATGAAAATGATGAATGAAAAATAAAATCAAGTTTATATACAATAATAGTAACTTAATTTTCACAAATTAAATGTTTTTATCATCCAATTTCATTCTCTTTGAAAGTTAAATACATTTTCTCAGCTTAAGTTAGAATCAGAGAGTCAGAATTTTTTTCATTTTATTAGGTTTCTGTACT